>SZWC01000699.1:276546-302529 GCA_023375785.1 Penium margaritaceum | reverse complement strand
CCTTATCAAGTAGAGAGATTTTAACAAGCGGTGGAACGGTGTGGCTAGCGTGCACAGTGACCAACCAAAGGATGCACACGTCATTGCCTATGACCGAAGAAGTCCACTATGTATGGTCAACATTGACAACTCATAACACGAGTCACAAATGGTCAGAGGGAGAGACAATGGTTTGGGAACCCTATGTATTGACTAGAAAGGACAAAGAACTTCAACACGTAGTGGTACGGTGTGACTACTATGCACAACAAACAACCAAACTAGGCATATGTCATCAACCATGATGAAAGAATTTCAATATGGGTGGTCAACATTCACCAACCATAACACGAGTCAAAACCGGTCAGAGGGGGCAACAATGGTCCGTGACTATCAGTTCTCAACTAGCAAGTACAGTAACCTTCAATCACTATAAGCACGGTGTGGCTACCATGCACAATGACCGACCAAAGTAGGCTGCCTTTGACCAAAGAAATCCGCTGTGTATGGTCAACGTTGACAACTCATCATACAAGTCACAAATGGTCAGAGGGGGAAACAATGGTTTGGGAACACCAAGTATCAAATAGCAAGCACAAGGAGCTTCAATACGTTATGTCACAATGTGGATACCATGCACGATGACCAACAAAAGTATGCATATGTCACTGACCATGACCAAATAATGTCACTAAGTATGGTCAACTTTGACAACTCATAACACGAGTCACGAATGGTCAGGGTATAAGATAATGGTTTGTGAATACTAGTTAAGGACTAGCAAGTACACCTACCTTCAATATGTAGTGGCAAACTGTGGCTACAATGCACAGTGACCAACCAAAGCATGCATATGTCACTGACCATGAACAAAGAATTTCACTTCATGTGGTCAACATTTACAACTCACAGCACGAGTCACGGACCGTCAGGGGGGGCTAACAATGGTTTGGGAACACTAGGTATCAACAAGAAAGCACAAAACCTTCCATATTGAATGAAACAGCGTGGTAACTATGTACAGGGAGAAACCAAAGTAGGCATATGTCACAAACCATGACCAAATGGATTTCACAGTGTGTGGTCAACGTTGAAAACTCATAACACGAGTCACAAAGGTCAGTGGGGGAAACCATGGGTTGGGAACACTAGTTATCAACTAGCAAATAGAACGATTTTCAACAAGTAGTGGCACGGTGTGGCTAGCGTGCACAGTGGATACCCAAAGGATGCACACGTCAGTGACTATGACCGAAGAAGTCCACTATGTATGGTCTACATTGACAACCCATAACACGAGTCACAAATGGTCAGAGGGAGAGACAATGGTTTGGGAACCATATGTATGAACTAGAAAGGACAAAGAACTTCAATACGTAGTGGCATAGTGTGGCCACTATGCACACCAAACAACCAAACAAGGCATATGTCACTGACCATGGTGAAATAACTTCAATATGGGTGGTCAACATTCACCAATGATAGCACGAGTCACAAATGGTCAGAGGGGGGAAACAATGCCTGTGAATATCAGTTCTACACTAGCAAGTACAGAGACCTTCAATCAGTATAAGCACGGTGTGGCTACCATCCACAATGATCGACCAAAGTAGGCATATGTACTGCCTTTGACCAAAGAAATCCGCTGTGTGTGGTCAGCGTTGACAACTCATAACAGGAGTCACAAATGGTCAGAGGGGGATACAGTGGTTTGGGAACACCAGGTATCAACTAGCAAGCATAAGGACCTTCAATAAGTTGTGGCACGGTGTGGATACTATGCACGATGACCAACCAAAGAAGGCATATGTCAGTGACCATGAACAAGTAATGTCACTAAGTGTGGTAAACTTTGACAACTCATAACACGAGTCACAAAGTGTTCAAGTGGAAGAAAATGGTTTGTAGATACTAGTCATCGAGTAGCAAGTACAAATACCATTAATATGTAATGGCACAGCGTGGCTACCATGGGCACTGACCAACCAAAGAGTGCATATGTCACTGACCATGACCAAAGAATTTCACTTCATGTGGTTAGCATTGAAAGCTCACAACAGGAGTCACGGGTAGTCAAAGGGGGTTACCATTGGTTTGGGAGCACTAGCTATTGAATATAATGCACAAATACCTTCAATACGTAGTAGTACGGCGTGGAAACTATGTACTGTGACAAACCAAAGTAGGCATATGTCACTAACCATGACCAAACGAATTTCACAGTGTGTGGTCAACATTGAAAACTCATCACACAAGTCACAAATGGTCAGAGGGGGAAACAATGGCTTAGGAACACTAGTTATCAACGAGCAAGTACGAAGAAATTCAACAAGTAGTGGCACGGTGTGGCTAGCGTGCACAGTGACCAACCAAAGGATGCATACGTCGTCGACTATGACCGAAGAATTTCACTATGTTTAGTCAACATTGACAACTCATAAAACAAGTCACGAATGGTCTGAGGGAGAGACAATGGTTTGGGAACCCTATGCATGGACTAGAAAGGACAAATAACTTCAATACGTAACGGCACAGTGTGGCTAATTTGCATACCAAACATCCAAACTAGGCATATGTCACTGACCATGACCAAAGAATTCCAATATGGGTGGACCAACCAAAACACAAGTCACAAACGGTCAGGGTAGGAAACAATGGTTTGGAAATATCAGTTCTCAACTAGCAAGTACAACGACCTTCAATCAGTATAAGCACGGTGTGGTTACCATGCACAATGACCGACCAAAGTATGCATATGTACTGCCATTGACCAAACAAATCCGCTGTGTGTGGACAGTGTTGACTTCTCATGATAGTCAAATGGTCAGAGGGGGAAACAATGGTCCTGGAACATCAGATATCAACTAGCAAGCACAAGGACCTTCAACAAGTTGTGAAACGGTGTGGATGCCATGCACGCTGACCAGCCAAAGTAGGCATATGTCACTGACTATGACCAAATAATGTCACTAAGTGTGGTAAACTTGACAGCTCATAACACGAGTCACAAATGGTCAGAGTTGAAGACAATGGTTCGTGAATACTAGTTATCGAGTAGCAAGTACAAATACCTTCAATATGTAGTGGAACAGCGTGGCTACCATGGACAGTGACCAACCAAAGTGTGCATATGTCACTGAACATGACCAACGAATTTCACTTCATGTGGCCAGCGTTGACAACTCATAACACGATTCACAGATAGTCTAAGGGGGGTAACAATGGTTTGGGAACACTAGCTATTGACTATAAATCACAAATACCTTTTGTATGCAGTGACACAACGTGGAAACCATGTTCAGTGACAAACTAAAGTAGGCATATGTCACCAACCATGACCAAACGAATTTCACCGTGTGGGGTCAACATTGAGAACTCATAACACGAGTCACAAATGGTCAGAGGGGGAAACAATGGGTTGGTAACACTAGTTGTCAACTAGCAAGTAGAAAGATCTTCAACAAGTAGTGGCACGGTGTGGATAGCGTGCACAGTGACCAACCAAAGGATGCATATGTTACTGGCTATGACCGAAGAAATCCACTATGTGTGGTCAACATTGACAACTCATAACACGAGTCACAAATGGTCTAAGGGAAAGAAAATGGTTTGACAAACCTATCTATTGACTAGAAAGGACAAAGAACTTCGATACGTAGTGGCACGGTGTGGCTAATATGCACACCAAACAGCCAAACTAGGCATATGTCAATGACCATGACCAGAGAATTTCAATATGGGTGGTCAACGTTGACCAACCATAACAAGCGTCACAAATGGTGAGGGGAGGAAACAATGCTATGGGTATATCAGTTCTCAACTAGCAAGTACAATGACCTTCACTTAGTAGTAGCACGGTGTAGCAACCATGCACAATGACCGACCAAAGTAGGCATATGTTCTGCCGTTGACCAAAGAAATCCGCTGTGTGTGGACAGCGTTGACAACTCATACTACAAATCACAAATGGTCAGAGGGGGAAACAATGGTCTGGGAACATCAGATATCAACTAGCAAGCAAACGGACCTTCAACAAGTTGTGGCACGGTGTGGATACCATGCACGATGACCAACCAAAGTAGGCATATGTCACTGACCATGACCAAAATATGTAACTAAGTGTGATAAACTTTGACAGCTCATAACACGAGTCACAAATGGTCAGAGTGGAAGACAATGGTTTGTGATTACTAATTATCGAGTATCAAGTACAAATACCTGCAATATGTACCGACAAGTTGTGGTAACCATGTACAGTAACAAACCAAAGTAGGCATATGTCACTAACCATGACCAAACGAATCTCACAGTGTGTGGTCAAGATTGAGAACTCATAACACGAGTCACAAATGGTCAGAGGGGGAAACAATGGGTAGGGAACACTACTTGTGAACTAGCAAGTACGAAGAACTTCAATAAGTAGTGGTACGGTTTGGCTAGCATGCACAGTGACCAACGAAAGGATGCACACGTCACAAACTATGACCGAAGAAATCCAGTATGTGTGGTCAACATTGACAACTCCTAATACGAGTCAAAAATGGTCAGAGGGAGAGAAAATGGTTTGGGAACCCTATGCATGGACTAGAACGGACAAATAAATTCAATACATAGTGGCACGATGTGGCTACTATGCACACCAAACAACCAAAATAGGCACATGTCACTGAGCATGACCAAATAATTTAAATATGGGTGGTCAACATTCACCAATCATAACACAAGTCACAAACGGTCAGAGGGGGAAACAATGGTCCGGGAATATCAGTTCGCAACTAGCAAGTACAACGCCCTTCAATCAGTAGTAGCACGGTGTGGCTACCATGCACAATGACCGACCAACGTAGGCATATGTTCTTCCATTGACCAAAGAAATCCGCTTTGTGTGGTCAACATTCACAACTCATAATACGAGTCACAAATGGTCAGGGGGGGAAATAATGAATTGGGAAAACCAAGTATCAAATAGCAAGCACTAGGAGTTTCAATACGTTGTGGCACAGTGTGGATACCATGCACGATGACCAACCAAACTAGGCATATGTCACTAACCATGACCAAATAATGTCACTAAGTGTGGTAATCTTTGAAAACTCATAGCACAAGTCACAAATGGTCAGGGTGGAAGATAATGGTTTGTGAGTACTAGTTATCGACTGGCAAGTACAAATACCTTCAATATGTAGTGGCACAGTTTGGCTACAATGCACGGTGACCAACCAAAGTACGCATATGTCATTGACCATGAACAAAGAACTTCACTTCATGTGGTCAACATTTACAACTAACAACACGAGTCACATATAGTCAGAGGGGGCGAACAATGGTTTGGGAACACTAGCTGTCAACAAGAAAGCACAAAGACCTTTGATACGCAATGACACGGCGTGGTAACCATGTACAGTGACAAACCAAAGTAGGCATATGTCACAAACCATGACCAAACGGATTTCACAGTGTGGGGTCAACAGTGACAACTCATAACACGAGTCACAAATCGTCAGTGGGGGAAACCATGGATTAGGAACACTAGTTAACAACTAGCAAGTAGAATGATTGTCAACAAGTAGTGGCACGGTGTGGTTAGCCTGCACAGTGACCACACAAAGGATGCACACGACACTGACTATGACCGAAGACGTCCACTATGTATGGTCAACATGAACAACTCATAACACGAGACGCAAATGGTCAGAGGGAGAGACGGTAGTTTGGGAACCCTATGTATGGATTAGAGCGGACAGAGAACTTTAATACGTAGTGGCACGATGTGGCTACTATGCACAAAAAACAACCAAACTAGGCATATGTCACCGACCATGATGAAAGAATTTCAATATGGATGGTCAACATTCACCAACCATAACACGAGTCACAAACGGTCAGATGGGGAAACAATGGTCTGTGAATATCAGTTCTCAAGTAGCAAGTAGAGCGACCTTCAATCAGTAAAAGCACGGTGTGGCTACCATGCACAATGACCGGCCAAAGAAGGCATATGCACTACCTTTGACCAAAGAAATCCACTGTGTGTGGTCAGCGTTGACAACTCATAATAGGAGACACAAACGGTCAGAGGGGAAGACAATGGTTTGGGAACACCAGGTATCAACTAGCAAGCACAAGGATCTTCAATAAGTTGTGGCACGGTGTGGATACCATGCACGATGACCAACCAAAGTAGGCATATGTCACTGACCATGACCAAATAATGTCATTGAGTGTGGTACACTTTGATAACTCATAACACGAGTCACAAATGGTCATAGTGGAAGACAATGGTTTGTGAATACTAGTCACGGAGTAGCAAGTACAAATACCTTCAAAATGTAGTGGCACAGGGTGGCTACCATGGACAGTTACCAACCAAAGTATGCATATGTCACTGACCATGACCAACAAATTTCACTTCATGTGGTCAGCATTGAAAACTCACAACATGAGTCACAGATAGTCAAAGGGGGGTAACATTGGACTGGGAACACTAGCTATTGACTAGAAAGCACAAATACCTTTAATATGTAGTGATACGCCGTGGTAACCATGTACAGTGATAAACCAAAGTAGGCATATGTCACTAACCATGACCAAACAAATTTCACAGTGTGTGGTTACAACACGAGTCAGTGATAGGCAGATGGGGGGAACAATGGTTTGGGAATACTAGCTATCAACTATAAAGCACAAAGACCTTCAATACGTAGTGACATTGCGCGGTAACCACGTAAAGTGATAAACCAACTTAGGCATATGTCACTAACCATGACCAAAGAATTTCAATATGGGTGGTCAACGTTCACAACCCATGACATGAGTCACACATGGTCAGAGCGGGAAAACATGGTTTCAAAACACTATGTATCTTCTAGCAAGTACAAAGATTTTTTTGTATGTATTGGCACGGTGTGGCTACCGTGCACAATGACCTGTCCAAGTAGGCATACATCACTGCTCATGACCAAAGAAGTGAAGTGTGTGTGGTCAACGTTCACAACGCATAATACAAGTAAAAAATGGACAGAGGGAGAAAAATGGCTTTGGATTCCTCGGTATCCACTAGCAAGTACAAAGACCTTCGCTAACTGGTGGTACGGTGTGGCTACCATGCACAATGACCAACCAAAGTATCCTTGTGTCACTGAATATCATAAAAAGAGTTTCACTGTGTGTGGTCAACTTTCCTTCTTATGGATGGTCAATCGGAGCAATAGTTGAGAGGTTATTCAAGCTCGAAGTTGCAAATTTTGAAATTCCGTATGCGTCAAATTTTTATGACTAAACTAACTTTGTTATCATTCATACTTTTGAAAAGTACCCTCTAATATTACACCCCCTTATTTTATGCCCTTTACCCATAGGAACCATTATAATATCATTTGGACATCATATGCACACTATGTGAGTGGGCTTAGTGCTTATAGAGTTAGATTGTGGAGTGGAAGGTCCTGGGTTTGAGTCCTCGTACGCGCGATACAGAATAGGCTGGCAAACTGGGGGGGAGGGGAGGGAGGGGGCGGTCGTGTTGTGATACCTCAACTCTACCTCGAGCCTAAGCCGTGGGGGGTAGGGGGGTGTCATAATGCGGTTGCAAATATGTCCTCCAGGTCGTCCACGAAACATCCCTCTAGGGGGGTGGGAGGGAGTATTCCAGTGACGGCAACAATGCGTAACAAATCAACAAAAGCCGACCTGGTGTCAAATGGAGAAACCTTTTGCTAGCAAGTACAGAGACTTTCAACAAGTAGTGGAAGGGTGTGGCCACCATGCACAATGACCAACCAGATTAGGCATGTGCCACTTACTATGTGCGGTCAACGTTGACAACCCATAGTATGGGCCACGAATTGTCAGAGGGGGAAACAATGGTTTGGGAATACTAGATACCAATAGCAAGTACAAGGACCATTAGTCAGTAGTAGCACGGTTTGGCTTCCATGCACAATGACCGACCAAATTAGGCATATGTACTGCCTTTGAACGAAGAAATCCGCAGTGTGTGGTCAACGTTGACAACTCATAATACGAGCCACAAATGGTCAGAGGGGGAAACAATGGTTTGGGAACACCAAGTATAAAATAGCAAGCACAAGGAGCTTCAATACGTTGTGGCACGGTGTGGATACCATACACGATGACCAACCAAAGTAGGCATATGTCACAGACCACGACCAAATAGTGTCACTAAGTGAGGTAAACTTTGACAACTCATAACTCGAGTCACAAATGGTCAGGGTGGAAGATAATGGTTTGTGAGTACTAGTTATCGACTAGCAAGTGCAAATACCTTCAATATGTAGTGGCACAGTATGGCTACAATGCACAGTGACCAGCCAAAGTATGCATATGTCACTAACCATGAACAAAGAATTTCACTTCATGTGGTCAACATCTACAACTCACAACACGAGTCACATATATTCAGAGGGGGTAACAATGGTTTGGGAACAATAACTATCAACAAGAAAGCACAAGGACCTTCAATACATTGTGACACGGCATGGTAACCATGTACAGAGACAAGCAAAAGTAGGCATATGTCACTAACCATGACCAAACGGATTACACAGTGTGTGGTCAATATTGAAAACCCATAACACGAGTCACAATTGGTGAGTGGGGGAAACCATGGGTTCGGAACACAAGTTATCATCTAGCGGGTAGAAAGATTTTCAACAAGTAGTGGCACAGTGTGGCTAGCATACAAAGTGACCAACCAAAAGGATGCATATGTCAGTGGCTATGACCGAAGAAGTCCACTGTGTGTGGTCAACATTGCCAACTCATAACACGAGTCATAAATGGTCAGAGGGAGAGACAATGGTTTGGGAACCCTATGTCTCGACTAGAAAGGACAACAAACTTCAATACGTAGTGGCACGGTGTGGCTTCGATGCAAACCAAAAAAACCAAACTAAGCATATGTCACTGACCATGATCAAAGAATTTCAATATGGGTGGTCACCAACCATAACACGAGTCACAAACAGTTAGAGGGGAAAACAATGGTCTGGGAATATCAGTTCTCAACTAGCAAGTACAGTAACCTTCAATCAGTATAAGCACGTTGTGGCTACCATGCACAATGACCGACCAAAGGAGGAATATGTACTGCTTTTGACCAAGGAAATCCGTTGTGTGTGGATAGTGTTGACAACTCATAATACAAACCACAAATGGTCAGAGGGGGAAACAATGGTCTGGGAACATCAGGTATCAACTAGCAAGCACAAGGACCTCCAACAGGTTGTGGCACGGTGTGGATACCGTGTATGATGACCAACCAAAGTAGGCATATGTCGCTCACCATGACCAAACTATGTCATTAAGTCTGGTAAACATTGACAGCTCATAACACGAGTCACAAATGGTCAGGGTGGAAGACAATGGTTTGTGATTACTACTTATCGAGTAGCAAGTACAAATACCTTCAATGTGTAGCGGAACAGAATGGCTACCATGCACAGTGACCAACCAAAGTATGCATATGTCACTAACCATGTTTAACAAATTTCACTTCATGTGGTCAGCGTTGACAGCTCACAATACGAGTCACAGATAGTCAAAGAGGGGTAACAATGGTTTGGGAACACTAGCTATTAAGTAGAAAGCACAAATACCTTTAATATGTAGTGACACGGCGTGGAAACCATGTACAGCAACAAACCAAAGTAGGCATATGTCACTAACCATGACCAAACGAATTTCACCGTGTGTGGTCAATATTGAAAACTCATAACACGAGTCACAAATGGTCAATGGGGAAACAATGGGTTAGGAAAACTAGCTGCCAACTAGCACGTAAAAAGAACTTCAACAAGCAGTGGCACGGTTTGGCTAGCGTACACGGTGACCAACCAAAGGATGAATACGTCAGTTACTATGACCGAATAAATCAAGTATGCGTGGTCAACATTGAAAACTCATAACACGAGTCACAAATGGTCAGAGGGAGAGAAAATGGTTTGAGAACCCTATTCATGGATTAGGAAGGAAAATTAACTTCAATACGTAGTCGCACGGTGTGGCTACTATGCACACTAAACAACCAAACTAGGCAGATGTCACTGACCATGACCAAATAATTTCAATATGGATAGTCAACGTTCACCAACCATAACACGAGTCACAAACGGTCAGAGGGGAAAACAATGGTCGGGGAAGATCATTTCTCAGCTAGCAAGTACAACGCCCTTCAATCAGTAGTAGCACGGTGTGGCTACCATGCACAATGACCGACCAAAGTAGGCATAAGTACTGCTTTTGACGAAAGCAATCCACTGTGTCTGGTGAATGTCCACAACTCATGATACGAGTCACAAGTGGTCAGAGGGGGAAACAATGGTTTGAGAACACCAAGTATCAAATAGCAAGCACAAGGAGCTACAATACGTTGTGGCACAGTGTGGATACCATGCATGATGACCAACCAAGGTATGCATATGTCACTGACCATGACCAAATAATGTCATCATGTATGGTAAACTTTGACAACTCATAAGACGAGTCACAAATAGTCAGGGTGGAAGATAACGGTTTGTGAATACTAGTTATCGACTAGCAAGTACAAATACCTTCAACATGTAGTGGCACGGTGTGGCTACATTGATCAATGACCAACCCGAGTACGCATATGTCACTGACCATGAACAACAAATTTCACTTCATGTGGTCAATGTGGACAACTCACAACACAAATCACACATGTTCAGAGGAGGTAACAATTTTTTGGGAAGACTAGCTATCAATGAGAAAGCACAGATATTCGATATGTAGTGACACAGCGTGGTGACCATGTACAGTGAAAAACAAAAGCAGGCATACCACACGAACCATGACCAAACGGATTTCACAGTGTGTGGTCAATGTTCAAAACTCATAACACGAGTCACAAATGGTCAGTGGGGGAAAACATGGATTGGGAACACTAGTTTTCAACTAGCGAGTAGAATGCTTTTCAACAATTAGTGGCACGGTGTGGCTAGCGTGCACAGTGACCAACCAAAGGATGCATATGTCACTGACTATGACCGAAGAAGTCCACTATGTGGGGTCAACATTGACAACTCATAACACAAGTCGCGAATGGTCAGAGGGTGAGACAATGGTTTGGAAACCCTATGTGTTGACTAGAAAGGACAAAGAACTTCAATATGTAGTAGCACAGTGTGGCTACTATGCACACCAAACAACCAAAGTATGCATATGTCACTGACCATGACCAAAGAATTTCAACATAGGTGGTCAACGTTCACCAACCATAATACAAGTCACAAACGGTCAGAGAGGGAAACAATGGTCTGGGAATATCAGTTCTCAACTAGCAAGTACAGCGACCTTCGATCAGTTAAAGCACGGAGTGGCTACCATACACAATGACTGACCAAAGTAGGCATATGTACTGCCTTTGACCAAAGAAATCCGCAGTGTGTGGACAGCGTTGACAACTCATAATACAAATCACAAATGGCCAGAGTGGGAAACAATGGTGTGGGAACATGAGGTATCAACTAACAAGCACAAGGACCTTCAACGAGTTGTGGCACGGTGTGGATACCATGCACGTTGACCAACCAAAGTAGGCATATGTCACTGACCATGACCAAATAATGTCACTAAGTGTGGTAAAGTTTGACAGCTCATAACACGAGTCACAAATGGTCATAGTGGAAGACAATTGTTTGTAAATATTAGCTATCGAGTAGCAAGTAAAAATGCCTTCAATATGTAGTGGGACAGCGAGGCTACCATACACAGTGACCAACCAAAGTATACATATGTCATTGGACATGACCAACAAATTTCACTTCATGTGGTCAGCGTTGACAACTCACAACACGAGTCACATGTAGTCAAAGGGGGGTAACAATGGTTTGGGAACACTAGCTATTAACTAGAAAGCACAAATACCTTTAATATGTAGTGACAGAGCATGGTAACCATGTACAATGACAAACCAAAGTAGGCATATGTCACTAACCATGACCAAACGAATTTCACAGTGTGTGGTCAATATTGAAAACTCATAACACGAGTCACAAATTGTCAGAGGGGGGAACAATGGGTTGGGAACACTAGTTGTCAACTAGCAAGTACGAAGAAATTCAACACGTAGTGGCATGGGTTGGCCAGCGTGCCCAGTGACCAACCAAAGGATGAATACGTCACTGACTATGACGGAAGAAATCCAGTATGCGTCGTCAACATTGACAACTCATAACACGAGTTACAAATGGTCAGAGGGAGACACAATGGGTTGGGAACCCTATGCATGGAGTAGACAGGACAAATAACTTCAATACGTAGTGGCACATTGTGGCTACTATGCACACCAAACAACCAAACTAGGCATATGTCACTGCCCATGACCAACGAATTTCAATATGGGTGGTCAACGTTCACCAACCATAACACGAGTCACAAACGGTCAGAGGGGGAAACAGTGGTCCGGGAATATCAATTCTCAACTAGCAAGTACAACGCCCTCCAATCAGTAGTAGCACGGTGTGGCTACCATGCACAATAACCAACCTATGTAGGCATATGTACTCCCTTTGACCAAAGAAATCCGCTGTTTATGGTCAACGTTGACAACCCATAACATGAGTCGCAAATTGCCAGAGGGGGAAACAATGGTATGGGAACACCAGGTATCAAATAGCAAGCACAAGAAGCTTCAATACGTTATGGCACGGTGTGGATACTATGCACGATGACCAACCAAAGTAGGCATATGTCGCTGACCATGACCAAATAATGTCACTTAGCGTGGTAAACTTTAACTCATAATACGAGTCAAAAAATGGTCAGGGTGGAAGATAATGGTTTGTGAATACTAGTTATTGACTAGAAAGTACAGATACCTTCAATATGTAGTGGCACAGTGTGGCTACAATGTACACTGACCAACCAAAGTATGCATCTATCACTGACCATGAACAAAGAATTTCACTTCATGTGGTGAACATTTACAACTCACAACACGAGTCACATATAGTCAGAGGGGGCTAACAATGGTTTGGGAATACCAGCTGTCAATAAGAAAGCACAAAGACCTTGGATAAGTAATGACACGGTGTGGTAACCATGTACAGTGACAAACCAAAGCAGGCATATGTCACTAACCATGACCAAACTGATTTCACATTGTGTGGTCAACGTTGAAAACGCACATGAGTCACAAATGGTCAGTGGGGGAAACCATGGATTGGGAACACTATTTATCAACTAGTAAGTAGAACAATTTTCATTATGTAGTGGCACGGTGTGGCTATCGTGCATAGTGACTAATCAAAGGATGCACACATCACTAACTATGACCGAAGAAGTCCATTGTGTATGGTCAACATTGACAGCTCATAAGACGAGTCACAAATGGTCAGAGGGAGAGAAAGTGGTTTGGGAAACCTATGTATTGACTAGAACGGACAAAGAACTTCAATACCTAGTGGCCCGGTGTGGCTACTATGCACACCAAACAACCAAACTAGGCATATGTCACCGATCATGATGAAAGAATTTCAATATGGGTGGTCAACATTCACCAACCATAACACGAGTCACAAACGGTCAAAGGGGGAAACAATGGTCTGTGAATATCAGTTCTCAACTAGCAAGTACAGCGACCTTCGATCAGTATAAGCATGGTGTGGCTACCATGCACGATGACCGACCAAAGTAGGCATATGTACTACCTTTGACCAAAGAAATCCGCGGTGTGTAGTCTTGGTTGAAAACTCATAATAGGAGTCACAAATGGTCAAAGGGGGAGAAAATGGTTTGGGAACACCAGGTATCAAATAGCAAGCACAATGAACTTCGATACATTGTGGCTCGGTTTGGATACCATGCACGATTAACAACCAAATAAGGCATATGTCACAGACCATGACCAAATACTGTCACTAAGCGTGGTAAACTTTGACAACTCATAACACAAGTCACAAATGGTCAGAGTGGACGACAATGCTTTGTGAATACTAGTCATCAAGTAGCAAGTAGAAATACATTCAATAGTAGTGGCACAGCGTGGCTACCATGCACAGTGACCAACAAAAGTATGCATATGTCACTTACCATGACCGATGAATTTCACTTCATATGGTGAGCGTTGAAAACTCACAACACGAGTCACTGATTGTCAAAAGAGGGTAACATTGGTTTGGTAACACTAGCTATTGACTAGAAAGCACAAATACCTTCAATACATAGTGACACGATGTGGTAACCATATACAGTGACAACCCAAAGTAGGCATATGTCACTAACCATGACCAAACAGATTTCACAGTGTGTGGTCATCACACAAGTCACAAATGGTCAAAGGGGGAACCAATGGGTTAGGAACACTAGATATCAACTAGCAAGTACAGAGATCTTTAACACGTAGTGGCATGGCGTGGCCAGCGTGCACAGTGACCAACGAAAGGACAAATACGTCACTGACTATGACCGAATAAGTCCAGTATGTGTGGTCAATATTGACAACTCATAACACAAGTCACGATTGGTCAGAGGGAGAGGCTGGTTTGGGAACCCTATGCATGGACTAGAAAGGACAAATAACTTCAATACGTAGTGGCACGGTGTGGCTATTATCCACACCAAAAATCCAAACTAAGCAAATGTCACTCACCATGACCAGAGAATTTCAATATGGGTCATCAACGTTGACCAACCATAACACGAGTCACAAACGGTCAGGGGAGGAAACAATGGTTTGGGAATATCAGTTCTCAACTAGCAAGTACAACGACATTCAGTTCATAGTAGCACGTTGTGGCTACCATGCACAATGACCGACCAAAGTAGGCATATTTACTGCCTTGGACGAAAGAAATCCGTAGTGTCTTGTCAACGTTGATAACTCATAACACGAGTCACAAATGGTCAGAGGGGGAAACAATGGTTTGGAAACACCAAGTATCAATAACAAGCACAAGGAGCTACAATACGTTGTGGCATGGTGTGGATACCATGCATGATGACCAACCAATGTATGCATATGTCACTGACCATGACCAAAGAATTTCACCATGTGTGGTAAACTTTAACAACTCATAACACGAGTCACAAATGGTCAGGGTGGAGAATAATGGTTTGTGAATACTAGTTATTGACTAGCAAGTACAAATACCTTCAATATGTAGTGGCACGGTGTGGGTAAAATGCACAGTGACCAACCAAAGTACGCATGTGTCACTGACCATGAACAAAGAGTTTCACTTCATGTGGTCAATGTTGACAACTCACAACACGAGGTACAGATATTCAGAGGGGGTAAGAATGGTTTGGGAACACTAGTTATCAACAAGAAAGCACAGAGACCTTCAATACGTAGTGACACGGCGCGGTAACCATGTAGAGTGACAAGCAAAAGTAGGCATATGTCACTAACCATGACCAAACGGATTTCACAGTGTGCGGTCAACGTTGAAAACTCATAACACGAGTCACAAATGGTCAGTGGGAGAAACCATGGGTTGGGAACACTAGTTATCAACTAGCGGGTAGACCGATTTTCAAAAAGTAGTTGCATGGTGTGGCTAGCGTGCACTGTGACCAACCAAAGCATGCATATGTCACTGACTATGACCGAAGAAGTCCACTATGTGTGGTCATAACACGCGTCACAGATGGTTAGAGGGAGAGACAATGGTTTGCGAACCCTATGTATCAACTATAAATGACAAATAACTTCAATACATAGTGGCACTTTGTGGCTACTATGCACACGAACAACCAAAGTAGGCATATGACACTGACCATGATCAAAGAATTTCAACGTGGGTGGTCAACATTCACCAACCATAACACGAGTCACAACGGTCAGAGAGGAAAACAATGGTCTCGGAATATCAGTTCTCAACTAGCAAGTACAGCGACCTTCAACCAGTATAAGCGCGGTGTGGCCACCATGCACAATTACCGACCAAAGTAGGCATATGTACTGCCTTTGACCAAACTAATCTGCAGTGTGTGGACAGCGTTGACAACTCATAATACGAATCACAAATGGTCAGAGGGGTAGAGAATGGTCTGGGAACATCAGGTATCAACTAGCAAGCACAAGGACCTTCAACGAGCTATGGCACAGTGTGGATGCCATGCACGATGACCAACCAAAATAGGCATATGTCACTGACTATGACCAACGAATTTCCCTTCATGTGGTCAGCGTTGACAACTCACAACACGAGTAACAGATAGTCAAATAGGGATAACAATGGTGTGGAAACACTAGCTATTAACTAGAAAGCACATATACCATTCATATGTAGTGACACGGCATGGTAACCATGTACAATGACAAACCAAAGTAGGCATATGTCACTAACCATGACCAAACGAACTTCACAGTGTGTGGTCATCTTTGAAAACTCATAACACGAGTCACAAATGGTCAGAGGGGGAAACAATGGGTTGGGAACACAAGTTGTCAACTAGCAAGTACGAAGAACTTGAAAAAGCAGTGGCACGGTTTGGCTAGCGTGCACATTGACAACCCAAAGGATGAATACGTCCTTAACTATGAACGAAGTAATCAAGTATGCTTAGTCAACATTGACAACTCACAACACGAGTCACTAATGGTCAGATGGAGAGACAATGGTTTGGGAACCATGTGCATGGACTAGAAAGGACAAATGACTTCAATACGTAGTGGCACGGTGTGGCTACTATGCACACCAAACAACCAAACTAGGCATATGTCACTGACCATGACCAGAGAATTCTAATATGGATGGTCAACGTTCACCAACCATAACACGAGTCACAAACGGTCAGAGGGGGAAACAATGGTTAGGGAATATCAGTTCTAAACTAGCATGTACAGCGACCTTCAATCAGTATAAGCACAATGTGGCTATCATGCACAATGACCGACCAAAGTAGGCATATGTACTACCTTTGACCAAAGAAATCCGCTATGTGTGGTCAGCGGTGACAACTCATAATAGGAGTCACGAATGGTCATAGGGGGAGAAAATGGTTTGGGAACACCAGGTATCAGCTAGCAAGCACAAGGACCTTCAATACGTTGCGGCACAGTGTGGATACCATGCACGATGACCAACCAAAGTAGGCATATGTCACTGACCATGACCAAATAATGTCACTAAGTGTGGTAAACTTTGACAGCTCATAACAGGAGTCACAAATGGTCAGAGTGGAAAAGAATGGTTTGTGAATACTAGTCATCAAGTAGCAAGTACAAATACCTTCACTATGTAATGGCACAGCGCGGCTACCATGCACAGTGACCAACCAAAGTATGCATATGTCACTGACCATGACCAACGAGTTTCACTTCATGTGACCAGCGTTGAAAACTCACAACACGAGTCACAGATAGTCAAAGAGGGGTAACATTGGTTTGGAAACACTAGCTATTGACTAGAAAACACAAATACCTTCAATACGTAGTGATACGGCGTGGGAACCATGTACAGTGACAAAACAAAGTTGGCATATGTCACTAACCATGACCAAACGAAATTCAGTGTGTGGTCAACATTGAAAACCCATCACACGGGTCACAAATGGTTAGAGGGGGAAACAATGTGTTTGGAACACTAGTTATCGAATAGAAAGTACAAATAGCTTCAACAAGCAGTGGCACAGTGTGGCTAGCGTGCGCAGTGACCAACCAAAGGATGAATACATCACTGACTATGACCGAAGAATTCCACTATGTGTGGTCAACATTGACAACTCATAACATGAGTCACGAATGGTCAGAGGGAGGGACACTGGTTTGGGAATCCTATGCATGGACTAGAAAAGACAAATAACTTCAATACGTAGTGGCACGGTGTGGCTAATATGCACACCAAACATCCAAACTTGCCATATGTCACTGACCATGACCAGAGAATCTTAATATGGGTCGTCAACGTTGACCAACCATAACAGGAGTCACAAACGGCCAGGGGAGGAAACAATGGTTTGGAAATATCATTTCTCAACTAGCAAGTACAACGACATTCAGTTCAAAGTAGAACGGTGTGGCTACCATGCACAATTACCGACCAAAGTAGGCATATGTAGTGCCTTTGATGAAATATATCCGCTGTGTCTGGTCAGCGTTGACAACTCATAATACGAGTTACAAATGGTCAGAGGGGGGAACAATGGTTTGGGAACACCAAGTATCAAATAGCAAGCACAATGAGCTATAATACGTTGTGGCACAGTGTGGATACCATGCATGATGACTAACCAAGGTATGCATATGTCACTGACCATGACCAAAGAATGTCACCATGTGTAGTAAACTTTGACAAATCATAAGAAGAGTCACAAATGGTCAGGATGGAAGATAATGGTTTGTGAATACTACTTATCAACTAGCAAGTACAAAGACCTCCAATATGTAGTGGCACAGCGTGGGTACAATGCACAGTGACCAACCAAAATACGCATATGTCACTGACCATGAACAAAGGATTTCACTTCATGTGGTCAATATTGACAACTCACAACACAAGTCACAGATATCCCGAGGGTGTAACAATGGTTTGGGAATACTATCTATCAACAAGAAAGCACAGAGACTTTCAATACGTAGTGACATGGCGTGGTAACCATGTAGAGTGACAAACAAAAGTAGGCATATGTCACTAACCATGACCAAACGGATGTCACAGTTTGTGGTCGGCGTAGAAAACTCATAACACCGATCACAAATGGTCAGTGGGGGAAACCATGGGTTGGGACCACTACTTATCAACTAGCGGGTAAAAATATGTTCAACAAGTAGTGGCACGGTGTGGCTAGCGTGCACAGTGATCAACCAAATGATGCATGTGTCACTGCCTATGACCAAGGAAGTCCACTTTGTGTTGTCAACATTGACAACCCATTACACGAGTCACAAATGGGCAGAGGGAGAGACAATGGTTTGGGAGCCCTATGTATCGACTAGAAAGGACAAAGAACTTCAATACCTAGTGGCACGGTGTGGCTACTATGCACACAAACACCCAAAGTAGGCATATGTCACTGACCATGACCAAAGAATTTCAATATGGATGGTCAACATTCACCAACCATAACACGAGTCACAAACGGTCAGAGGGGGAAACACTGGTCTGGGAATATCAGTTATAAACTAGCAAGTATAGCGACCTTCATTCAGTATAATCATGGTTTGGCTACCATGCACAATGACCGACCAAAGTAGGCATATGGTTTGCCTTTGACCAAAGAAATCCGTTGTGTGTGGACAGCGTTGACAACTCATACTACGAATCACAAATGCTAAGAGGGGGAAACTATGTTCTGGGAACATCAGGTATCAACTAGCAAGCACAAGGACCTTCAACAAGTTGTGGCACGGTGTGGATACCATACACGATGACCAACCAAAGTAGGCATATGTCGTTGACCATGACCAAATAATGTAACTAAGTGTGGTAAACTTTGACAGCTCCTAACACGAGTCACAAATGGTCAGAGTGGAAGACAATGGTTCGTGGATACTAATTATTGAATATCAAGAACAAATACCTTCAATATGTAGTGACACGTTGTGGTAACCATGTACAGTAACAAACCACAGTAGGCATATGTTACTAACCATGACCAAACGAATCTCACAGTGTGTGGTCAATATTGAAAACTCATAACACAAGTCACAAATGGTCAGAGGGGGAAACAATGGGTAGGGAACAGTAGTTTTCAACTATCAAGTACGAAGAACTTCAACAAGTAGTCGTGCGGTTTGGCTAGCGTGCACAGTGACCAACCAAAGGATGCACACGTCACTGACTATGACCGAAGAAATCCATTATGTGTGGTCAACATTGACAACTCATAACACGAGTCACAAATGGTCAGAGGGAGAGACAATGGTTTGGGAATCCTATGCATGGACTAGAAAGGACAAATAACTTCAATACACAGAGGCACGGAGTGGCTACTATGCTCACCAAATAACCAAAATAGGCACATGTCACTGAGCATGCCCAAAGAATTTAAACATGGGTGGTCAATGTTCACCAGTCATAACACGAGTCACAAACGGTTAGAGGGGGAAACAATGGTCCGGGAATATCAGTTTGCAAATAGCAAGTACAACGCCCTTCAATCAGTAGTAGCACGGTGTGGCTACCATGCACAATGACCGACCAAAGTAGGCATATGTTCTGCCTTTGGCCAAAGAAATCCGCTGTGTGTGGACAGCGTTGACAACTCATACTACGAATCATAAATTGTCAGAGGGGGGAAACAATGGTATGGGAACATCAGGTATGAACTAAAAAGCACAAGGACCTTCAACAAGTTGTGGCACGGTGTGGATACCATGCACGATGACCAGCCAAAGTAGGCATATGTCACTGACCATGAACAAATAATGTAACTAAGTGTGGTAAGCTTTGACAGCTCATAACACGAGTCACAAATGGTCAGAGTGGAAGACAATGGTTCGTGAATACTTGTTATCGATTATCAAGTACAAATACCTTCAATGTATGGAGACACATCGTGGTAACCATGTACAGTAACAAACCAAAGTAGGCTTATGTCACTAACCATGACCAAACGAATATCAGAGTGTGTGGTCAATATTGAAAACTCATAACACGAGTCACAAATGGTCAGAGGGGGAAACGATGGGTAGAGAACACTAGTTGTCAACTAGCAAGCACGAAGAACTTCAACAAGTAGTGGTACGGTTTGGCTAGCGTGCACAGTGACCAACCAAAGGATGCACACGTCACTGACTATGACCGAAGAAATCCAGTATGTGTGGTCAACATTGACAACTCATAACACAAGTCACAAATGGTCAGAGGGAGAGACAATGGTTTGGGAACCCTATGCATGGACTAGAAAGGAAAAATAACTTCAATACATAGTGGCACGGTGTGGCTACTATGCACACCAAACAACCAAAATAGGCACATGTCACTGAGCATGACCAAAGAATTTAAATATGGGTGGTCAACATTCACCAATCATAACACGAGTCACAAACGGTCAGAGGGGGAAACAATGGTCAGGGAATATCAGTTCGCAACTAGCAAGTACAAAGCCCTTCAATCAGTAGTAGCACGGTGTGGCTACCATGCACACTGACCAACCAAAGTAGGCATATATACTGCCTTTGAACAAAGAAATGCGCTGTGTGTGGTCAACATTCACAACTCATAATACGAGTCACAAATGGTCAGAAGGGGAAACAATGAATTGGAAACACCAAGTATCAAATAGCAAGCACTAGGAGTTTCATTATGTTGTGCCACAGTGTGAGTACCATGTACAATGACCAACCAAACTAGGCATATGTTACTGACCATGACCAAATAATGTCACTAAGTGTGGTAAACGTTGACAACTCATAACACGAGTCACAAATGGTCAGGGTGGAAGATAGTGGTTTTTGAATACTAGTTATTGACTGGCAAGTACGAATAACTTCAATATGTAGTGACACAGTGTCGCTAGAATGCACAGTGACCAACCAAAGTTTGCATATGTCATTGACCATGAAAAAAGAATTTCACTTCATGTGGTCAACATTTACAACTCACAACACGAGTCACATATAGCCAGAGGGGGCTAAAATGGTTTGGGAACACTAGCTGTCAATAAGAAAGCACAAAGACCTTTGATACACAATGACACGGCATGGTAACCATGTACAGTGAAAAACCAAAGTAGGCATATGTCACAAACCATGACCAAACGGATTTTAAACTGTGTGGTGAACAATGAAAACTCATAACACGAGTCACAAATCGTCAGCGGGGGGAACCATGGGTTGGGAACACTAGTTATGGACTAGCAAGTAGAAAAATTTTCAACAAAGTAGTGGCACGGTGTGGTTAACGTGCACAGTGACCAACCAAAGGATGCACACGACACTGACTATGACCGAAGACGTCCACTATGTATGGTCAACATTAAAAACTCATAACACGAGACACAAATGGTCAGAGGAAGAGACGGTGGTTTGGGAACCCTATGTATCGACTAGAGAGGACAGAGAACTTCAACACGTAGTGGCACAATGTGGCTACTATGCACAACAAACAACCAAACTAGGCATATGTCCTGACCATGATGAAAGAATTTCAATATGGGTGGTCAACATTCACCAACCATAACACGAGTCACAAACGGTCAGATGGGGGAACAATGGTCTGTGAATATCAGTTCTCAACTAGCAAGTAGAGCGACCTTCAATCAGTATAAGCACGGTGTGGCTACCATGCACAATGACCGGCCAAAGTAGGCATATGTACTACCTTTGACTAAAGAAATCCGCTGTGTGTGGTCAGCATTGACAACTCATAACAGGAGACACAAACGGTCAGAGGGGGAGACAGTGCTTTGGGAACACCAGGTATCAACTAGCAAGCACAAGGACCTTCAATAAGTTGTGGCACGGTGTGGATACCACGCACGATGAGCAACCAAAGTAGGCATATGTCAATGACCATGACCAAATAATGTCATTGAGTGTAGTTCGCTTTGACAACTCATAACACGAGTCACAAATGGTCAGAGTGGAAGACAATGGTTTGTGAATACTAGTCACCGAGTAGCAAGTACAAATAAGGCTGTAAGCCAAAATCCGGGACTCGCAAGCCGGACTCGCAAATCGGAGTCCGGACCCAGACTCCCAAGTCCAAATCCAGGGTCGAAAACCGATATGGACTCGCAAATCTCACCTTCACCTCCTACCACGAGATAACGACGACAAAGAGGGGATCATTGTAGATTACATGAATACAATTATGGGTCAAATTCCTTCTCTATTAGTTACATGTTGAGTTCACATGAATTTAGAGTCACAACGTTCAAAAACATATTGATTATAACCCTTTTTCTTAGATGATGCACCAGACTCGCAATTCTTGCTCACCAGACTCGCAAATCTAGGAGATTAGACTGGCAAGTCTGGGACTCGCGAGTCCGAGTCTCAGACTCGCAAATCCGAGTCTGGCACTAGACTCGGACTCGCAAGTCAGGTTCCAGGCTCATAATCAAGGTTCTAGACTTGCGAACACCCTTACGTACAAATGCCTTCAAAATGTAGTGGCACAGCGTGGCTACCATGCAAAGTGACCAACCAAAGTATGCATATGTCACTTACCATGACCAACAAATTTCACTTGATGTGGTCAGCGTTGAAAACTCACAACATGAGTCACAAATAGTCAAAGGGGGGTAACATTGGGTTGGGAACACTAGCTACTAAGTAGAAAGCACAAATACCTTTAATATGTAGTGACACAGCGTGGTAACCATGTACAGCAACAAACCAATGTAGGCATATGTCACTAACCATGACCAAACGAATTTCACCGTGTGTGGTCAATATTGAAAACTCATAACACGAGTCACAAATTGTCAAATGGGGAAACAATGGGTTGGGAACACTAACTGTCAACTAGCACGTACAAAGAGCTTCAACAAGCAGTGGCAAGAGTTGGCTAGCGTGCACAGTGACCAACCAAAGGAGGAATACGTCACTTACTATGACCGAATAAATCAAGTATGCGTGGTCAACATTGACAACTCATAACACAAGTCACAAATGGTCAGAGGGAGAGAAAATGGTTTGGGAACCCTATGCATGGACTAGGAAGGACAAATAACTTCAATACGTAGTGGAACGGTGTGTCTACTATGCACACCAAACAACCAAACTAGGCAGATGTCACTGACCATGACCAAATAATTTCAATATGGGTGGTCAACGTTCACCAACCATAACACGAGTCACAAACGGTCAGAGGGAGAAACAATGGTCCGGGAAGATCAGTTCTCATCTAGCAAGTACAACGCCCTTCAATCAGTAGTAGCACATTGTGGCTACCATGCACAATGACTGACCAAAGTAGGCATATGTACTTCTTTTGACGAAAGCAATCCCCTGTGTCTGGTCAATGTCGACAACTCATAATAGGAGTCACAAGTGGTCAGAGGGGGAAACAATGGTTTGGGAACACCAAGTATCAAATAGCAAGCACAAGGAGCTACAATACGCTGTGGCACGGAGTGGATACCATGCATGATGACCAACCAAGGTATGCATATGTCACTGACCATGACCAAATAATGTCATCATGTGTGGTAAACGTTGAAAACTCATAAGATGTGACACAAATGGTCAGGGTGGAAGATAATGGTTTGTGAATACTAGCTATCAACTAGCAAGTACAAATACCTTCAATATGTAGTGGCCCATTGTGGCTACAATGATCAGTGACCAGCCAAAGTACGCATATGTCACTGACCATGAACGACAAATTTCACTTCATGTGGTCAATGTTGACAACTCACAACACGAGTCACAGATGTTCAGAGGGGGTAAAAATTCCTTGGTAAGACTAGCTATGAGCGAGAAAGCACAGAGACCTTTGATATGTAGTGACACGGCGTGGTAACCATGTACAGTGAGCAACAAAAGTAGGCATACCACGCGAACCATGACCAAATGGATTTCACAGTGTGTGGTCAACGTTGAAAACTCATAACACGAGTCACAAATGGTCAGTGGGGGAAAACATGGGCTGGGAACACTAGTTTTCAACTAGCGGGTAGACAGTGTTACAACAAGTAGTGGCACGGTGTGGCTAGCATGCACAGTGACCAACCAAAGGATGCATATGTCACTGACTATGACCGAAGAAGTCCACTATGTGGGGTCAACATTGACAACTCATAACACAAGTCACGAATGGTCAGAGGGTGAGACAATGGGTTGGGAACCCTATGTATCCACTAGAAAGGACAAAGAACTTCAATACGTAGTGGCACAGTGTGGCTACTATGCACACCAAACAACCAAAGTATGCATATGTCACTGACCATGACCAGAGAATTTCAACATAGGTGGTCACCATTCACCAACCATAATACAAGTAACAAACGGTCAGAGGGGGAAACAATGGTCTGGGAATATCAGCTCTAAACTAGCAAGTACAGCGACCTTCAATCAGTACAAGCACGGAGTGGCTGCCATGCACAATGACTGAGCAAAGTAGGCGTATGTACTGCCTTTGACCAAAGATATCCGCAGTGTGTGGACAGCGTTGACAACTCATAATACAAATCGCAACTGGTCAGAATGGGAAACAATGGTCTAGGAACATCAGGTATCAACTAGCAAGCACAAGGACCTTCAACAAGTTGTGGCACGGTACGGATACCATGCACGGTGACCAACCAAAGTAGGCATATGTCACTGACCATGACCAAATAACGTCACTAAGTGTGGTAAACTTTGACAGCTCATAACACGAGTCACAAATGGTCAAAGTTGAAGACAATGGTTTGTGAATACTAGTTATCAAGAAGCAAGTAAAAATACCTTCAATATGGAGTAGCACAGCGTGGCTACCATGCATAGTGACCAACCAAAATATGCACATGTCACTGAACATGACCAGCAAACTTCACTTCACGTCGTCAGCGTTGACAACTCACAACACGAGTCACAGATAGTCAAAGGGGGGTAACAATGGTTTGGAAACACTAGCTATTAACTAGAAAGCACAAATACCTTTCATATGTAGTGACACGGTATGGTAACCATGTACAATGACAAACCAGAGTAGGCATATGTCATTAACCATGACCAAACGAATTTCACAGTGAGTGGTCAACTTTGAAAACTCATAACACGAGTCACAACTGGTCAGAGGGGGAAACAATGGGTTGGGAACACTAGTTGTAACCTAGCAAGTACGAATAACTTCAACAAGCAGTGGCACGGTTTGGCTAGCATGCACATTGACTTACCAAAGGATGAATACGTCCTTGACTATGACCGAAGAAATCAAGTATGCGTGGTCAACATTGACAACTCACAACACGAGTCACAAATGGTCAGATGGAGAGACACTGGTTTGGGAACCCCATGCATGGACTAGAAAGGACAAATGACTTCAATACGTAGTGGCACGGTGTGGCTTCTATGCACAGCAAACAACCAAACTAGGCATATGTCACTGACCATGACCAGAGAATTTCAATATGGATGGTCAA
>SZWC01000699.1:238202-269606 GCA_023375785.1 Penium margaritaceum | reverse complement strand
TACCACACTTAGTGACATTATTTGGTCATGGTCAGTGACATATGCCTGCTTTGCTTGGTCATCGTGCATGGTATCCACACCGTGCCACACTTTGTTGAAGGTCCTTGTGCTTGCTAGTTGATACCTGATGTTACCAGACCATTGTTTCCCCTCTGACCATTTGTGATTCGTATTATGAGTTGTCAACGCTGTGCACACAGGTTGGACTTCTTTGGTCAAAGGCAGTACATATGCCTACTTTGGTCGGTCATTGTGCATGGTAGCCACACCGTGCTACTACTGACTGAAGGTTGTTGTACTTTCTAGTCGATAACTCATATTCCCATAGCATTGTTTCCTCCCCGGACCATTTGTGACTCGTGTTATGGCTGGTCAACGTTGACCACCCATATTGAAATTCTCTGGTCATGGTCAGTGACATATGCCTAGTTTGGTTGTTTGGTGTGCATATTAGCCACACCGTGCCACTACGTATTGAAGTTCTTTGTCCTTCCTAGTGGATACATGTGGTTCCCAAACCATTGTCCTTCCCTCTGACCATTTGTGACTCGTGTTATGAGCTGTCAATGTTGACCAGACATGGTGGCATTCTTCTGTCATTGTCAGTGACATATGCGTACTTTGGTTGGTCACTGTGCACACTAGCCACACCGTGCCACCACTTGCGCAGAGTATTTCCACTTGCTTGTTGATAACTAGTGTTCCCAACCCATGGTTCCCCCCACTGACCATTTGTGACTTGTGTTATGAGTTTTCAACGTTGACCACGCACTGTGAAATGCGTTTGGTCATGGTTAGTGACATATGCCTACTTTGGTTTGTCACTGTACATGGTTACCACGCTCTGTGACTACGTATTGCAGGTCTTTGTGCTTTCTAGTTGATAGCTAGTGTTCTTAAACCGTTTTTATCCCCTCTGAGTATCTGTGACTCGAGTTGTGAGTTGTCAACATTGACCACATGAACTGAAATTCGTTGGTCATGGTCAGTGACATATGCATACTTTGGTTGGTCACTGTGCATGGTAGCCACGCTGTGCCACTGCATATTAAAGGTATTTGTACTTGCTACTCGATAACTAGTACTCACGAACCATTGTCTTCCACTGTGACCATTTGTGACTCGTGTTATTAGCTGTCAAATCTTACCACACTTAGTGACATTATTTGGTCATCGTCAATGACATATGCCTACTTTGGTTGGTCATCGTGCATGGTATCCATACCGTGCCACAACTTTTTGAAGTTCCTTGTGCTTGCTACTTGATACCCGATGTTACCAGACCATTGTTTCCACCTCTGACCATTTGTGACTCCTATGATGAGTTGTCAACGCTGACCACGCACAGCGGATATTTTTGGTCAAAGATAGTACATATGCCTACTATGGTTGGTCATTGTGCATGGTAGCCACACCTTCCTTATACTTCTTGAAGGTCTCTGTACTTGCTAGTTGAGAACTGATATTCATAGACCATTGTTTCCCCATCTGACCGTTTGTGACTCGTGTTATGGTTGGTGAATGTTGACCAGTTATATTGAAATCATTTCATCATGGTCGGTGACATATGCCTCGCTTAGTTGTTTGGTGTGTATATTAGCCACACCGTGCCACTGCGTATCGAAGTTCCTTTTCCTTTCCAGTTGATACATAGGGTTCCAAAACCATTGTCTCTCCCTCTGACGATTTGTTATTCGTGTTATGAGTTGTCAATGTTGACCACACATAGTGGAATTCTTCGGTCATAGTCAGTGACATATGCAGACTTTGGTTGGTCAGTGTGCACGCTCGCCACACCGTGCCACTACTTGTTGAAAATCTTTTTACTTGCTAGTTGATAACTAGTTTTCCCAACCCATGGTTTCCCGCACTGACCATTTGTGACTCCTGTTATGAGTTTTCAACGTTGACCACACACTGTGAAATCCGTGTGGTCATGGTTAGTGACATATGCCTTATTTGGTTTGTTCCTGTACATG
The DNA here is from genome assembly GCA_023375785.1 of Penium margaritaceum. NCBI lineage: Eukaryota > Viridiplantae > Streptophyta > Zygnematophyceae > Desmidiales > Peniaceae > Penium > Penium margaritaceum. The sequence goes on along the minus strand of SZWC01000699.1, from coordinate 267,627 downwards.
GTTGCCACGCCGTGTCACTACGTATCGAAGGTCTTTGTGCTTTCTAGTTGATAGATAGTGTTCCCAAACCGTTGTTACCCCTATGAATATCTGTGACTCCAGGTGTGAGTTGTCGACATTGACCACATGAAGTGAAATTCTTTGGTCATGGTCAGTGACATATGCATACTTTGGTTGGTCCCTGTGCATTGTAGCCACACTGTGCCACTACAAATTGAAGGTATTTGTACTTGCTAGTGGATAACTAGTATTCACAAACCATTATCTTGCACCCTACCCATTTGTGACTCGTGTTATGAGTTGTCAAATTTTACCACACTTAGTGACATTTTTTGGTCATGGTCAGTGACATATGCCTGTTTTGGTTGGTCATCGTGCATGGTATCCACACCGTGCCACAATGTATTGAAGCTCCTTGTGCTTGCTATTTTCTACTTGGTGTCCCCAAACCATTGTTTCCCTTTCCCCCTCTTACCATTTGTGACTTGTATTATGAGTTGACAACGTTGACCACACACAGCGGATTTCTTTGGTAAAAGGCAGTACATATGCCTAATTTGGTGGGTCATTGTGCATGGTAGCCACTGTTGAATGTTTTGGCCCCTTGTTCAAGTCTTGTACGACGGATCAGGAATGCTCTGCCCCTGGTGGAGGTATGAAACCTCGATTTGTTGTAGGGTGACTCAAATATGCTCTGTCTCGTGTGAGATATGACCTGTGAGTACACCACGTAGGTGAGTGGTTAACTTGGCCATTTTGTTGATTTGGCCAAGTGAGAGGTCATGAGTTTGATCTTGGCTCCATGCACATCTTGGTTGTTTAGGAAGCTTCCAAGAAAGAAAGTCCGTTGCTCGTGGGAGGCAACACGGCTGATCATTCACCATGGCACAAGGATGCCTATGTGTCAAGCCCACGGCGCAAGTCTCTTGGTGATGTGGCAGGGTCAGGCTACTTCTCATGAATGTGCTTTTGAGTTCTGGGAATGGACAGCCAGCTCTCAAAGGAATTTTCTTGCATGCTGATCAATTAACCCTTGCTTGATGTTCTCTTGCGTATTGAGGAATTGAGCTCTTCTTGAGATGTAATGCTAAGGCGTTAGTACTCTTGAAGGTGAAGTGTATGTCTGATTAAGTTTGGGGTGCATGACACATGTCAACAAAGGAAGAAGGCCTAAAACCTTTGTGAGATTTTTGGTTTTGCAGCTTCTTTGCCAGAGGTGGTTAGCTCAGTAGCGAACAAAGGGTTATGGACCCACTCCTCTGGTGAGGGAAGTTTCACGCACGCAACCGCTAAGTTCACGAGCACTGAGAGCGCCTTCGCTCTCACCCAACTTCTCTGTTTGCAAGGCAACATCAGCAGGAGGGGAATGCAACACATATGCACCTTTCTACCTTGGGAGCTGACATCAGCCTACATCAGCCTACAACAGCCTACATCTGCTTGCAACGGCCAACGTCAATAGGGAAGCAGTGTCCTCTTCTCACCAACAACCTACAGTGGCCTCAAACACGGGTTTATCGACATCAACAATAGGTGCAGCAGCTGAAGCAGTTGTAGTTATGGGGATGGCAGGGACAGGGGAACCATGGAATCATTCGCCCATCCTCAAGTTTGATGGAGAGGGACTTGCACTCTGGAAGTGGCAGTTTGAGATCATCATGGATGACAGAGATCTGCTAGGATATTTTCACGGAAGTATCCCAACACCAACGAAGGAGGGTGGTGACCTTCTGGCATGGGTCAAGCTCAACAAGAAGACTCTTTCCATTCTCGTATCCTCCATACAACTCTCTGTCCTTTCACACATCAGCGGTTGTAGAGTGGCAGCCGCAGCATACGCCAAATTCGGCAAGGTGTTTCAGTCCTCCTCACTTGCCTGCCGTCTCTTCATTGTACAAAACCTCATCAGCATGAGGCTTGGTGAAGGAGAGGATGTCTCCGCCTTCATGCAGATGTTTGAGACGCTCTTGCAACAAGCCACCGGCATGGGGTGGGACCTGAACTCTCACATGCAGGCCATGATCTTTCTGATGACGCTGCCACGAAGTTGGGGCCCCATGATAAAAGTGATTGGAGGGTGGACTGAAGATCTAGTTTCCAACACCACCGTCTCTGAGTATGTGCGGAATGAAGCCATGGGTCGTAGCAGTAGTGAAGCAAACATGGCTGCCTTTGCCTCACAAAGTAGCGGCACCTTCCGCAATACCTCATCCTCTGGGTACAAGGGACACAATAGCACTAGTAACAGTGGAAGGGGTGCAAAGCGCCAAGGAAACTGCCACAACTGTGGCAAGGCCGGACACTAGGCTTGAGAGTGCCGTGCACCCAAGAGAGAGGGAGGAGACGGGGATGAATGGCGAAGCGGAAATGGTGGAAAGGATCCCACAAGCTTGATGGCTGAGTGTGCCTCCAAAAATGGGAGGGTGATACTTAGGCCATGAGCCTATGGCATTGACTCGGGCACAAACGAGCACACCACTTACGATAAGAGATACTTCATCTCTCTTGCTCCGTGTAACAATAACTTCAAACTCGCCAACGACAAGGTTGAGGCAGCTCACGGGATTGGTGACAAGCTGGTCACAGTGGGTTTCAACGGTGGAGTTTCCGACCTCAAGCTAGAGGGGTGGTCTACTTGCCCTCCTTCATAGCCAACCTGCTGTCCGTCTCTAAGATAACTGACCATGGCATGACAGTGGTCTTTGCAGAGACGGAAGCGGTGATAGTTCCCACCAAGGACATCAACATCTCCTACGCTGCCAAGAAGGTTGTCGCACACGTTCCTCGCGCTGATGGACTCTACGTTTTGCAGACCAAAACGACAACTTCAACGGCTGAGTCTTTGGCCGAGAGTGATGACGAGTAGAGAAGAAATGCAGACTCAGACAAGGAAGGACATGTTAGAGCAGCGGAAGCAATGGAAGCAGATGAATCGGCAACAAAACCACAAGCAAATGCAGCCACCGAGACTGTTCAGTCTAGCCTGTGCACATCCTCTAGGAACCTGTGGCACAGGCGCTTTGGACACGTGGCTCATTGCACATTGGAGCTCATGGGAAAGCAGGAGCTAGTGTGTGGGATGGAGCAAGGTGATGAGGCGGAGGGAGCGGAGATCATGTGTGAGCCATGCCTTCAAGGCAAGGCGAAAAAGAAACCCTTCAAGCGCAATAGAACGCGTGCTCTTGCACCTCTTGATCTTGTCCACACCGACGTATGTGGTCCCTATGGCATACCATCAAATGGAGGCAGCAGATGTTTCCTCACATGCATCGAGGACAATAGCCGCAAAGTCTGGATATACTTTCTCAAAAAGAAAAGTGAGGTGAAGGAGAATCTACAAGCCTTTGTCGCCATGGTTGAGCGACAGAGTGGAACGAAGGTGAATGCATTCGGGATGGACAATGGGGGAGAGTACGAAGCTTGCAGGGAGTGCCTCAAGACACAGGGCATTGAACACCAGAAAACTACGCCTTACTCACCTCAAAGCAAGGGCGTAGCAGAGAGGATGAACCAGACGCTCCTAGGCATGACAAGGTGCATGCTCTTTGACGCCAATCTTCCTCCTAGGTTTTGGGCTGAAACAGCACGTACGGCTACCTACCTTGTGAACCTCACACCTGCAGCAGCTCTGTGAAGGAGAGGCAAGAAGAAGCAGACACAGCAGTTGAAGACGCCTCAAGGAGCATGGTCAGGCAGGAAGCCGGACGCCTCCCATCTCAAGGTGTTCGGTTGTACCGGGTTTACCAAGGTCCAGCCCGGTGAGGGCCCTTGAAAGCTCGATGCAAGAGCACAAAAGTGTATTTTCATCAGTTATGGCACCGCCCACAAAGCCTATCGACTGTGGGACCAAGGAGCCAAGAAGGTCATCCGCAGCAAAGACGTGGATTTCCACAAAATATCTCTGAGTAAGGGAGAGCATCTCGAACTCGAGAACGCTCCCGAACAGGAAGTGTGGCTCACTCTCCTAGAAGAGGGAGACAAAGCACCAACACAATGGCATGGGATAGGTGCTGCAACAGGGAGAGGAGCTCTTGAAGATGACTCGGAGGGATTAGACTCTGATTCTGACGTATCCGATCCTCCGGAACATGAGGAGGATGCCTCTCCCATCATCAACGACAAACTAGACCTCCAGCCTCGACATCAACAGCACCAGCCAGTAGGTTCAAAGAGCAGTTCATGCCTCAAAGTACCTTGGCAACAATACGATGCAGATAGGGCTGAATGGACAGGTTTCAAATATTCTTTCTTGGTTCAAAAGGAGCCAGCATCTGTCGCAGAGGCACTCACTTGACCTGACAAAGCAGAGCAGGACGAAGCAATTCGCAGTGGACTCAGCTCCATTGAAGAGAATGGGACCTGGGTACTGGTGGACAGACCTGCCGGGGCTCACGTTGTGGGTTCCAAGTGGGTGCTGAAAGTAGAAAGGAAACAGGATGGCAATATAGACAAGTACAAGGCACGGGTGGTAGCAAAGGGGTTCTCCCAACGGCTTGGCGCAGCGTACGACGAGAGCTTTGCCCCAGTTGTGACGTTTGCCTCCATCCGGTCAATGCTCGCTGCTGCCGAAAACATGGAGGTCTACCAGATGGATGTCAAGATAGCCTTCCTTTACGGCAAACTTGACAATGAGGTATTGATGGAGGTTCCGGAGGGGGTTGATGCTCCTCAGGGCAAGGTATGTAGATTGGTGAAAGCACTCTATGGGCTTAAACAAGCGCCAAGTCTTTGGTACCAGGAGATGGGCACGTTCATGGCCAAGGAGTCCTTCATGCACTGCGACAATGAACCTACTTGCGCCCTACTTGTACCCTACTTGCGCCCTAGTTGCGCCTCAGTTGGGGACTAGCTACGTCCTAGTTATACCATAGTTGCGACCTAGTTGTGTCCTACTTGTACCCTATTTGTGCCCTAGTTGCGCCTTAGATGCACCCTACTTGTGCCCTAGTTGCGCCCTAGTTGTGCCCTTGTTGCGCCCTAGTTCCGCCCTAGTTGCACCCCAGTTGCGCCGTACTTGCGCCCTAGTTGCGCCCTAGTTGCGCCCTAGTTGCCCCCAGTTGCGCTTGCAACTTGTGTGCAACCAGGGCGCAACTAGGGCGCAACTAGGGCGCAACTAGGTCACAGCTAGGGCCCACCTAGGGTGCAAGTATGGCGTAATTAGGGTGCAACTAGGGCGCAAGTAGGGCGCAAGTAAGACACAACTAGGGCGTAACTAGAGCACAATTAGGGCGTAGCTAGTGCCCAACTAAGGTGCAACTAGGGCGCAAGTAGGGCGCCAATAGGGTGAAAGTAGGGTACAATAAGGGCGCATGAAGGACGTAACTAGGATGCAACTAGGGCGCAGCTAAGACGCAACTAGGATGCGAGTAGGGCGCAGCTAGGGCGCAAGTAAGGCGCAAGTAGGGCGCAACTAGGGCACAACTAAGGCGCAACATGGGCAAAGCTATGGTGGAACTAGGCGCAACTAGGGCAAAGCTAGGGCGCAACTAGGGTGCAACTAGGGCGCAACTAGGGCGCAACAAGGGCGCAACTAGGGTGCAACTACAGCGCAAATAGGACGCAACTGGGGCGTAACTAGAGTGCATTTAGGGCGCAACTGGGGGCAACTAGGACGCAACTAGGGCGCAACTAGGGCGCAACTAGGGCGCAAAGAGGCCGCAACGAGGGCGCAACTAGGGCGCAACTAGCGCGCAACTAAGGTGCAATTAGGGTGGAACTAGGGTGCAACTAGGACGCAACTAGGGTGCAACTAGTGTGCAAGTTTGGCGCAGCTAGGGCACAACTAAGGCGCAACTAGGGTGCAAGTAGGACACAACCAAGGGTGCAGCTAGGGGACAACTAGGGCGTAGCTAGTGCCCAACTAAGGCGCAACTAGGGGGCAAGTAGGCCCCAGTAGGGCGGAGGTAGGGCACAACAAGGTCGCAAGTAGGGCGCAATCAGGACGCAACTAGGGCGCAACTAGTGCGTAACTAGGGTGCAACTAAGGTGCAAGTAGGGTGCAACTAGGACGCAACTAGGGCGCCTGGGTGCAACTAGGGCGCAACTAGAGGGTAACTTGTCCACAAGTAGGGGGCAACTAGGACGCAACTAGGGCACAAATAGGGTGCAACTAGGGCGCAACTAGGGCACAACTAGGGTGCAATAAGTGCGCAACTAGGGCGCAACTAGGGCGCCACTAGGGCGCGACTAGGGCGCAATTTGGGCGCAACTAGGGCGCAACTAGGGCGCAACTAAGGCGCAACTAGGGCACAATTCGGGTGCAACTGGGGGCAACTAGGGCGCAACTAGGGCCCAACTAGGGCGCAACTAGGGCATAACTAGGGCACAACTTGTGCGCAACTAGGGCGCAACTAGGGCGCGACTAGGGTGCGACTTGGGCACGACTTGGGCGCAACTAGGGTGGAACTAGGGCGCAACTGGGGCGCAACTAGGGCGCAATTAGGAGGCAACTAGGGGCAACTAGGGCGCAACTAGGGTGCAACTAGGGCGCAACTAGAGCGCAACTAGGGCGCAACTAGGGCACAACTATGGTACAACTAGGGCGCAACTAGGGCGCAAATAGGGCGCAACTAGGGCGCAACTAGGGCGTAACTAAGGCGCAACTAGGGTGCAAATAGGACACAAGTAGGACGCAACTAGGAGGCAACTAGGGTACAACTAGGGCGTAGCTAGTGCCCAACTGAGGCGCAAATAGGGCGCAAGTATGGTGCAAGTAGGGCGCAAGTGTGTTACAACTTGTGCGCAACCAGGGCGCAACTAGGACACAACTGGGGCGCAACTAGGGCTTAACTAGGATGCAAGTAGGGCGCAACTAGGGTGCAACTAGGGCATAAGTAGGGCGCAAGTAAGACGCAACTAGGGCGCAACCAGGGTGCAATTAGGGCGTATCTAGTGCCCAACTGAGGCGCAACAATGGCGCAAGTAGGGCGCCAGTAGGGTGTAAGTAGGGTGCAATAAGGGCGCAAGAAGGACGCAACTAGGGTGCTACTAGGACGCAACTAAGACGCAACTAGGGTGCGAGTAGGGCGCAACTAGGGCACAAGTAGGGCGCAAGTAGGGCGCAACTACGGCGCAACTAGGGCGCAACTAGGGCGCAACTAGGGGGCAACTAGGGCGCAACAAGGGCGCAATGAGGGCACAACTAGGGCGCAACGAGGGCGCAACAAGGGTGCAACTAGGGTGCAACTAGGGTGCAACTAGGGCGCAACTAGGGTGCAATTAGGATGCAACTAGGGTGCAACTAGGGTGCAACTAGGGCACAACTAGGGCACAACTAGGGCACAACTAGGACACAACTAGGTCGCAACTAGGTCGCAGCTAGGGCGCAACTAGGGTGCAACTAGGGCACAACTAGGGCGCAACCAGGGCGCAACTAGGGCGCAGCTAGGGCACAACTAGGGCGCATCTAGGGCACAACTAGGGTGCAACTAGAGTGCAAGTTGGGTGCAACTAAGGCGCACCTAAGGCACAACTAGCGCACAAGTAGGGGACAAGTTGGTTGCAACTAGGGCGCAACTAGGGCACAACTAGCGCGTAGCTAGTATCCAACTAAGGCACAACTAGGGCACAAGAAGGGTGCCAGTAGGGTGCAAGTAGGGTACAATAAGGGCGTAAATTGGGTGGAACTAGAGTGCCACTAGGGCGCAAAAAGGGCGCAACTAGGGCGTGACTAGGGCACGACTAGGGTGCAACTAGGGCGCAACTAGGGCGCATTTAGAGTGCAACTTGGGTACAACTAGGGCGCAAGTAGGTTGGAAGTAGGGCACAACTAGGGTGCAACTAGGGCGCAACTAGGTTGCAACTAGGGTACAACTAGGGTGCAACAATGGCGCAAGTAGGGCGCAAGGAGGGCGCAAGTAGGGCGCAAGTATGGCGCAACAACGGCACAAGTGGAACACAACTAGAGCGTAACAAGGGCGCAACTAGGGCACAACTTGAGCGCAACAAGGGCGCAACGAGGGCGCAACGAGGGCGCAACGAGGGCGCAACGAGGGCGCAACAAGGGTGCAATTAGGTCGCAACTATGGTGCAACTAGGGCGCAACTAGGGCGCAACTATGGCGCAACTAGGGCGCAACTAGGGCACAACTAAGGTGCAACTAGGGCGCAACTAGGGCACAACTTGGGCGTAACTAGGAAACAACTAAGGCGTAACTAAGGCGTAACTAAGGCGCAACTAAGGTGCAAATATGGCGCAAGTAGGGCACAAATAGGACGCGGCTAGGGCGCAAGTGGGGTACTACTAGGGCGTAGCTGGTGCCCGAATGAGGCGCAACAAGGGCGAGAGTAGGGCGCAAGTAGGGCGCAACTAGGGCGTAACTAAGGTGCAACTAGGGCACAACTAGGGCGCAACTAGGGCGCAAGTAGGGCGCAACTAGGGCACAACTAGGGCACGTCTAGGGCGCAACTAGTGCACAACTAGGGCGCAACTAGGGCGCAACTAGGACGCAACTAGGGCACAACTAGGGCGCAACTAGGGCGCAACGAGGGCGCAACCAGGGTGCAACTAGTGTGCAACTAGGGCGCAACTAGGGGGCTACTAGGGCGCAACTAGGGCGCAACTAGGGTGCAACTAGAGCGCAACTAGGGCGCAACTAGGACGCAACTAGGGCACAACTAGGGCGCAACTAGGGCGCAACGAGGGCGCAACCAGGGTGCAACTAGTGTGCAACTAGGGCGCAACTAGGGGGCTACTAGGGCGCAACTAGGGCGCAACTTGGGTGCAACTAGGACGCAACTATGGCGCAACTAGCGCGCAACTATGGCACAACTAGGGCGCAATTGGGGCGCAAATGGGGACAACTAGGACGCAACTAGGGCGCAACTAGGGCGCAACTAGGGCACAACTAGGGCACAACTAGGGCGCAACTAGGGGACGAATAGGGCGCGACTTGGGTGCAACTAGGGCATAACTCAGTCCCAACATGGGCAAAGCTAGGGTGCAACTAGGCGCAACTAGGGAAAAGCTAGGGCGCAACTAGGACGCAACCAGGGCACAACTAGGGCGCAACAAGGGCGCAACTAGGGTGCAACTAGAGCGCAACTAGGGCGCAACTGGGGCGCAACTAGGGCGCAATTAGGGCGTAACTGGGAGCAACTAGGGCGCAACTAGGGTGCAACTAGGGTGCAACTAGGGCGCAACTGGGGCGCAACAAGGGCACAACGAGGGCGCAACTAGGGCGCAACTAGGGCGCAACTAGGGCATAATTATGATGCAACTGGGGTGCAAGTAGGACGCAACTAGGGTGCAACTAGTGTGCAAGTTTGGCGCAACTAGGGCGCAATGAAGGTGCAACTAGGGTGCAAGTAGGACGCAACCAAGGGTGCAACTAGGGTACAACTAGGGCGTAGCTAGTGCCCAACTAAGGCGCAACTAGGGCACAAGTAGGGGCCAGTAGGGCGCAAGTACGGTGCAACAAGGACGCATCTAGGACGCAACAAGGACGCAACTAGGACGCATCTAGTGCGTAACTAGGGTGCAATTAAGGAGCAATTAGGGCGCAACTAGGGCGCAACTAGGGCGCCGGGTACAACTAGGGCGCAACTATGGGGCAACTAGGGTGCAACTAGGGGGCAACTAGGACGGAACTAAGGCACAAATAGGGTGCAACGAGGGCGCAACTAGGGCGCAACTAGGATGCAATAAGTGAGCAACTAGGGCGCAACTAGGGCGCCACCTGGGCGCGACTAGGGCGCGATTTGGGCGTAACTATGGTGCAACTACGGCGCAACTACGGCGCATCTAGGGCACAATTAGGGTGCAACTGGGGGCAACAAGGGCGCAACTAGGGCCCAACTAGGGCGCAACTAGGGCGTAACTAGGGCACAACTTGTGCGCAACTAGGGCGCAACTAGTGCGCGACTAGGGTGCGACTTGGGCACGACTTGGGCGCAACTAGGGTGCAACTAGGGCGCAACTATGGCGCAACTAGGGCGCAATTAGGTGGCAACTAGGGGCAACTAGGGCGCAACTAGGGTGCAACTAGGGCGCAACTAGGGCGCAACTAGGGTGCAACTAGGGCACAACTAGGGTACAACTAGGGCGCAACTAGGGCGCAAATAGGGCGCAACTAGGGCGCAACTAGGGCGCAACTAAGGCACAACTAGGGTGCAAATAGGACACAAGTAGGACGCAACTAGGAGGCAACTAGTGTACAACTAGGGCGTAGCTAGTGGCCAACTGAGGCGCAAATAGGACGCAAGTATGGTGCAAGTAGGGCGCAAGTATGTTGCAACTTGTGCGCAACCAGGGCGCAACTAGGACACAACTGGGGCGCAACTAGGGCTTAACTAGGATGCAAGTAGGGCACAACTAGGGTGCAACTAGGGCACAAGTAGGGCGCAAGTAAGACGCAACTAGGGCGCAACTAGGGCACAATTAGGGCGTATCTAGTGCCCAACTGAGGCGCAACAACGGCGCAAGTAGGACGCCAGTAGGGTGTAAGTAGGGTGCAATACGGGCGCAAGAAGGACGCAACTAGGACGCAACTAAGACGCCACTAGGGTGCCAGTAGGACGCAAGTAGGGCACAAGTAGGGCGCAAGTAGGGCGCAACTACGGCGCAAGTAGGGCGCAACTAGGGCGCAACTAGGGAGCAACTAGGGCGCAACAAGGGCGCAATGAGGGCACAACTAGGGCGCAATGAGGGCGCAACGAGGGTGCAACTAGGGCGCAACTAGGGTGATACTAGGGCGCAACTAGGGTGCAATTAGGACGCAACTAGGGTGCAAGCAGGGCGCAACTAGGGCGCAACTAGGGCACAACTAGGGCACAACTAGGACGCAACTAGGTCGCAACTAGGGCGCAACGAGGGCGCAACTAGGGTGCAACTAGGGCACAACTAGGGCGCAACCGGGGCGCAACTAGGGCGCAGCTAGGGCACAACTAGGGCGCAACTAGGGCACAACTAGGGTGCAACTAGTGTGCAAGTTGGGTACAACTAAGACGAAACTAAGGCATAACTACCGCACAAGTAGGGGACAAGTTGGTTGCAACTAGGGCGCAACTAGGGCACAACTAGGGTGCAACTAGTGTGCAAGTTGGGTACAACTAAGACGAAACTAAGGCATAACTACCGCACAAGTAGGGGACAAGTTGGTTGCAACTAGGGCGCAACTAGGGCACAACTAGCGCGTAGCTAGTGCCCAACTAAGGCACAACTAGGGCACACAAAGGGTGCCAGTAGGGTGCAAGTAGGGTGCAATAGGGGCGTAAGTTGGGTGCAACTAGAGCGCCACTACGGCGCAACAAAGGCGCAACTAGGGCGTGACTAGGGCACGACTAGGGCGCAACTAGGGTGCAACTAGGGCGCATTTAGGGCGCAACTTGAGTGCAACTAGGACGCAAGTACGTTGCAAGTAGGGTGCAACAAGGGCGCAACTAGGGCGCAACTAGGTTGCAAGTAGGGTACAACTAGGGTGCAACAATGGCGCAACTATGGCGCAAGGAGGGCGCAAGTAGGGCGTAAGTATGGGGCAACTACGGCACAAGTGGAACACAACTATAGCGTAACAAGGGCGCAACTAGGGCGCAACTTGAGCGCAACGAGGGCGCAACGAGGGCGCAACGAGGGTGCAACTAGGGCGCAACGAGGGCGTAACAAGGGCGCAACTAGGTCGCAACTATGGCGCATCTAGGGCGCAACTAGGCCGCAACTATGGCGCAACTAGGGCGCAACTAGGGCACAACTAGGGTGCAACTAGGGCGCAACTAGGGCGCAACTTGGGCGTAACTAGGGCACAACTAAGGCGTAACTAAGGTGCAACTAAGGCGCAACTAGGGTGCAACTAGGGCGCAACTAGGGCGCAACTTGGGCGTAACTAGGGCACAACTAAGGCGTAACTAAGGTGCAACTAAGGCGCAACTAAGGTGCAAATAGGGCGCAAGTAGGGCACAAATAGGACGTGGCTATGGCGCAACTAGGGTACTACAACGGCGTAGCTGGTGCCCAAATGAGGCGCAACAAGGGCGAGACTAGGGTGCAAGTAGGGCGCAACTAGGGCGCAACTAGGGTGCAACTAGGGCGCAACTAGGGCGCAACTAGGGCGCAAGTAGGGCGCAACTAGGGCACAACTAGGGCACGTCTAGGGTGGAACTAGTGCACAACTAGGGCGCAAGTAGGGCGTAACTAGGACGCAACTAGGGCACAACTAGGGCGCAACTAGGGTGCAACGAGGGCGCAACCAGGGTGTAACTAGTGTGCAACTAGGACGCAATTAGGGGGCTACTAGGGCGCGACTAGGGCGCAACTTGGGTGCAACTAGGACGCAACTAGGGCACAACTAGCGCGCAACTATGGCACAACTAGGGCGCAATTGCGGCGCAAATGGGGACAACTAGGACGCAACTAGGGCGCAACTAGGGCACAACTAGGGCACAACTAGGGCACAAGTAGGGCGCAACTAGGGCACGACTAGGGCGCGACTTGGGCGCAACTAGGGCACAACTAAGGCGCAACATGGGCAAAGCTAGGGTGCAACTAGGCGCAACTAGGGAAAAGCTAGGGCGCAACTAGGGCGCAACTAGGGCGCAACTAGGGCGTAACAAGGGCGCAACTAGGGTGCAACTAGAGCGCAACTAGGGCGCAACTGGGGCGCAACTAGGATGCAACGAGGGCGCAACTAGGGCGCAACTAGGGCGTAACAAGGGCGCAACTAGGGTGCAACTAGAGCGCAACTAGGGCGCAACTGGGGCGCAGCTAGGACGCAATTAGGGCGTAACTGGGGGCAACTAGGGCGCAACTAGGGTGCAACTAGGGTGCAACTAGGGCGCAACTGGGGCGCAACAAGGATGCAACGAGGGCGCAACTAGGGCGCAACTAGGGCGCAACTAGGGCAAATTTATGATGCAACTGGGGTGCAACTAGGACGCAACTAGGGTGCAACTAGTGTGCAAGTTTGGCGCAACTAGGGTGCAACTAAGGCGCAACTAGGGTGCAAGTAGGACGCAACCAAGGTAGCAACTAGACGACAACTAAGGCGTAGCTAGTGCCCAACTGAGGCGCAACTAGGGCACAAGTAAGGGCCACTAGGATTCATGTAGGGCGCAACAAGGACGCAACTAGGACGCAACTAGGACGCAACTAGGGCGCATCTAGTGCGTAACTAGGGTGCAATAAAGGAGCAAGTAGGGCGCAACTAGGGCGCAACTAGGGCGCATGGTGCAACTAGGGTGCAACTATGGGACAACTAGGGCGCAAGTAGGAGGCAACTAGGACGCAACTTGGGCACAAATAGGGTGCAACAAGGGCGCAACTAGGGCGCAACTAGGGTGCAATAAGTGCGCAGCTAGGGCACAACTAGGGCGCGACTAGGGCGCGACTTGCGCGCAACTAGGGCGCAACTAGGGCGCAACTAGGGCGCAATTAGGGTGCAACTGGGGACAACTAGGACGCAACTAGGGTCCAACCAGGGCGCAACTAGGGCGCAACTAGGGCGCAACTAGAGTACAACTAGTGCTCAACTAGGGCGCAACTAGGGCGCGACAAGGGTGCGACTTGGGCGTGACTTGGGCGCAACTAGGGTGCAACTAGGGCGCAACTGGGGCGCAACTAGGGTGCAATTAGGAGGCAACTGGGGGCAACTAGGGCGCAAATAGGGTGCAACTATGGCGCAACTAGGGCGCAACTAGGATGCAACTAGGGTGCAACTAGGGCGCAACTAGGGCGCAAATAGGGCGCAACTAGGGTGCAACTAGGCGGCAACTAGGGCACAACTAGAGCGCAACTAGGGCGCAGCTAGGGCGCAACTAGGACTTAACTGGGGCCCAACTAGAGCGTAACAAGGGTGGAACAAGGGCGCAACAAGGGCGCAATAATGGCGCAGCTAGGGCACAAATAGGGTACAAGTACGACGCAACTAGGGTGCAACTAGGGTACAACCAGGGCGTAGCTAGTCCCCAACTGAGGCGCAACTAAGGCACAAGTAGGGTGCAAGTAGGGCGCAAGTATGTTGCAACTTGTGCACAACCAGAGCGCAACTAGGGCGCAACTAGGGTGCAACTAGGGCGCAACTAGAGCGCAACTAGGGCGCAACTAAGGTGCAAGTAGGGCGCAACTAGGGTACAACTAGGGCGCAAGTAGGGATCAAGTAAGACGCAACTAGGGTGCAACTAGGGCACAATTAGGGCGTAGCTAGTGCCCAACTAAGGCGCAACTAGGGCGCAAGTAGGGCGTGGGTGTAAGTAGGATGCAATAAGGGCGCAAGAAGGGCACAATTAGGGTGCAACTAGGGCACAACTAAGACTCAACTAGGGTGCAAGTAGGGCACAACTAGGGCACAAGTAGGGCGCAAGTAGGGCGCAACTAGGGCACAACCAAGGCACAACGAGGGTGCAACTAGGGCGCAATTGGGCGCAACCAGGGCGCAACTAGGGTGCAACTTGTGCGCAGCGAGGGCGCAACTAGGACGCAACTAGGGTGCAACTAGGGAGTAACTAGGACGCAACTAGGGCGTAACTAGGGTGCAACTAGTCTGCAAGTTGGGCGCAACTAGGGTGCAACTAAGGCGCAACTAGGGCGAATGTAAGACGCAAGTAAGGACGAAACTATGGGACAACTAGGGCATAGCTAGTGCCCAACTGAGGCGCAACTATAGCGCAAGTAGGCGCCAGTAGGGCGAAAGTAGGGCGCAACTAGGGCGTAACTAGGGCGCAACTAGGACGCAACTAGGACGCAACTAGTGCGTAACTATGGTGCAACTAGGGTGCAAGTAGGGCACAACTAGGGCAAAACTAGGGCGCCCGGGAGTAATTGGGGTGCAACTGGGGGGAAACTAGGGCGCAACTAGGATGCAACTAGGACGCAACTAGGGCACAACTAGGGCGCAACGAGGGCGCAACTAGGACGCACCCAGGGTGTAACTAGTGCGCAACTATGGCACAACTAGGGCGCGACTAATGCGCAACTTGGGCGCAACTAGGGCACAACTAGGGCACAACTAGGACGCAAGTAGGGCGCAAGTAGGGCGCAATTAGGGCGCAACTGGGGGCAACTAGGGCGCAAATAGGGTGCAACTAGGTTGCAACTAGAGCACAACTAGGACGCAACTGGGGTGCAACTAGGGCACAACTAGGGTACAACTAGTGCGTAACTAGGGCGCAACTAGGGCGCAACTAGGGCGCGACTAGGGCGCGACCTGGGCACAACTAGGGCTCAACTAGGGCGCAACTAGGACGCAACTAGGGCGCAATTAGGGCACTACAAGAGGCAACTAGGGCGCAACTAGGGCGCAACTAGGACGCATCTAGGGCGCAACTAAGGCGCAACTAGGGCGCAACTAGGGCACAGCTAGGGCGCAACTAGGGCGCAACTAGGGCGCAACTAGGGCGCGACTAGGGCGCGACCAGGGCACAACTAGGGCTCAACTAGGGCGCAACTAGGACGCAACTAGGGCGCAATTAGGGCACTACAAGAGGCAACTAGGGCGCAACTAGGGCGCAACTAGGACGCATCTAGGGCGCAACTAAGGCGCAACTAGGGCGCAACTAGGGCACAGCTAGGGCGCAACTAGGGCGCTGCTAGGGCGCAACTAGGGCGCAACTAGGGCGCAACTATGGCGCAAGTAGGGCGCGAATAGGGCACAAGTAGCACACAACTAGGGCGCAAGTAGGGTACAACTAGAGTGTATTTAGTGCCCAATTGAGGCGCAACTAGGCCGCAACTAGGGCACAACTAAGACACAACTAGGGTGCAATTAGGGCGCAACTAGGGCGCAAGTAGGGCGCGAGTAGGGTGCAACCAGGACACAACTAAGGCGCAACTAGGGCGACACTACGGCGCAACTAGGACGCAACTAGGGCGCAACTAGGCCACAACTAGGGCGCAACTAGGGGGCAACTTGGGGCACAACTAGAGCGCAACTAGGGCGTAACTAAGGCGCAACTAGGACGCAACTAGGGCGCAACTAGAGCGCAACTAGGACGTAACTAGGGCGTAACAAGGGTGCAACGAGGGTGCAACTAGGGCACAACGAGGACACAATGAGTGCACAACTAGGGCACAACTAGGGCGCAAGTAGGGCGCAAGTAAGGCGCAAATAGGGTCAACTAGGGCGCAACTAGGGTGCAACTAGGGTGCAACTAGAGCACAACTTGAGCACAACTAGGATGCAACTAGGTCGCAACTAGGGCGCAACTAGGGCGCAACTAGGGCGCAACAAGGGCGCAACTATGTCGCAACTGGGGCGCAACTAGGGCGTAACTAGGGCGTAACTAG
Source organism: Penium margaritaceum (assembly GCA_023375785.1). Lineage (NCBI taxonomy): Eukaryota > Viridiplantae > Streptophyta > Zygnematophyceae > Desmidiales > Peniaceae > Penium > Penium margaritaceum. The sequence goes on along the minus strand of SZWC01000699.1, from coordinate 251,415 downwards.
GGCACAACTAGGGTGCAACTAGGGCGCAACTAGGGTGCAACTAGTGTGCAAGTTGGGCGCAACTTAGGTTCAACTAAGGCGCAACTAGCGTGCAAGAAGGGCACAAGTAGGACGAAACTAGAGCGCAACTAGGGCATAACTAGGGCATAGCTAGTGTCTAACTAAAGCACAACTAGGTTGCCGGTAGGGCGCAAGTATGGTGCAAAAAGGGCGCAAATGTGGTGCAACAAGAGTGCAACTACGGCGCAGCTAGGGCGCAACTAGGGCGTGACTAGGGCGCGACTAGGGCGCGACTAGGGCGCAACTAGGGCGCAACTAGGACGCAACTAGGGCGCAACTAGGAAACAACTAGGGCGCAACTAGGGTGTAACTGGGGCGCAGCTCGGGTGCAACTAGGGTGCAAGTAGGGCGAAACTAGAACGCAACTAGGGCGCAACAATGGTGCAAGTAGGGCGCAAGTAGGACGTAATGAGGGCGCAAGTAGGGCGCAACTACGGCACACGTGGGGCACAACTAGGGTGTAACAAGGGTGCAACTAGGGTGCAACTTGAGTGCAACGAGGGCGCAACAAGGGTGCAACGAGGGCGGAACGAGGGCGCAACAAGGGTGGAACAAGGGCACAACAAGGGCACAACTAGGGTGCAACTAGGGCGTCACTAGGGCACATTTAGGGCGCAACTAGGGTGCAACTAGGGCGCAACTAGGGCGCAACTTGGGACCAACTAGGGCGTAACTAAGGCGCAACTAAGGCGCAACTAAGGCGCAACTAGGGCGCAAGTAGGGCACAAGTAGGACGTAGCTAGGGCGCAACTAGGGTACAACTAGGGCGTAGCTAGTGCCCAAGTGAGGCGCAGCTATGGCGATAGTAGGGCGCAAGTAGGGCGCAACTAGGGAGCAACTAGGGTGCAACTATGGCACAACTAGGGCCCAACTAGGCCGCAACTAGGGCGCAACTAGGGTGCAAGTACGGCGCAAGTAGGGCGCAGCTAGGGCACATCTAAGGCGCAACTAGGGCGCAACTAGGGCGCGAATAGGGCGCAACCAGGACGCAACTAGGACACAACTAGGACGCAACAAGGGCGCAACTAGGGTGTAACTATGGTGCAACTATGGCGCAACTAAGGTGCAACTAGGGCGCGACTAGGGCGCGACTAGAGCGCGACTAGGGTGCGACTTTGGCGCAACTACAGTGCAACTAGGGCGCAACTAAGGCGCAACTAGGGCACACTAGGGTGCAATAAGGACGCAACTGGGGGAAACTACGGCGTAGCTAGTGCCCAACTGAGGCGCAACTAGGGCACAAATAGGGCACCAGTAGGGTGCAAGTTTGGTGCAATAAGGGCGCAAGAAGGGTGCAACTAGGGTGCAACTACGGCGCAACTAGGACGCACCTAGGGCACACATAGGGCGCAACTAGGGCGCAACTAGGGCGTAAGTACGGCGCAAGTACGGGGCAAGTGCGGCGCAACTATGGTGCAACTAGGGCACAACGAGGGCGTAACTAGGGCACAACTAGGGTGCAACTAGTGTGCAAGTTGGGTGCAACTAGGGCGCAACTAAGGGGCAACTAGGGCGCAAGTAGGATGCAACCAGAGCGCAACTAGGGCGCAACTAGGGCGGAACTAGGGCGCAACTAGGGCGTAAGAAGGGTGCAACGAGGGTGCAACTAGAGCGCAAGTATGGCACAACTAGGGCGCAACTAGGGCACAACTAGGGTACAACTAGTGCACAAGTTGGGCGCAACTAAGGCACTACTAGAGCGCAACTAGCGCGCAAGTAGGGCACAAGTAGGACGCAACTAGCACGCAAGTAGGGCACACCTAGGGCGTAGCTAGTGCCCAACTAAGGCACAACTAGAGCGCAAGTAGGGTGCTTGTAGGGCACAAGTAGGGTACAATAAGGGTGCAACTAGGGCGCAACTAGGGCGCAACTAGGGCGCAACTATGGCGCAACTAGGGCGCGACTAGGGCGCAACTACGGCGCACTTAGGGCGCAACTAGGGTGCAACTAGGGCGCAACTAGGGTGCAACTAGGGCATAACTAAGGCGCAAGTAGGGCACAACTAGGGCGCAACTAGGCCGCATCTAGGGCGCAACCAAGGCGCAGCTAGGCCGTAACTAGGGCGCAACTAAGGCGCAACTAGGGCGCAAGTAGGGCACAAGTAGGACGCAACTAGGGCGCAACTAGGTTACAACTAGGGCGTAGCTAGTGCCCAACTGAGGTGCAACTAGGGCGCAAGTAGGACACAAGTAGGGTGTAACTAATGGGCAACTAGGGCGCAACTAGGGCGCAACTAGGACGAAACTAGGGTGCAACGAGGGCGCAACTAGGGCGGAACTAGGACGCAACTAGGGCGCAACTAGGGCGCAACTAGGGTGTAACTAGGGCGCAACTAGGGTGTAAGTAGGGCGCAACTAGGGCGCAACTAGGGCGCAACTATGGCGCAACTAGGACGCAAATAGGACGCAACTAGGGCATAACTAAGGCGCAACTAGGGCGCAACTAGGGCATAACTAAGGCGGAACTAGGGCGGAACTAGGACGCAACTAGGGCGCAACTAGGGCGCAACTAGGGTGTAACTAGGGCGCAACTAGGGTGTAAGTAGGGCGCAACTAGGGCGCAACTAGGGCGCAACTATGGCGCAACTAGGACGCAAATAGGACGCAACTAGGGCATAACTAAGGCGGAACTAGGGCGGAACTAGGACGCAAATAGGGTGCAACCAGTGTGCAACTAGGGCGCAACTAGGGCGCGAATAGCGCGTGACTAAGGCGCGACTTGGGCGCAACTTGGTTGCAACTAGGGCGCAACAAGGGTGCAACTAGGGCGCAACTAGGTTACAAGTAGGGCGCAACTGGGGGCAACTTGGGCGCAACTAAGGCGTAACTAGGGTGCAAGTAGGGCACAACTAGGGCGCAACTAGGACACAACTAGGGCGCAACTAGGGCGCGACTTGTGTGCAACTAGGGCGCAACTATGGCGAAACGAGGGCGCAACTAGGGCGCAACTAGGGTGCAACTAGGACGCAACTAAGGCATAAATAGGGCACAAATAGGGTACAAGTAGGACGCAACTAGGGCGCAACTAGGGTACAACTAGGGCGTAGCTAGTCCCCAACTTAGGCGCAACTAGGGCGCAACCAGGACGCAACTAGGACGTAACTAGGGCGCAACTAGGGCGCAACTAGGGTACAAGTAGGGCGCAACTAGGGTACAACTAGGGAGCAAGTAGGGCGTAAGTAAGACGTAACTAGGGTGCAACTATGGCACAATTAGGGCGTATCTAGCGCCCAATTGAGGCGCAACTACGGCGCACGTAGGGTGCCAATAGGGTATAAGTAGGGAGCAATAAGGGCACAATAAGGGTGCAACTAGGGCGCAACTAGGGTGCAACTAAGACGCAACTAGGGTGAAAGTAGGGTGTAACTAGGGCGCAAGTAGGGTGCAAGTAGTGCACAACTAGGGCACAACTAATGCGCAACAAGGGCGCAACTAGGTCGCAACTAGGCGCAACTAGGGCGTAACTAGGGCGCAACTAGGGTGCAACTAGGGCGCAACTAGGGCGTAACTAGGGCGCAACTAGGGCGCAACTAGGGCGCAACTAGAGCGCAACTAGGGCGCAACTAGGGCGCAAACAGGCGCAATTAGGGCGCAACTGGGGGCAACTAGGGTGCAACTAGGGCGCAACTAGGACGCAACTAGGGCGCAACTAGGTGCGACTAGGGCGCACCTAGGGCGCAACTAGGGCGTAACTAGGGCGCAACGAGGGCGCAACTAGGGCGCAACTAGAGCGCAACTAGGGCGCAACTAGGGCGCATCTAGGGTGCAACTAAGGCGCAACTAGGGTGCAACTAGGGCGCAAAGAGGGCGCAACGAGGACGCAACTAGGGCGCAACTAGGTGCGACTAGGGCGCACCTAGGGCGCAACTAGGGCGTAACTAGGGCGCAACGAGGGCGCAACTAGGGCGCAACTAGAGCGCAACTAGGGCGCAACTAGGGCGCATCTAGGGTGCAACTAAGGCGCAACTAGGGTGCAACTAGGGCGCAAAGAGGGCGCAACGAGGACGCAACTAGGGCGCAACTAGGTGCGACTAGGGCGCACCTAGGGCGCAACTAGGGCGTAACTAGGGCGCAACGAGGGCGCAACTAGGGCGCAACTAGAGCGCAACTAGGGCGCAACTAGGGCGCATCTAGGGTGCAACTAAGGCGCAACTAGGGTGCAACTAGGGCGCAAAGAGGGCGCAACGAGGACGCAACTAGGGCGCAACTAGGGCGTAACTAGGGCGCAACTAGGGCGCAACTAGGGCGCAACTAGAGCGCAACTAGGGCGCAACTAGGGCGCAAACAGGCGCAATTAGGGCGCAACTGGGGGCAACTAGGGTGCAACTGGGGCGCAACAAGGGCGCAACTAGGGTGCAACTAGGGCGCAAAGAGGGCGCAACGAGGGCGCAAATAGGGCGCAACTAGGGCACAACTAGGGTGCAACTAGGGCGCAACTAGGGCGCAACTAGGGTGCAACTAGTCTGCAAGTTGGGCGCAAATAGGGCGCAACTAAGGCGCGACTTGGGTGTAAGTAAGACGCAACTAAGGTTGCAACTAGGGGATAACCAGGGCGTAGCTAGTGCCCAACTGAGGCGCAACTAGGGCGCACGTAGGTGCCAGTAGGACGCAACTAGGACGCAACTAGGGCGCAACTAGGGTGCAACTAGGACGCAACTAGGGCGCAACTAGTGCGTAACTAGGGTGCAACTAGGGTGCAAGTAGGGCGCAACTAGGGCGCAACTAGGGCGCCCGGGCGCAACTAGGGCGCAACTAGGGGGAATCTTGGGCGCAACTAGGGCGCAACAAGGACGCAACTAGGGTGCAACTAGTGCGCAACTAGGGCGCAACTAGGGCGCGACCAGGACGCGACTAGGATGCGACTTGGGCGCAACTAGAGCGCAACTAGGGCACAACTAGGGCACAACAAGGGCGCAACTAGGACGCAATTATGGCACAACTGGGGGCAACTAGGGCGCAACTAGGGCGCAACTAGGTTGCAACTAGGGTCCAACTAGGGCACAACTAGGGCGTAACTAAGGCGCAACTAGGGTGCAACTAGTGCGCAACTAGGGCGCAACTAGGGCGCGCCTAGGGCGTGACTAGGGCGTGTCTTGGGCGCAACTAGGGCGCAACTAGGGCGCAACTAGGGCGCAACTAGGACGCAACTAGGGCGCAATGAGGGCGCACATGGGGGCAGCTCGGGCGCAACTAGGACGCAACTAGGGCGTAACTAATGCGCAACTAAGGCGCAACTAGGGCGCAACTAGGGCGCAACTAGGGTGCAACTAGGGCGTAACTAGGTCGCAACTAGGGCGCAACTAGGCCACAACTAAGGTGTAACTAGGGCGCAAGTAGGGTACAAGTAGGACGCAACTAGGACGCAAGTAGGGTAAAACCAGGGCGTAGCTAGTGCCCAACCGAGGTGCAACTAGAACGCAACTATGGCGCAACTAAGACGCAACTAGGGTACAAGTAGGGCGCAAGTAGGGCGCAACTAGGGCGCAACTAGGGCGCAACTAGGGCGCAACTAGGACGTAACTAGGGCACAACTACAGCGCAACTAGGGCGCAACTAGGGCGCAACAAGGCCGCAACTAGGGCACAAATGGGGTACAAGTAGGACGCAACTAGGGCGCAACTGGTGTATGAATAGGGCGTAGCTAGTCCCCAACTGAAACGCAACTAGGGCGCAAGTAGGGTGCAAGTAGAGCGCAAGTAGGTTGCAACTTCTGTGAAACCAGGGTACAACTAGGACGCAACTAGGGCGCAGCTAGGGCGCAACTTGGGTGCACATAGGGCGCAACTAGGGTGCAACTAGGGCGCAAGTAGGGCGCAAGTAAGACGCAACTAGGGTGCAACCAGGGCACAATTAGGGCGTAGCTAGTGCCCAAATGAGGCGCAACTAGGGCTCAAGTAGGCCGCCAATAGGGTGTAATAGGGTGCAAGAAATGTGCAAGAAGGGCAAAACTAGGGCGCAACAAGGGCGCAACTAAGACGCAACTAGGTTGCAAGAAGGGCCCAAATAGGGCGCAAGTAGGGTGCAAGTAGGGCGCAACTAGGGTACAACTAAGGCACAAGGGTGCAACTAGGGCGCAACTAGGTGCAACTAGGGCACAACTAGGGTGCAAATACGGTGCAACGAGGGCGCAGTGAGGGCACAACTAGGGAGCAACTAGGGCGCAAATAGGGTGCAACTAGGGCGCAACTAGGGCGCAACTAGGGTGCAACTAGTCTGCAAGTTGGGTGCTACTAGGGCGCAACTAAGGCGCACCTAGGGTGTAAGTAAGACGCAACTAAGGGCGCAACTATGGGACAAGTAGGGCGTAGCTAGTGTTTAACTGAGGCGCAACTAGGGCGTAAGTAGGCGCCAATAGGGCGCAATAGGACGCAACCAGGGCGCAACTAGGATGCAACTAGGGCGCAACTAGGACGCAACTAGGGCGCAACTAGTGCGTAACTATGATGTAACTAGGGTGCAAGTAGGGTGTAACTAGGGCGCAACTAGGGCGCCCAGGTGCAACTAGGGCGCAACTAGGGGGATACTAGGGCACAACTAGGGTGCAACTAGGACGCAACTAGGGCACAACTAGGGCGCAACTAGTGCGCAACTAGGGCGCACCCAGGGTTCAACTAGTGTGCAACTAGGTCGCAACTAGGGCGCGACTACGGCGCGACTAGGGTGCAACTTGGGCGCAACTAGGGCGCAACTAGGGCACAACTAGGGCGCAACTATGGCGCAACTAGGGCGCAATGAGGGCGCAACTGGGGGTAAGTAGGGGGCAAATAGGGCGCAACTAGGTTGCAACTAGGGCACAACTAGGGCACAACTAGGGCGCAACTAAGGCGCAACTAGGGCGCAACTAGTGCACAACTAGGGCCCAACTAGGGCGCGACTAGGGCGCGACTAGGGCACGACTTGGGTGCAACTAGGGCTCAACTAGGGCGCAACTAGGATTCAACTAGGGCGCAATTAGGGTGCAACTGGAGACAACTAGGGTGCAACTATGGCGCAACTAGGATGCAACTAGGGCGCAACTAAGGCGCAACTAGGGCGCAACTAGGGCGCAACTAGGGCGCAACTAGGGCGCAACTATGGCGCAACTAGGGCGCAACTATGGCGCAACTAAGGCGCAAGTAGAGTGCAAATAGGGCACAAGTAGGACGCAACTAGGGTGCAAGTAGGATAGAACTAGGGCGTACCTAGCACGCAACTGAGGTGCAACTAGGGCGCAACTAGGGCACAACTTATACACAACTAGGGTGCAAGTAGGGCGCAACTAGGGCGGAAATAGGGTGCAAGTAGGGTGCAACTAGGGCACAACTAAGACGCAACAAGGGCGCAACTAGGGCGCAACTAGGGCGCAAGTAGGGCACAACTAGGGCACAACTAGGGCGCAACTAGGGCGCAACTAGGGCGCAACTAGGGCGCAACTAGAGCGCAACTAGGATGCAACTAGGGCGCAACTAGGATGCAACTAGGACGCAACTAGAGCGCAACTAGGACACAACTAGGGCGCAACAATGGCGCAACGAGGGCAAAACTAGGGCGCAACGAGGTGGCAACGAGGGCGCAACTAGGGCGCAACTAGGGCGCAACTAGGGCGCAACTAGAGCGCAACTAGGATGCAACTAGGGCGCAACTAGGATGCAACTAGGACGCAACTAGAGCGCAACTAGGACACAACTAGGGCGCAACAATGGCGCAACGAGGGCAAAACTAGGGCGCAACGAGGTGGCAACGAGGGCGCAACTAGGGCGCAACTAGGGCGCAACTAGGGCTCAACTAGGGTGCAACTAGGGCGCAACTATGGTGCAACGAGGGCGCAACTATAGCACAACCTGTGCACAACTAGGATGCAACTAGGTCGCAACTAGGGTGCAACTAGGGCGCAACTAGGGCACAACTAGGGCGCAACTAGGGCGCAACCGGGGCGCAACTAGGGTGTAACTAGTGTGCAACTAGAGCACAACTAGGGTACAACTAGGGCGCATATAGGGCGCAAATAGGGCGCAACTAGGGTGCAACTTTTGTGCAAGTTGGGGGAAACTAATGTGTCACTAAGGCGCAACTAGCGCACAAGTAAGGCACAAGTAGGACGCAACTAGGCCGCAAATAAGGCATAACTAGGGCGTAGCTAGTGCCCAACTAAGGCAAAACTAGGGTGCCAGTAGGGCACAAGTAGGGTGCAATAAGGGCGCAAATAGAATGCAACTAGAGCGCAACAAGGGCGCGACTAGGGCGCAACTAGGGCGTGACTAGGGCGCAACTATGGCGCGACTAGGGCGCAACTAGGGCGCCACTAGGGCGCAACTAGGGCGCAACTAGGGAACAACTAGAGCGCAACTTGGGTGCAACTAGGGTGCAACTAGGGTGCAACTAGACACAACTAGGGCAAAACTAGCACACAACTATGGCGCAACAAGGGTGCAACTAGGGTGCAAGTAGGATGCAATTAGGGCACATGTAGGGCGCAACTACGGCACAGTGGGGCACAACTAGGGCGTAACAAGGGTGCAACTAGGGCACAACTTGAGCACACGAGGGCGCAACAAGGGCGCAACGAGCTCACAACGAGGGCACAAGAAGGGCGCAACAAGGGCGCAACTACAGCGCAACTAGGGCTCAACTAAGGCGCAACTAGGCCGCAATTAGGGCGCAAATAGGGTGCAACTAGGACGCAACTAGGGCGCAACTAAGACGCAACTAAGGCGCAACTGACGCGCAACTAGGGCGCAAGTAGGGCACAAGTAGGACGCAGCTAGGGAGCAACTAGTGCGCAACTAGTGTGCAACTATGGCGCAACTAGGGCGCAACTAGGGCGCAACTAGGGCGCAACTAGGGTGCAACTAGGGTGCAACTAGGGTGCAACTAGGACGCAACTAGGACGCAACTAGGGCACAACTAGGGCGTAACTAGGGCGCAACTATGGTGCAACTAGGGTGCAACTAGGGTGCAACTAGGGTGTAACTAAGGCGCAAGTAAGGCGCGACTAGGGGGCGACTAGGGCGCGACTAGGGCGCAACTAGGCCGCGATCTGGGCGCAACTAGGGTACAACTAGGGTGCAACTAAGGCGCAACTAGGGTGCAACTAGGCCGCAATTAGGATGCAGCTAGGGGCAATCATGCAAGAGGAGCACCTCAGTTTGCTAAGTGCCCCTCGTGTGAGATGGAAGCCACTGCCCCCGGATGATAGATCCCTATGGCCAACCAGTTCTCGGCTGGAGATGCAGCAGGAGCCAGAGCAGCAGATGTCAACAAAGAAGGAAGAGGAGCAGAGAGGTGAGGAGCTTGAGTTGAGCATTGAGACGGACGATCAGGACGGAGGGGAAGGAGAGGAAGAGATGAATCGATAGCTGTGTGCAACATGTAAAAACCTGGTTGCTGCGAAGAGGGAAGTGGTATGCGAGGGATGCAAGGCCGGCCTACATCTGGCATGCTGGGACCTGGACCTGGACATGTTGCACGACATTAAGATGTGTGAGATCTGTGTGACGAATCCAAAGGAAAGCATGGGAGTGGACAGTGAAGAAGAGCTGCTGAAGGAGCAAGAGGAAGAGAAGATCCGTTCAGGGTATGGAGTTAAATCTAGGAAGCCCACCACGCCGCAGGATGAGAAGGAGTCCTGTAGTAAGTGTGAGGAGCCGATGGACGCTACTACCCTATTCTGCTACTTCGTGTGGAGACATCCGGTACATGCAGCTTGCCAGTACCCAAAGGTGCGGATACGGCGGAAGGTGATAGGTTGCAAGAAGTGTGCACCCATCATGCTGGCAAGGACAGACAAAGAGGACAGGATAAGAAACAGACCTGCACCTAAGCGTTGGGTTGAAAGGTGCAAAGACTGCCAGGAGGCGCACGACCGCATGGAGGCAACCTAGTGCTACGAATGCAAAGCACCCCTCCACCGAAAATGTGGAACCAGGATCCCGGGATTGGGACGGCATTGCAAGGATTGCATGCAGAGGTTAGTGGAACAGGAGAAAGAAATGGTCGAGGAGGGCGGACATGCTGTTGGGCCAGAACTAAGCGTCCCTGGGGTGGATGAAACGGAGGAATGTGGGAAGTGCGATCGGCCAGTGAGGACCCAAAAGAAGTGCTGCTACAACTGCAGATTGGCACTCCACTATGTACGTGGAGACAAAGAACTGTTGCAACGAAAGGCTGTGCACGTCTGTCCAGCTTGCACACCAGAGCACCGGGTGGGTTGATCGTCCGTCAAGGATCATTCACAGTGCCACCAAATGGTGTGAATGATGTCTCCAGCCACTCCATCAGCCTTACGGCAAGATGCTTCTAGGGGTGGGACATCACTGCAACAAGTGTGTCGCAAGGCTACGACTCCTTGAGGCCCGGGCATGGGATCAGATGCAACGTGAGGTAGAGGAACCACAGGGAATGAGGGAGACGGAAGTGCCACGTTCATACGCGGACACCGATCCGGTGGAACAACTCTATCGCAACGTAGTGGCATTGCGAGAATCAGTAGGAGTGGTGGCTCGGAAGGCGGTGTTGGCCATGAGGGCACCGAGGAAGAGGGATATCCCTGAGGTGAGGAGGAAAGTGCTGACCAGGGTGAATGAGGCATTGATGGCAACACCTGAATGGTGTGTTTTGAGGGATGAACCACCGTTGGCAATGCCCAGGCCACCAGCTCCACGAAGAACGGATGTGCACGCCCATCCTCGACCATCCTTGACGGACGATCAACCCACCCGGTGCTCTGGCATGCCGAGCGCACCAGGTAGGATGCAGCAAGGACGGGGAGATGGGACCAGGCGAGGAATGATGGCCCCGGGATATCCCGGACCGAGGGGTCGGTTCAGTGCTCCGGTCAACGATACGCCGGTACGACGATGGGACCATCGCGCTGCATCAGGAGGGCAGCAGAGGGAGAGAGGAGTAGGCAGGAACCCACATCACCATGCACCTGCAAGAGGATTGGCATCAGGAGAATTGAGAAGGATGCCCACGGGAGTGCAAGGTAGGACAGCTGTGAGGGGTGTGGGGGTGTGCAAAGCCCTTGGAGGGGAAGGGCAGGAGCATTTGTGGAGCCAGGAGGGAGCAAGGGGACGGAGAGGCCTACGGCAGAGGCAAGGACGGGGCAAGGCAGCGGGAACAAGGAGGCTACGGGAGGAGCGGGGGCAGCGCGAGGAAGATGGACCGGGAGCGGTGCAGTGGCAAGAGGGGACGCGAGGGGCATAAGCGCAAGGGGAGGGCCGGAAGGAGAGAAGACACCCCGCGCCGGCAGCTGCCCATGGTACGAGAAGAGGGTGTACCCGCATGCCAGGCAATGTGGGCGTTGCAAGCGCCACATGCACGAGGAATGCGGAGTGGTGGACAAAGAAGGAAACTGGAATAGCGTGTCCTGCCAGAAGATCAAGCAAGGGATTCCCACGAAAGTCAGGGTCATGGTGGGGTAAGAATACAATGATGAGGCAGACATCATATACAATGGATGCAGGAGGCAGTTAGAGGCTCCACATGGGAGGTGCGACTATTGTAAACGTGCCACGCATACAGCTTGTATTAAGACGAACAACAACGGATGGGACAACTTCAGCAGTTGCTGGGCACGACCGCGTATGGGCACGGTCGAGGGGGATTGCCCCAGCTGCTCCACATAGCTGAGAGGGGTGACTCCATGGTGTGAGAAGTGTGGATGCTTCTCACATAGTGAATGTGCGAAGAAGGTAGGAGAGAGGAGGCTGCGTCACGGGGGGCGCATTGCATTGTATCAATGCCTTTGATGCACAACTTCATGTAGTGAGCCGTGCGCCACATGCAGAGGCCCAGTGCGCATCCGCGGATGGCTCTCCATCAGCTGTCATCAACGGGTGCACCTCTCATGCGCCCATCACTACAGGAATGCTCAGACAGGGCTGGATGGCCCTCTCTGCATACCCTCCAAGGAGAGTGATGAGGCGAGGAGGAGGGTGCAGACAAGGTAGAATGAAGTAGTGTGGCGATTTCAAGAGCATGAAGAAGAGGGGAGAGGAGCACAAGAACGAAGGACGACCCCACGCAAGAGCCACAAGGCACGAAATAAAGGGATACGGCAGGAAGGGTCCCATCAATAATTGGACAGGATGGAAAGGACAAGATGGGCAGAGGAAGAATGTTCATCGCCGGAAAAGGGGGTTGAAGAATCCGCATCAGGGGAGGAAAGGCTGCGCTAGCGATGCGGCAAGCGATGCACCTGAAGGGAGAAGGCAAAATGAACGAAGCAGGGGAAATGGATGGATGGACGATGACATCCAGCTTGTTTTGTGGAAGTAGGGTATAACAGTGTTAACGGTGTTTCGTTCATCCACCAGATGAAGGGAAAAGAGATCAAGGCCAGGGTCAGGATCTGGACAAGAAAAAGGAGAGGGGTCGACGGATGATCCAACGACCACCAACCAAAGAAAAAAAAAATTCACGAGCGGAGCATTTCGATTCCGGAGAGCGACGGGGCGCGAAAGAAGATACTACGGCGGACACCATGACCGGACCAGACCTGCCGAGAGGAAAGTAAGGTGGTCCAAGGCTAGGTTGATGGTAGCAGAGTCGCGTACGAACCTTGACAAGAGGAGCGGCACTCGAAACACCTTATCCGAAGGCATTTTGATGTGCAAGCCGCGAAAGGGGCTGGCCAGCGGAATGGAGGTGCTGGAAGGACAATGCGAGGTGAGGATAAGAAGGGAAGAAGAGGAGGAGATCGGCTGCTGTCCATCAAACAAACTGTCGATCGACTGCTGACACTAGATAATACTGAGGCGCTCAGATCTAACGTCAGTGACACTCAAGTGAGAGTGCTCAACCGCTGACTCCCGAGCACATCCCGGCTGTTTCCAACGCGACTGAGAGATTGCTGCCCCTCAGTCAACTCAGACCGTCGAGCGGGACTCGTGTCCCGTATCGCGACAAGCTAGAGTAAGGAAATTACACTAGACTCGGAGTGTGTGTGTGTGTGTGTATATGGGAGTGTGTGAGCATCCCCGGATGGAAAGGCCCCTCTCCGAGGATCACGTGACGGAGCCATCATGGGTTGGTCCTGAGTTCTCGCGGGAGCACCAGCCGCCCAGCTCCACCAGGGCCGCCCGAGACTCGCCGGTGACCTTCTACGCCATTTGCAGCTGCTGCAATGTACCCCATCGGCTAGGCGCACGGACCGGGAATGCTGCAATGGTTGC
>SZWC01000699.1:178950-189443 GCA_023375785.1 Penium margaritaceum | reverse complement strand
TGTGTTTCTGACCAGTGTGTTTCTGACCAGTGTGTTTCTAACCAGTGTGTTTCTGACCACTGTGTTTCTGACCACTGTGTTTCTGACCACTGTGTTTCTGACCACTGTGTTTCTGACCACTGTGTTTCTGACCACTGCGTTTCTGACCGCTATGTTTCTGACCACTGTGTTTCGGACCATTGTGTTTCTGACCACTATGTTTCTGACCAATGTGTTTCTGACCATTGCATTTTTTACAACTTTGTTTCTGATCACCGTGTTTTTGACCACTGTGTTTCTGACCCCCGTGTTTCTGACCACTGTGTTTCTGACCAGTGTGTTTCTGACCACTGTGTTTCGGAGAGGAGGTTGGGTTGGAAGTTGGGTTGAAAGTTGGGTTGGAATTATTGTTGGAAATTGGGATGGAAATTGGGATGGAAGTATGGTTGGAAGTTGGGTTGGAAGTTGGACTGAAAGTTGGGTTGGATGTTGGGTTGGAAGTTGGAAGTTGGGTTGAAATTTGGGTCGGAAGCTTGGGTGGATGCCGGGCTGGACGTTGGGTTGGAAGTTGGGTTAAAAGTCGGATTGCAAGTTCCGTTGGAAGTTGGGTTGGAAGTGGGGTTGGATGTTGGGATGGAAGTTGCGATGAAGGTTAGGTTGGAAGTTGGGTTGGAAGTTGGGTTGGCAGTTGGGTTGGAAGTTGGGTTGGAAGATGGGTTGGAAGTTGGGTTGGAAATTGGGATGGAAGTTGGGAAAGAAGTTGGGATGGACGATGGGATGGAAGTTGGGATGGATGTTGGGTTGGAAGTTGGGTTGGATGTTGGGTTGCAAGCTGGGTTGGAATTTGGGTTGGATGTTTGGTTGGAAGTTGGGCTGGAAGTTGGGTTGAAAGTTGGGTTGGAAGCTGGGTTGGATGCTGGGCTGGAAGTTGGGTAGGAACTTGGGTTGGAAGTTGGATTGGAAGTTGGGTTGGAAGTTCGGTTTGAAGTTGGGTTGGAAGGTGGGCTGGAAGTTGGGATGGAATTAGGGATGAAAGGTGGGCTGGAAACTGGGTTGGAAGTTGGGTTGGAAGTTGGGTTTGAAGTTGGGTTGCATGTTTGATTGCAACTTGAGTTGCAAATTGGGTTGGAAGTTGGGTTGGAAGTTGGGTTGGAAGTTGGGTTGGAAGATGGGTTGGAAGATGGGTTGGAAGCTGGGATGGAAGTTGCAATGGAAGTTGGGATAGACGATGGTATGGAATCCGGGATGGATGTTGGGTTGGATGTTGGGTTGGATGTTGGGTTGGAAGTTGGGTTGGAATTCGGGTTGGAAGTTGGGTTGGAAGTTGGGCTGGACGTTTCGTTGAAAGTTGGGCTGGAAGCTGGGTTGGATTCTGGGCTGGAAGTTGGATAGGAACTTGGATTGGAAGTTGGGTTGCAAGTTGGGTTGGAAGTTCGGTTTGATGTTGGGTTGGAAGTTGGGTTGGAAGTTGGGATCGAATTAGGGATGAAAGGTGGGCTGGAAGCTGGGTTGGAAGTTGGGTTTGAGGTTTGGTTTGAAGTTGGGTTGGATGTTTGATTGGAAGTTGGGTTGGAAATTGGGTGGGAAGTTGGGTTGCAAGTTGGGTTGGAAGTTGGGTTGGCAGTTGGGCTGGAAGTTGGGTTGGAAGTTGGGATGGAAGTTGGGTTGGATGTTGGATTGGAAGCTGGGTTGGACGCTGGGTTGCAAGTTGGGTAGGAAGTTGAGTTGGCAGTTGGGTTGGAAGTTGGGTTGGCAGTTGGGCTGGAAGTTGGGTTGGAAGTTGGGATGGAAGTTGGGTTGGATGTTGGATTGGAAGCTGGGTTGGACGCTGGGTTGCAAGTTGGGTAGGAAGTTGAGTTGGCAGTTGGGTTGGAAGTTGGGTTGGAAGTTGGGTTGGAGGTTGGGTTGGAAGCTGGATTGGAAGTTGCCATGGAATTTGGGATGAAATTTGGGCAGGAATTTGGGCTGGAAGTGGGGTTGGAAGTTGGTTTGGAAGTTGGGTTGGATGTTTGATTGGAAGTTGGTCTGGAAATTGGGTTGGAAGTTTGGTTGGAAGTTGGGTTGGAAGTTGGGTTGGATGTTGGGTTGGAAGTTGGGTTGGGAGGTGGGATGGAAGTTGGGATGAAAGGTGGGTTGGAAGTTGGGTTTGAATTAGGGCTGGAAGTTGGGTTGGAAGTTGGGTTGGAAGCTGGGTTGGAAGTTCGATTGGAGGTTGGGGTGCAATTTGGATTGGAAGTTGGGTTGGAAGTTGGGTTGGAAGTTGAGTTGGAAGTTGGGTTGGAAGTTGGGTTGGAAGTTGGGAGGGAAGTTGGGATGGTTTTTGGAATGGAAGTTGGGATGAAAGTTGGGATGGAAGTTGGGATGGAAGTTGGGTTGGAAGTTGGGTTGGAAGTTAGGTTGGAAGTTGGGTTGGAAGTTGGGTTGGAAGTTGGGTTGGAAGTTGGGTTGGAAGTTGAGTTGGAAGTTGGGTTGGAATTTGGGTTGAAAGTTGGGTTGGAAGCTGGGATGGAAGCTGGATTGGTAGTTGGGTTGGAAGTTGGGTTGGAAGTTTGGTTGTAAGTTGGGTTGGAACCTGGGTTGGAAGTTGGGTTGGAAGTTGGGTTGGAAATTGGTTTGGATGTTGGGATGGATGTTGGGATGGAAGTTGGGTATGAAGTTGGAATGGAAGTTTGGATGGAAGCTGGGTGTGATATTGGGTTGGAATTTGAGGTGGATCTTGGGTTGGAAGTTTGATTGGATGTTGGGTTCGAAGTTGAGTTGGAAGTTGGGTTGTACATAGGTTTAGAAGTTGGGTTGGACGTTGGGTTGCAAGTTGGGTTGGAAGGTTGATTAGAAGTTGGGTTGGAAGTTGGGTTGGAAGTTGGGTTCGAAGTTGGGTTGGAAGTTGGGTTGGAAGTTGGGTTGGAAGTTGGGTTGGAAGTTGGGTTGGAAGTTGGGTTGGAAGTTGGGATTGAAATTAGGATGGAAATTGGGATGGAAGTTGGGTTGGGAGTTGTGTTGGAAGTTGGATTGGAAGTTCGGTTGGAAGTTGGGTTGGAACTTGGGTTGAAAGTTTGGTTGGAAGCTGGGTTGGTTGCTGTTTTGGAAGTTTTGCTGGAATTTGTGTTGGAAGTTGGGTTGAAAGTTGGATTGGAAGTTGGGTTGGACGCAGGGTTGGAAGCTGGGTTGGAATTTGAAATGGAAATTGGGATGAAATTTGGGTTGGAAGTTGGGTTGGAAGTTGGGATGGAAGTAGGGTTGGAATTTGGATTGGAAGTTGGATTGGAAGTTGGGTTGTAATTTGGGTTGGAAGTTGGGTTGGACGTTGGGTTTGGAGTTGGGTTGGAAGTTGGGTTGGAACTTGGGATGGAAGTTGGGATGGAAGTTGGGATGGAAGTTGGGATGGAAGTTGGGATGGAAGTTGGGATGGGAGTTAGCTTGGAAGTTGGGTTGGAAGTTGGGTTGGAAGTTGGGTTGGAAGTTGGGTTGGAAGTTATGTTGGAAGTTGGGTTGGAATCTGGGTTGGAAGTTGGGTTGGAAGTTAGTTTGGAAGCTGGGTTGGATGCTGGAATGGAAGTTGGGTAGGAATTTTGGTTGGAAGATGGGTTAGAAGTTGGGTTGGAAGTTGGGTTGGAAGTTGGGTTGGAAGTTGGGATGGAATCTGGGATGAAAGTGTCAGAATATTCTCCACTGCCACTACTCCTCAACCTTCCTCCCTGGTTGAGGAGTAGTGGAGTGGTTCACCTTCCTCTCTGCCTACCCTACTCCCCTCCGGGTCCTTCTCACCGGAAATACCTACGTTATCATCCTGGAGGCGGCTCATCTCTCCGGCGTTCCATGACAAACGGCTCGGGCGGCAAAACTGACCAAGCCCCTCTCGCGCCACTACCCAGCCGGACAACGGTCCGACCGTTATCGCTCCTGGCCGCCTGGTGCCACACCCGCTATCTGCTGAGCAACGGATCTCGCGCCACATCAACAGCAGCACATGATCGTGGCCTCGTCCGCCTACCCAGCCTGATGTGCCTCGGTCCCCACTACAGGACAGGCAGCAACACGGCCGTCCTCCCTCCGCAAGTCTCAGAGCACAATCGGTGTGGCTCCACGCATCTCTTCCATGGAGTCGCGAAGCGACTCCACCCTCTTCAGCATCAGAAGGGTGGCTGCGGCTGCACGGATCGCACCGCCCACCATAGTGGGCGTACTCGCCCTACAAACAGAGGCAGGACCTTGGTCTAGGATAGAGTACTTAAACTAGTAGCTGTCAATGTGCCCTTTGCCTCTAATCAATCAATCATTCCGTTTGCTTCACCACTGTCCTTTACTTCAGTTTCCGCTTCCCTTCGTTGAGTTTGTTCAGATCATCCCTTGCTTCCGCTCCGTGTTCCGCTTCACACCAATTTCCTGACATGGTATTGAGCTGGTAAGGTCTTTCGACCTCTTACCGGCTTTTTCTTTTCCCACCCCCCCCCCTTCCGTGTTCCAAGCTTCGCTTCGTTTTCTGCTTCTCTTGCTTGCGGGCGGCTGTCCGTATGGCGCCCCTGTTCCTGTTCTGATACCCTCCTTTCGGCCTTATGGCCTCACCTCAATCTTCTTCTAAGCCATGGCCCTCTTCTCGGAAGACCATTTCTGATGGCTCCAAGACTTCTACGCGGGCCGCGTTGCAGGACCTCCTCCTCTACATATCAGCACTCCACCCTCTATCCTCTACTACCTTCCCTTCTCCAACGTCTCAACCGCACCGCCCTCCTCACCACCCAGTGCACACCTGCCCCTTCGTTCCTACCCAGCTCCGTCAGTACCTCCATCTTCCCCTCCAGCTCCTCCTCCAGCTCCTCCAGCGCCTCCAGCTCCACCGACGCCTCCAACTCCCCCTCCTCCTGCTCCAGCTCCTCCAGCTCCGCGTGCACCTCTTCCCCATTGCCCTACTCCTCCTGGTTTCCTGTCTTCTCCAACTTTGATACTCTCATATGTGGAATCAACTCCGACCTTGCTGACGGAATCATCAATTGCCGACACTCCCATCCCTCCTGGCTTCTTGCATCATCCAACCACACCAATTCTCCTCTCAGTCAAGCAGCTTTCTCCCAACACCGTCCGATTTCTCTCCCACCAGGAAACGAGCTGCCCCGTCTCCTCTGAGTTGCCCTCTGGCCCTCCTCAGCTCCCATCAACCAACTTGCGCTCTTGCTCCACCTGGCTCAGCCTGCCAGAACATTCTCTCCCACACCTTCTATCCCTCACTGGGCTCCCTCTCCTTCCCACGCTCTCTCGAACCTGCAGCCTCCTTGTCCTCCACTGCTCACACCATCTGTCTTCGACACCTCCTCATCCTTCGATCTCTTTTTCCTCCCCGCTCACCTTTGATCTCCTCCTCTCCATGGCAAGCTCTCCATCCTCTTCCTCGCCACCATCCCTCCCCAAGATACCAGTGGTTCGCAGTCCTCTTCATATCACACCAGCACCACACCACTTTCTCCTCCGTGTACAGCCACAATCACTCCCCAGCTCCCACTTTGGACCCACGATTTCCCCCCTCCATTCCCTCTCTTTTTCCGGGGACTTGCATTCCCACTTGCCATGCCATCCCCGATCCACACTACGCTGCTTCCCTCTTCTGCGCCTTGTGGCGGTCCGGGCAGATGTCAGAACTCGCCATGCCTGCCTCAAAGGCACACCTTGCATACAAATAGCTCCCCATTGCTTCTGTCCTCCACCATCCCTCCAGGACTTCCCTCAGTCCTGCATGCTCTCCCCAGTGGCCACTCCATCTACACCTCACCTGCATGGTCCTCAACACCTCACCCATGCTATCCTGCTCTCAGCATGTGGCAGTGCGGGTGGCTGTCAGAATACTCTCCACTGCCACTACTCCTCAACCCGGGTTCACCTTCCTCTCTGCATACCATGCTCCCATCCGGGTCCTCCTCACGAGAAATACCCACGTTATCATCCTGGAGGCGGCTCTCTCTCCAGCGTTCCATGGCCAGCGGCTCGGGCAGCAAAACAGACCGAGCCCCTCCTGCGCCACTAACCAGCCGGACAACGGTCCAAACGGTATCGCTCCTGGCTGCCCGGTGCCACACAGTGGTCAGAGACACAGTGGTCAGAGACACAATGGTCAGAAACACACAGGTCAGAAACACAGTGGTCAGAAACACACTGGTCCGAAACGCACTGGTCAGAACAGCAGTAGTCAGAAACACACTTGTCAGAAACACACTGGTCCAAAATACACTGGTCAGAAACACACTGGTCAGAAACACAGTGGTCAGAAACACACTGGTCAGAAACACAGTGGTCAGGAACACAGTGGTCAGAAAACAGTGGTCAGAAACACACCGGTCAGAATCACGGTGGTCAGAAATACACTTGTCAGAAACACACTGGTCAGAAACACACTCGTCAGGAACAAAGTATTCAGAAAAACACTGGTCACAAACACACTGGTCAGAAACACAGGGGTCAGAAACACACTGTTCAGAAACACACTGGTCAGAAACACTGTGGTCAGAAACACAGTGGTCAGAAACACAGCGGTGAGAAACACACTGGTCAGAGGCACAGTGGTCAGAAACACAGTGGTCAGAAGCACATTGGTCAGAAACACGCTGGTCAGAAACACACTGGTCAGGAACACAGTGGTCTGAAACACAGTGGTCATAAATACACAGGTCAGAAACACACTGGTCAGAAACACACTGGTAAAAAATACAGTGGTCACAAACACAGTGGTCAGAAACACACTGGTCACAAACGCAGTGGTCAGAAACATACTGGTCAGAAACACAGTTGTCAGGAACACAGTGGTCAGAAACACAGTGGTCAGAAACAAACTGGTCAGAAACATAGGGGTGGAAGCTGGGTTGGATGCTGGTTTGGGAGTTGGGCAGGAATTTGGGTTCGAAAATGGGTTGGAAGTTGGGTTGGAAGTTGGGTTGGACGTTGGGTTGGAAGTTGGATTGGAAGTTGGGTTGAAAGTTTGGTTTGACGCAGGGTTGGATGCTGGGTTGGAAGTTGGGTTGGAAGTTGGGTTGGAAGGTGGGATGGAAGTTGGGATGAATCGTGGGTTGGACGTTGAATTGGAAGCTTAGTTGGAAGTTCGGTTGGAAGTTGGGTTGGAAGTTGGATTGGAAGTTGGGTTGAAAGCTGGGTTGGAATTGGGTTGGAAGTTGGGTTGAAAGTTGGGTTGGAAGCTGGGTTGAAACTTGGGTTGGAAGCTGGGTTCGAAGCTGGGTTGGATGTTGGGTTGGAAGTTGGTTTGGAAGTTCGGTTGAAAGTTGGGTTGGTAGTTTGGTTGAAAGTTGGGTTGGTAGTTGGATTGAAAGTTGGGCAGGAAGTTGGGTTGGAAGTTGGGTTGGAAGTTGGGATGGAAGTTGGGATGGAAATTGGGTTTGATGTTGGGGTGGAAGTTGGAATGGAAGTTGGGTTGGAAGTTGGGTTGGAATTTGGGCCGGAAGTTCGGTTGGAACTTGGGTTGGATGTTGGGTTTGAAATTGAGTTGGATGTTGGGTTGGAAGTTGGATTGGAAGTTGGGTTGGAAGTTGGGTTTGAAGTTGGATTGGATGTTGGGTTGGAAGTCTTGTCGGAAGTTATGTTGGAAGTTGGGTTGGAAGTTGGGTTGGAAGTTGGGTCGAATGGGTTGGAAGTTGGGTTAAAAGTTGGGTTGAGAGTTGGGTTGGAATTTCGGCTGGAAGTTGACCTGGAAGTTGAGTTGGAAGTTGGATTGGAAGTTGGGTTGGAAGTTGGGTTGGAAGTTGGTTTGGAAGTTGGGTTGGAAGTTGGGCTCGACGTTGGGTTGGAAGTTGGGTTGGAAGTTCCTCACCACTGTGTTTCTGACCAATGTGTTTCTGACCACTGTGATTCTGACCACTGTGTTTCTGACCAGTGTGTTTCTGACCAGTGTGTTTCCGACCACCTTGTTTCTACCTTCTGTGTTTCTGGCCACTGTGTTTCTGACCACTGTGTTTCTAACCACTCTGTTTCTGACCAGTGTGTTTCTGACCACTGTGTTTCTGACCAGTGTGTTTCTGACCAGTGTGTTTCTGACCAGTGTGTTTCTGACCAGTGTGTTTCTGACCAGTGTGTTTCTGACCAGTGTGTTTCTGACCAGTGTGTTTCTGACCAGTGTGTTTCTGACCAGTGTGTTTCTGACCAGTGTGTTTCTGACTAGTGTGTTTCTGACCAGTGTGTTCCTGACCAGTGTGTTTCTGACCACTGTGTGATCTGACCACTGTGTTCCTGACCAGTGTGTTTCTGACCACTGTGTTTCTAACCATTGTGTTTCTGACCACTGAGTTTCCGAGCAGTGTGTTTCTGACCAGTGTGTTTCTGACCAATGTGCTTCTGACCGCTGTGTTTTTGACCACTGTGTTTCTGACCATTGTGTTTCTGACCACGGTGTTTCTGACCACTGTGTTTCTGACCATTGCGTTTTTTACCACTGTATTTCTGACCACTGTGTTTCTGACCACTTTGCTTCTGACCGCTGTGTTTCTGACCACTGTGTTTCTGACCAGTGTGTTTCTGACAAGTGTGTTTTTTACCAATGTGTTGATGACCAGTGTGTTTCTTACCACTGTGTTTCTAACCACTGTGTTTCTGACGAGTGTGTTTCTGACCAGTGTGTTTCTGACCACTGTGTTTCTGACCACTTTGTTTCCGACCCATAAGTTTCTGAGCAGTGTGTTTCTGACCACTGTGTTTCTGACCACTTTGTTTCTGACCAGTGTGTTTCTGAACAGTGTGTTTCTGACCAGTGTGTTTCTAACCACTGTGTTTCTGACCACTGTGGTTCTGACCAGTGTGTTTCCCACCACTGTGTTTCTGACCACTGTGTTTCTGACCAGTGTGTTTCTCACCATTGTGTTTCTGACCACTGTGTGTCTGACCACTGTGTTTCTGACCACTGCGTTTCTGGCCACTGTGTTTCTAACCAGTGTGTTTCTGACCACTGTGTTTCTCACCATTGTGTTTCTGACCACTGCGTTTCGGACCACTGTGTTTCTGACCACTGTGGTTCTGACCACTGTGTTTCTGACCACTGTTTTTCTGACCACTGTGTTTCTGACCAGTGGGTTTCTGACCAGTGTGTTTCTGACCACAGTTTTTCTGACCAGTGTGTTTCTGACAAGTGTGTTCCTGACCACTGTGTCATTGACCAGTGGGTTTCTGACCAGTGTGTTTATGACCAGTTTGTTTCTGACCAGTGTGTTTCTGACCACTGTGTTTCTGACCACTGTGTTTCTGACCAGTGTGTTTTTGACCACAGTGTTTCAGAAGAACGTGTTTCTGACGACTGTGTTTCTGACCAGTGTGTTTCTGACCAGTGTGTTTCTGACCACTGTGATTCGGACCACTGTGTTTCTGACCAGTGTGTTTCTGACCAGTGTGTTTCCGACCACCTTGTTTCTGACCTCTATATTTCTAGCCACTGTGTTTCTGACCACTGTGTTTCTGACCACTGTGTTTCTGACCACTCTGTTTCTGACCAGTGTCTTTCTGACCACTGTGTTGCTGAGCAGTGTGTTACTGACCAGTGTTTCTCTGACCAGTGTGTTTCAGACAGCTGTGTTTCTGACCAGGGTACGTGTGACATGTGTGTTTCTGACCACTGTGTTTATGATCAGTGTGTTTCCGACCAGTGTGTTTATGACCAGTGTGTTTCTGACCACTGTGTTTATGACCAGTGTGCTTCTGACCAGTGTGTTTCTGACCACTGTGTTTATGACAGCTGTCTTTTCTGACCAGGGTGTGTCTGACCCGTGTGTTTCTGACCACTGTGTTTCTGACCAGTGTGTTTCTGACCAGTGTGTTTCTGACCAGTGTGTTTATGACCAGTGTGTTTCTGACCACCGTGTGTCTGACCACTGTGTTTCTGACCACTGTGTTTCTGACCAGTGTCTTTCTGACCACTGTGTTTCTGACCACTGTGTTCCTGACCACTGTGTTTATGACCACTGTGTTTCTGACAAGTGCGTTTCTGACCACTGTGTGTCTGACCAGTGTGTTCCGGACCAGTGTGTTTCTGACCATTGTGTTTCAGACCACTGTGTTTCTGACCACTGTGTTTCTGACAACTGTGTTTTTGACCACTGTGTTTCTGACCTCTGTGGTTCTGACCAGTGTGTATTTGACCACTATGTTTCTGACCACAGTGTTTGTGACCACTGAGTTTCTGACCAGTGTGTTTCTGACCATCGAGTTTATAACCACTGTCTCTCTGACCACTGTGTTTCTAACCAGTGTGCTTCTGACCACTGTGTTTCTGACCAGTGTGTTTCTGACCACCGTGTTTCTGACCAGTGCGTTTCTGACAAATGTGTTTCTGACCACCGTGTTTCTGACCACTCTGTTTCTGATCAATGTGTTTCTGACCATCGTGTTTCCGACCACTGCGTTTCTG
This sequence comes from Penium margaritaceum, assembly GCA_023375785.1. NCBI lineage: Eukaryota > Viridiplantae > Streptophyta > Zygnematophyceae > Desmidiales > Peniaceae > Penium > Penium margaritaceum. The sequence continues at coordinate 179,080 of SZWC01000699.1, read as the reverse complement.
ACCACTGTGTTTCTGACCACTGTGTTTCTGACCACTGTATTTCTGACCAATGTGTTTCTGACCAACGTGTTTCTGACCACTGTTTTTCTGACCACTGTCTTTCTGACAAGTGTGTTCCTGACCACTGTGT
>SZWC01000699.1:156167-168114 GCA_023375785.1 Penium margaritaceum | reverse complement strand
TGTGTTTCTGACCAGTGTGTTTCTGACCAGTGTGTTTCTGATCAGTGTGTTTCTGACCACTGTGTTTCTGACCAGTGTGTTTCTGACCACTGTGTTTCTGACCACTGTGTTTCTGACCACTGTGTTTCTGACCATTGTGTTTCTGACCACTGTGTTTCTGACCACTGTATTTGTGACCAGTGTGTTTCTGACCCCTGTGTTTTTGACCCCTGTTTTTCTGACCACTGTGTTGCTCACCAGTGTGTTTCCGACCAATGTGTTTCTGACCAGTGTGTTTATGAGCACTGTTTTTCTGACCAGTGTGTTTCTGACCTCCGTGTAGTTGACCACTGTGTCTCTGACCACTGTGTTTCTGACCAGTGTGTTTCGGACCACTGCATTTCTGACCACTGTGTTTCTGACAACTGTGTTTCTTACCACTGTGTTTCTAACCACTATATTTGTGACAAGTTTGTTTCTGACCAGTGTGTTTCTGACAATTGTTTTTTTTTTACCACCGTGTTTATGACAAGTGTGTTTCTGACAAGTGTGTTTCTGACCACTGTGTTGCGGACCAGTGTGTTTCTGACTACTGTTTTTCTTACCACCGTGTTTATCATAAGTGTGTTTCTGACCACTGTGTTTCTGACCATTGTGTTTCTGACCACTGTGTTTCTGACAAGTGTGTGTCTGACCACTGTGTTTCTGACCACTGTGTTTCTGACCAGTGTGTTTCTTACCAGTGTGTTTCTGATCAGTGTGTTTCTGACCACTGTGTTTCTGACCAGCGTGTTTCTGACCACTGTGTTTCTGACCTTTTGTGTTTCTGTAACTGTGTTTCTGACCAGTATGTTTCTGACCAGTGGGTTTTTCATCAGTGTGTTTCTGACCACTGTGTTTCTAACCACTGTGTTTATGACCACTGTGTTTCTGTCTACTGTGTTTCTGACCAGTGTGTGTCTAACCAGTGTGTTTCTGACCACTGTGTTTCTGACCACTGTGTTTCTTACCAGTGTGTTAATGACTAGTGTGTTTCTGACCGGTGTGTTTCTGACCAGCGTGTTTATGATCACTGTGTTTCTGACCTTTGTGTTTCTGACCACTTTGTTTCTGACCAGTGTGTTTATGACCACTGTGTGTCTGACCAGTGTGTTCCTGACCAGTGTTTTTCTGACCAGTGTGTTTCAGACCACTGTGTTTCTGACCACTGTGTTTCTGACAACTGTGTTTCTGACCACTGTGTTTCTGACCTCTGTGGTTCTGACCAGTGTGTTTCAGACCACTTTGTTTCTGACCACTGTGTTTGTGACCACTGTGTTTCTGACCAGTGTGTTTCTGACCAGCGTGTTTATAACCTCTGTGTCTCTGACCACTGTGTTTCTGACCAGTGTGTTTCTGACCACTGCGTTTCTGACCAGTGTGTTTCTGACCACCGTGTTTCTGACCTGTGTATTTCTGACAAATGTGTTTCTGACCACCATGTTTCTGACCACTGTGTTTCTGATCAGTGTGTTTCTGGCCAGTGTGTTTCTGACCACTGTGTTTCTGATCAGTGTGTTTCTGACCACTGTGTTTCTGAGCACTGTGTTTCTGACCACTGTGTTTCTGACCACTGTGTTTCTTACCACAGTGTTTTTTACCATCGTGTTTCCGATCACTGTGTTTCTGACCACTGTGTTTCTGACCACTGTGTTTCTGCCCAGTGTGTTTCTGACCAGTGTTTTTCTGACAACTGTGTTCCTGACCAGTTTGTTTCTGACCAGTGTGTTTCTGACCACTGTGTTTCAGACCACTGTGTTTCCGACCAGTGTGTTTCTGACCACTGTGTTTCTGACCACCGTGTTTCTGACCAGTGTGTTTCTGACCTGTGTGTTTCCGACCACTATGTTTCTGACGAGAATGTTTCTGACCAGTGTGTTTCTGACCAGTGTGTTTCTGACCACTGTGTTTCTGACAACTGTGTCTCTGACAAGTGTATTTCTGACCATCGTGTTTCTGACCGGTGTGTTTATGACCAGTGTGTTTCTGACCAGTGTGTTACTGACCACTGTGTTACAACCCGTGTGTTTCTGACCACTGTGTTCCTGACCACTGTGTCTCTGACCAGTGTGTTTCTGACCACTGTGTTTCTGACCAGTGTGTACCTGACCAGTGTGTTTCTGACCAGTGTGTTTCTGGCCACTGTGTTTCTGACCAGTGTGTGTTTGACCAGTGTGTTTCTGACCAGTCTGTTTTTGACCAGTGTGTTTCTGACCAGCGTGTTTCTGACCAGTGTGCTTCTGACCACTGTGTTTCTGACCAGCGTGTTTCTGACCACTGTGTTTCTGACCTTTGTGTTTTTGTAACTGTGTTTCTGACCATGTTGTTTCTGACCAATGTGTTTCTGACCAGTGTGTTTCTCACCACTGTGTTTCGGAACAAAGGTTTCTGACGACTGTGTCTTTGACCACTGTGTTTCTGACCATTGTGTTTCTAACCACTGTGTTTTTGACCACTGTGTTTCTGAGCAGTGTGTTTCTGACACCTGTGTTTCTGACCACAGTGTTACTGACCAGTGTGTTTCTGACCACTGTGTTTCTGACCAAAGTGTTTCTAACCAGTGTGTTTCTAACCACTGTGTTTATGACCACTGTGTTTCTGACCAGTGTGTTTCTGACCACTTTGTTTCTGACCACTGTGTTTCTGACCCCTGTGTTTCTGACCTGTGTGTTTCTAACCAGTGTGTTTCTGACCACCGTGTTTCTGACCACTGTGTTTCTGACCACTGTGTTTCCGACCAGTGTGTTTCTGACCACTGTGTTTCTCACCACTGTGTTTCTGACCACTGTGTTTCTGACCAGTGTGTTTCTGACCACCGTGTTTCTGACCACTGTGTTTCTGACCACTGTGTTTCCGACCAGTGTGTTTCTGACCACTGTGTTTCTCACCACTGTGTTTCTGACCCCTGTGTTTCTGACCACAATGTTTCTGACCACTGTGTTTCTGACCACTGTGTTTCTTACCAGTGTGATTCTGACCAGTGTGTTTCTGACCAGTGTGTTTCTGACTAGTGTGTTTCTGACCACTGTGTTTCTGACTACTTTGTTTTGGACCACTGTGTTTCTGACCAGTGTGTTTCTGACCAGTGTGTTTCTGACCAGTGTGTTTCTGACCACTGTGTTCATGACCAGTGTGTTTCTGACCACTGTGTTCCTGACCACTGTGTTCATGACCACTGTGTTTCAGACCAGTGTGTTTCTGACCCCTGTGTGCCTGACCAGTGTGTTCATGACCAGTGTGTTTCTGACCAGTGTGTTTCAGACAACTGTGTTTCTTACCAGTGTGTTTCTGACCACTGTGTTTCTGACTGCTGTGTTTCTGACCACTGTGTTTCTGACAACTGTGTTTCTGACCACTGTGTTTCTGACCACTGTGTTCCTGACCACTGTGTTTATGACCACTGTGTTTCTGACCAGTGTGTTTCTGACCACTGTGTTTCTGACCACTGTGTTCCTGACCACTGTGTTTATGACCACTGTGTTTCTGACCAGTGTGTTTCTGACCCCTGTGTGTCTGACCAGTGTGTTCATGACCAGTGTGTTTCTGACCAGTGTGTTTCAGACCACTGTGTTTCTGACCACTATGTTTCTGACAAGTGTGTTTCTGACCACTGTGTTTCTGACCTCTGTGGTTCTGACCAGTGTGTTTCTGACCACTATGTTTCTAACCACTGTGTTTGTGACCACTGTGTTTCTGACCCGTGTGTTTCTGACCAGTGTGTTTATAACCACTGTGCTTCTGACCACTGTGTTTCTGACCAGTGTGTTTCTGACCACTGTGTTTCTGACCAGTGCGTTTCTGATCACCTTGTTGGAAGTTGGGTTGGAATTTGGGTTAGAAGTTGGGTTGGAATTTGGGTTTGAAGTTGGGTTGGAAGTTGGATTGAATGGGTTGGAAGTTGGGTTGAAAGTTGGGTTGAGAGATGGGTTGGAATTTGGGTTGGAAGTTCAGTTGGAAGTTGGGTTGAAAGTTGGATTGGAAGTTGGGCTAGAAGTTGGGTTGGAAGTTGGTTTGGAAGTTGTGTTGGAAGTTGGCCTCGAAGTTGGGTTGGAACTTGGGTTGGAAGTTGGGTTGGAAGTTGGGACGGATGCTGGGGTGAAGGTGGGGTTGGAAGTTGGGTTGGAAGATGGGTTTGAAGTTGGGTTGGAAGTTGGGATGGAAGTTGGGTTGGAAGTTGGGTTGGATGTTGGGTTGGAAGTTGGGTTGGAAGTTGGGACGGATGCTGGGGTGAAGGTGGGGTTGGAAGTTGGGTTGGAAGATGGGTTTGAAGTTGGGTTGGAAGTTGGGATGGAAGTTGGGTTGGAAGTTGGGTTGGATGTTGGGTTGGAAGTTGGGTTGGATGTTGGGTTGAAAGTTGGGTTGGATGTTGGGTTGGAAGTTGGGTTGGAAATTGGGTTGGAAGTTGGGGTGGAAGTTGGCTTGGAAGTTGGGTTTGGATCTAAGGTGGAAGTTGGGTTGGACGTTGGGATGGAAGTTGGGATGGAAATTGGGTTGGAAGTTGGGTTGGAAGTTGGGTTGGAAGTTGGGTTGGAATTTGCGTTGGAAGTTGGATTGAAAGTTGGGTATGAAGTTGGGTTGGGAGTTGGGTTGGAAGTTGGGATGGAATTTGAGTTGGAAGTTGGGTTGGAAGTTGGGTTTGAAGTTGGGATGGAAGTTGGGATGGAAGTTGGTTTGGAACACTGTGTTTCTGACCATCATGTTTCTGAACAGTGTGTTTCTGACCACTGTGTTTCCGACAACTGTGTTTCTGACCACTGTGTTTCTGACCACTATGTTTCTGACCAGTGTGTTAATGACCACTGTGTTTCTGAACAGTGTGTTTCTGAACAGTGTGTTTCTGACCACTGAGTTTTTGACCACTGTGTTTCTGACCAGTGCGTTTCTTACCAGTGTGTTTCTGACCAATGTGTTTCTGACCATTGTGTTTTGACCAGTGTGTTTATTGCCAGTGTGTTTCTGACCAGTGTTTTTCTGACCACTGTGTTTCTGACCAGTGTGTTTCTGACCACGGTGTTTCTGACCAATGTGTTTCCGACCAGTGTGTTTCTGACCACTGTGTGTCTGACCACTTTGTTTCTGACCAGTGTGTCTCTGACCAGTGTGTTTCTGACCAATGCATTTCTGACCACGGTGTTTCTGACCACTGTGTTTCTGACCACTGTGTTTCTGACCACTGTGTTTATGATCAGTGTGTTTCTGACCACTGTAATTCAGGCCAGTGTGTTTCTGACCAATGAGTTTCTGACTACTGTGTTTCTGACCACTGTGTGTCTGATCAGTGTGTTTCTGACCACTGTGTTTCTGACCACTGTGTTTATGACCAGTGTGTTTCTGACCACTGTGTTTCTGACCACTGTGTTTCTGACCACTGTGTTTCTGACCAATGTGTTTCTGACCACTGTGTTTCTGACCACTGTGTTTCTGACCACTGTGTTTCTGACCAGTGTGTTTCTGACCTCCGTGTTCTGACCACTGTGTTTCTGATCAGTGTGTTTCTGGCCTGTGTGTTTCGGACCAATGCGTTTCTGACCACTGTGTTTCTGACCACTAGGTTTCTGACCACTGTGTTTCTCACCAGTGTGTTTCTGACCCCCGTGTTCTGACCACTGTGTTTCTGATCAGTGTGTTTCTGGCCTGTGTGTTTCGGACCACTGCATTTCTGACCACTGTGTTTCTGACCACTGTGTTTCTGACCACTGTGTTTCTGACCACTGTATTTCTAACCAGTGCGTTTCTGAGCAGTGTGTTTCTGACCACTGTTATTCTGACCACTGTGTTTCTGACAAGTGTGTCTCTGACCAATGTGTTTCTGACCACTGTGTTTATGACCAGTGTGTTTATGACCACTGTGTTTCTGACCACTGTCTTTCTGACCAGTGTGTTTCTGACCAGTGTGTTTCTAACCAGTGCTTTTCTGACCACTGTGTTTCTGACCACTGTGTTTCTGACCACTGTGTTTCTGACCACTGTGTTTCTGACCCTTGTGCTTCTGACCACTGTATTTCCAACCAGTGTGTTTCTGACCAGTGTGTTTCTGACCAGTGTGTTTCAGGCCCCTGTGTTTCTGACCACTGTGTTTCGGACCATTGTGTTTCTGACCACTGTGTTTCTGACCAATGTGTTTCTGACAATTCCATTTTTTACCACTGTGTTTCTGACCACCGTGTTTCTGACCACTGTGTTTCTGACCCCTGTGTTTCTGACCACTGTGTTTCTGACCAGTGTGTTTCTGACCACTGTGTTTCTGACCAGTGTGTTTCTGACCAGTGTGTTTCTGACCACTGTGTTTCTGACCACTGTGTTTTTTACCACTGTGTTTCTGACCACCGTGTTTCTGACCACTGTGTTTCTGACCCCTGTGTTTCTGACCACTGTGTTTCTGACCAGTGTGTTTCTGACCACTGTGTTTCTGACCAGTGTGTTTCTGACCAGCGTGTTTCTGACCACTGTCTTTCTGACCACTGTGTTTCTAACCTGTGTGTTTTCTGACCAGTGTGTTTCTGACCACCGTGTTTGTGACCACTTTGTTCCTGACCAGTGTGTTTCTGACCAGTGTGTTTCTGACCAATGTGTTTCTGACCAGTGTGTTCCTGGCCAGTGTGTTTCTGACCAGTGTGTTTGGGACAGCTGTGTTTCTGACCAGGGTGTGTCTGACCTGTGTGTTTCTGACCACTGTGTTTGTGACCATTGTGTCTATGATCATTGTGTTTCCGACCAGTGTGTTTCTAACCAGTAAGTTTCTGACCACTGAGTTTCTCACCAGTGTGCTTCTGACCAGTATGTTTCTCACCACTGTGTTTCTGACCAGTGTGTTTCTGACCACTGTGTGTCTAACCACTGTGTTTCTGACCACTGTGTTTCTGACAAGTGTGTTTCTGACCACCGTGTTCCTGACCACTGTGCTTATGACCACTGTGTTTCTGACCAATGTATTTCTTACCACTGTGTGTCTGACCAGTGTGTTCCTGACCAGTGTGTTTTTGACCAGTGTGTTTGAGACCAATGTGTTGCTGACCACTGTGTTTCTGACAACTGTGTTTCTGAGCACTGTGTTTATGATCTCTGTGGTTCTTACCAGTGTGTTTCTGATCACTGTGTTTCTGACCACAGTGTTTGTGACCACTGTGTTTCTGACCGGTGTGTTTCTGACCAGTGTGTTTATAACCGATGTGTTTCTAACCACTTTGTTTCTGACCAGTTTGTTTCCGACCACTATGTTTCTGACCAGTGTGTTTCTGACTACCGTGTTTCTGACCAGTGTGTTTGTGACCACTGTGTTTCTGACCACCGTGTTTCTGACCACTGTGTTCCTGACCAGTGCGTTTCTGACCAGTTTGTTTCTAACCACTGTGTTTCTGACCAGTGTGTTTCTGACCACTGTGTTTCTGACCAGTGCGTTTCTGACCACTTTGTTTCTAACCACTGTGTTTCTGACCACTGTTTTTCTGACCACTGTGTTTCTGACAAGTGTGTTGCTGACCACTGTGTTTCTAACCACCGTGTTCCTGACAATTGTGCTTCTGACAACCGTGTTTCTGACCATCGTGTTTCCGACCACTGTGTTTCTGACCACTGTGTTTCTGACCACTGTGTTTCTGCCCAGTGTGTTTCTTACCAGTGTTTTTCTAACAACTGTGTTTTTTACCAGTGTGTTTCTGACCAGTGTGTTTCTGACCACAGTGTTTCTCACCACTGTGTTTCTGACCACCGTGTTTCTGACAAGTGTGTTTCTGACCTGTGTGTTTCCGACCACTGTGTTTCTGACGAGTGTGTTTCTGACCAGTGTGTTTCTGACAAGTGTGTTTCTGACCACTGTGTTTCTGACCACTGTGTTTCTGACAAGTGTGTTTCTGACCACTGTGTTTCTGACCACGGTGTTTCTGACCACTGTGTTTCTGACCACGGTGTTTCTGACCACTGTGTTTCTGACCACGGTGTTTCTGACCACTGTGTTTCTGACCACGGTGTTTCTGACCACTGTGTTTCTGACCACGGTGTTTCTGACCACTGTGTTTCTGACCACGGTGTTTCTGACCACTGTGTTTCTGACCACGGTGTTTCTGACCACTGTGTTTCTGACCACGGTGTTTCTGACCACTGTGTTTCTGACCACGGTGTTTCTGACCACTGTGTTTCTGACCACGGTGTTTCTGACCACTGTGTTTCTGACCACGGTGTTTCTGACCACTGTGTTTCTGACCACGGTGTTTCTGACCACTGTGTTTCTGACCACGGTGTTTCTGACCACTGTGTTTCTGACCGGTGTGTTTCTGACCACTGTGTTGCTGACCACTGTGTTTCTGACCACTGTGTTTCTGACCAGTGTGTTGCTGACCAGTGTGAACTGACCACTCAGTTTCTGACCAGTGTGTTTCTGACCACTGTGTTTCTGACCAGTGTGTTTCTGACCACTGTGTTTCTGACCAGTGTGTTTCTGACCACTGTGTGTCTGACCACTGTGTGTCTGACCAGTGTGTCTCTGACCAGTGTTTTTCTGACCACTGCGTTTCTGACCACAGTGTTTCTGCCCACTGTGTTTCTGACCACTGTGTTTCTGACCACTGTGTTTCTGACCACTGTGTTTATGATCAGTGTGTTTCTGACCACTGTAATTCAGACCAGTGTGTTTCTGACCACTGTGTTTCTAACCAGTGTGTTTCTGACCAATGAGTTTCTGACCACTGTGTTTCTGACCACTGTGTGTCTGATCAGTGTGTTTCTGACCACTGTGTTCATGACCAGTGTGTTTCTGACCACTGTGTTTCTGACCACTGTGTTTCTGACCACTGTGTTTCTGACCACTCTGTTTCTGACCACTGTGTCTCTGACCAGTGTGTTTCTGACCCCCGTGTTCTGACCACTGTGTTTCTGATCAGTGTGTTTCTGGCCTGTGTGTTTTGGACCACTGTGTTTCTGACCACTGTGTTTCTGACCACTGTGTCTCTGACCAGTGTGTTTCTGACCCCCGTGTTCTGACCACTGTGTTTCTGATCAGTGTGTTTCTGGTCTGTGTATTTTGGACCACTGCGTTTCTGACCACTGTGTTTCTGACCACTGTGTTTCTGACCACTGTGTTTCTGACCTTTGTGCTTCTGACCACTGTGTTTCCGACCAGTGTGTTTCTGACCAGTGTGTTTCTGACCACTGTGTTTCTGACCGCTGTGTTTCTGACCACTGTGTTTCTGACCTTTGTGCTTCTGACCACTGTGTTTCCGACCAGTGTGTTTCTGACCAGTGTGTTTCTGACCACTGTGTTTCTGACCGCTGTGTTTCTGACCACTGTGTTTCGGACCATTGTGTTTCTGACCACTGTGTTTCTGACCTATTGTTTATGACCATTGCATTTCTTACCACTGTGTTTCTGACCACCGTGTTTCTGACCACTGTGTTTCTGACCAGTGTGTTTCTTACCAGCGTGTTTCTGACCACTGTAATTCTGACCAGTGTGTTTTCTGACCAGTGTGTTCCTGACCAGTGTGTTTCTGGCCACTGTGTTTCTGATTCCTGTGTTTCTGAGCAGCGTGTTTCTGACCACTTTGTTTCTGACCAGTGTGTTTCTGACCAGTGTGTTTCTGACCACTGTGTTTCTGATCTCTGTGTTTCTGATCAGTGTGTTTCTCACCATTGTGTTTCTGACTACTGTATTTCTGACCACTGTGTTTCTGACCAGTGTGTTTCTGACCACTGTGTTTCTCACCATTGTGTTTCTGACTACTGTATTTCTGACCACTGTGTTTCTGACCAGTGTGTTTCTGACCACTGTGTTTCTGACCACTGTGTTTATAACCACTGTGTTTCTCACCATTGCGTTTCTGACCACTGTGTTTCTGACCACTGTGTTTCTGACTACTGTGTTTCTGACCAGTGTGTTTCTGACCACTGTGTTTCTGACCAGTGTGTGTCCGACCAGTGTGTTTGTGACCAGTGTATTTCCGATCAGCTTTTTTCTGACCTCTGTTTTTCTGGCCACTGTGTTTCTGACCACTGTGGTTCTGATCACTCAGTTTCTGACCAGTGTGTTTCTGACCACTGTGTTTCTGACCAGTGTGTTCCTGGCCAGTGTGTTTCTGACCAGTGTGTTTCGGACAGCTGTCTTTCTGACCAGGGTGTGTCTGACCTGTGTGTTTCTGACCACTGTGTTTGTGACCATTGTGACTATGATCATTGTGTTTCCGACCAGTGTGTTTCTAACCAGTGTGTTTCTGACCACTGAGTTTCTCACCAGTGTGCTTCTGACCAGTATGTTTCTGACCACTTTGATTCTGACCAGTGTGTTTCTGACCAGTTTGTTTTTGACCAGTGTGTTTCTGACCAATGTGTGTCTAACCACTGTGTTTCTGACCACTGTGTTCCTGACAAGTGTGTTTCTGACCACCGTGCTCCTGACCACTGTGCTTATGACCACTGTGTGTCTGACCAGTGTGTTCCTGACCAGTGTGTTTCTGACCAGTGTGTTTGAGACCAATGTGTTGCTGACCACTGTGTTTCTGACAACTGTGTTTCTGAGCACTGTGTTTATGACCTATGTGGTTCTGACCAGTGTGTTTCTGACCACTGTGTTTCTGACCACTGTGTTTGTGACCACTGTGTTTCTGACCAGTGTGTTTCTGACCAGTGTGTTTGTAACCAATGTGTTTCTAACCACTGTGTTTCTGACCAGTGTGTTTCTGACCAGTGTGTTTGTAACCAATGTGTTTCTAACCACTTTGTTTCTGACCAGTGTGTTTCTGACCACTGTGTTTCTGACCAGTTTGTTTCTAACTACCGTGTTTCTGACCGGTGTGTTTCTGACCACTATGTTTCTGACCACCGTGTTTCTGACCACTGTGTTTCTGACCAGTGTGTTTCTGACCACTATGTTTCTGACCACCGTGTTTCTGACCACTGTGTTTCTGATCAGGGTGTTTCTGACCAGTGCGTTTCTGACCACTGTGTTTCTGACCACTGTGTTTCTGACCACTGTGTTTCTGACCACTGTGTTTCTGACCAAAGTGTTTCTGACCACTGTATTTCTGACCAGTGTGTTTCTGACCAGCGTGTTTCTGATCACTGTTTTTCTGACCACTGTCTTTCTGACAAGTGTGTTGCTGACCACTGTGTTTCTGACCATTGTGTTCCTCTCAACTGTGTTTCTGACCACCGTGTTTCTGACCATCGTGTTTCGGACCATTGTGTTTCTGACCACTGTGTTTCTGACCACTGTGTTTCTGCCCAGTGTGTTTCTTACCAGTGTTTTTCTAACAACTGTGTTTTTTACCAGTGTGTTTCTGACCAGTGGGTTTCTGACCACTGTGTTTCTCACCACTGTGTTTCTGACCACCGTGTTTCTGACAAGTGTGTTTCTTACCTGTCCGTTTCCGACCACTGTGTTTCTGACGAGTGTGTTTCTGACCAGTGTGTTTCTGACCGGTGTGTTTCTGACCACTGTGTTGCTGACCACTGTTTTTCTGACCACTGTGTTTCTGACCACTGTGTTGCTGACCAGTGTGTTACCGACGAATGTGTTTCTGACCAGTGTGTTTATGAGCACTGTGTTTCTGACCAGTATGTTTCTGACCTCTGTGTTTCTGACCACTGTGTCTCTGACCACTGTGTTTCTGACCAGTGTGTTTCTGACCACTACATTTTTGACCACTGTGTTTCTGACCACTGTGTTTCTGACCACTGTGTTTCTGACCACTTTATTCCTGACAAGTGTGTTTCTGACCAGTGTGTTTCTGACCACTGTGTTGCGGACCAGTGTGTTTCTGACTACTGTGTTTCTGACCACTGTGTCTCTGACCAGTGTGTGTCTGACCAGTGTGTTTCTGACCAGTGTGTTTCTGACTACTGTGTTTCTGACCAATGTGTTTCTGACCACTATGTTTCTGACCAGTGTGTTTCTGGCCAGTGTGTTTCTGGCCACTGTGTTTCTGACCAGTGTGTGTCT
>SZWC01000699.1:136290-149740 GCA_023375785.1 Penium margaritaceum | reverse complement strand
AAGTTGGATTGGAGGTTGGGTGGGAAGTTGGGTTGGAAGTTCGGTTGGAAGTTGGGTTGGAAGTTGGGTTAGAAGTTGAGAAGGAAGTTGTGATGGAAGTTGGGATGGACGTTGGGATGGAATTTGGGTTGGAAGTTGGGATGGTAGTTGGGTTGGAAGTAGGGTTGGAAGTTGGGTTGGAAGTTGGGTTGGAAGCTGGGTTGGAAGTTGGGTTGGAAGTTGGGTTGGAAGTTGGGTTGGAAGCTGGGTTGGAAGCTGGGTTGGATACTGGGTTGGATGTTGGATAGGAATTTGGGCTGGAAGTTGGGCTGGGAGTTGGGTTAGAAGTTCAGTTGGAAGTTGGGTTGGAAGTTGGGTTGGAAGTTGGGTTGGAAGTTGGGATGGAAGTTGGGATGAAAGTTTGGTTGAAAGTTGGGATGGAAGTTGGGCTGGAAGTTGGGTTGGAAGTTGGGTTGAAAGTTGGGTTGGAGTTGGGTTGGAAGTTGCGTTGGAATTTGGTATGGAAGTTGGGATGGAAGTTGGGTTGGAAGTTGGTTTGGAAGTTGGGCTGGAAGTTGGGTTGCGGTTAGGTTGGAATTTGGGTTGGAAGAAGGGTTGAAAGTTTTGTTGGAAGCTGGGTTGGAAGCTGGGTTGGAAGTTGGGTTGAAAGTTGGATTGGAAGCTGGGTTGGAAGTTGGGTTTAAAGTTGGATTGGAAGTTGGGATGGAAGTTCGGATGAAAGCTGGGATGGAAGTTGGGATGGAAGTTGGGTTGGAAGTTGGGTTGGAAGTTGGGTTGGAAGTTAGTTTGGAAGTTGGGTTGGAAGTTGGGTTTGAAGTTGGGTTGGATGTTGTGTTGGGAGTTGGGTAGGAAGGTATTTGGAAGTTGGGTTGGAAGTTGGATTGGAATTTGGATTGGAACTTGGGTTGGAAGTTGGGTTGGAATTTGGGTTAGAAATTGGGTTGGAAGTTGGGTTGGAAGTTGGGTTGGAAGGTGGCTTGGAAGTTGGGATGGAAGTTGGGATAGAAGTTGGGATTGAAGTTGGGATGGAATTTGGGATGGAAGTTGGGATGGAAGCTGGGTGGGAAGTTGGGATCGAAGTTGGGATGGAAGTTGGGTTGGAAGTTGGGTTGGAAGTTGTGTAGGAAGTTGGGTTGGAAGTTGGTATGGAAGTTGGGATGGAAGTTGGGTTGGAAAATGGGTTGGATGTTGGTTTGGAAGTTGGGTTGGAAGTTGGGTTGGATGTTGCGTTGGAAGTTGGGTTGGAGGTTAGGTTGGAAGTTGGATTGGAAGTTTGGTTGGAAGATCGGTTGGAAGTTGGGTTGGATGTTGCGTTGGAAGTTGGGTTGGAGGTTAGGTTGGAAGTTGGATTGGAAGTTTGGTTGGAAGATCGGTTGGAAGTTGGGTTGGATGTTGCGTTGGAAGTTGGGTTGGAGGTTAGGTTGGAAGTTGGATTGGAAGTTTGGTTGGAAGATCGGTTGGAAGTTGGGTTGGATGTTGCGTTGGAAGTTGGGTTGGAGGTTAGGTTGGAAGTTGGATTGGAAGTTTGGTTGGAAGATCGGTTGGAAGTTGGGTTGGATGTTGCGTTGGAAGTTGGGTTGGAGGTTAGGTTGGAAGTTGGATTGGAAGTTTGGTTGGAAGATCGGTTGGAAGTTGGGTTGGATGTTGCGTTGGAAGTTGGGTTGGAGGTTAGGTTGGAAGTTGGATTGGAAGTTTGGTTGGAAGATCGGTTGGAAGTTGGGTTGGATGTTGCGTTGGAAGTTGGGTTGGAGGTTAGGTTGGAAGTTGGATTGGAAGTTTGGTTGGAAGATCGGTTGGAAGTTGGGTTGGATGTTGCGTTGGAAGTTGGGTTGGAGGTTAGGTTGGAAGTTGGATTGGAAGTTTGGTTGGAAGATCGGTTGGAAGTTGGGTTGGATGTTGCGTTGGAAGTTGGGTTGGAGGTTAGGTTGGAAGTTGGATTGGAAGTTTGGTTGGAAGATCGGTTGGAAGTTGGGTTGGATGTTGCGTTGGAAGTTGGGTTGGAGGTTAGGTTGGAAGTTGGATTGGAAGTTTGGTTGGAAGATCGGTTGGAAGTTGGGTTGGATGTTGCGTTGGAAGTTGGGTTGGAGGTTAGGTTGGAAGTTGGATTGGAAGTTTGGTTGGAAGATCGGTTGGAAGTTGGGTTGGATGTTGCGTTGGAAGTTGGGTTGGAGGTTAGGTTGGAAGTTGGATTGGAAGTTTGGTTGGAAGATCGGTTGGAAGTTGGGTTGGATGTTGCGTTGGAAGTTGGGTTGGAGGTTAGGTTGGAAGTTGGATTGGAAGTTTGGTTGGAAGATCGGTTGGAAGTTGGGTTGGATGTTGCGTTGGAAGTTGGGTTGGAGGTTAGGTTGGAAGTTGGATTGGAAGTTTGGTTGGAAGATCGGTTGGAAGTTGGGTTGGATGTTGCGTTGGAAGTTGGGTTGGAGGTTAGGTTGGAAGTTGGATTGGAAGTTGGGTTGGAAGCTGTGTTGGAAGTTGGGTTGGAAGTTGGGTTGGAAGTTGGGTTGGAAGTTGGGTTGGAAGTTGGGTTGGAAGTTGGGTTGGAAGTTGGGATGGAAGTTGGGGTGAAAGTTGGGTTGGAAGTTGGGTTTGAAGTTGGGCTGGAATTTTGGTTGGAAGTTGGTTTGGAAGTCGGATTGGAGGTTGGGTTGGAAGTTGGGTTGGAAAATTGTTGGACTTTGGGTTGAAAGTTGGGTTGGAAGGTGGGTTAGAGGTTGGGTTGGAAGCTAGGATGGAAGTTGAGATGGAAGTTGGGTTGGAAGTTTGGCTGGGAGTTGGGCTGGAGGTTGGGTTGGAAGTTAGGTTGGAAGCTGGGTTGGAAGCTGGGTTGGAAGATGGGTTGGAAGTTGGGTTGGAGGTTGGGTTGGAGGTTGGGTTGGAAGTTGGGGTGGAAGTTGGGTTGGAATTTGGGTGGAAAGTTGGGTTGGAAGCTGGGTTGGAAGCTGGATGGGAAGTTGGGTTGGAAGTTTGGTTGGAAGTTGGGTTGGAATCAGTGTTGCCTCCGTTGCTCGTAACGACCTTGGAACCGCGAGGCACATCGATGCTCCATCGATGTGGTGTTGGGTCGTAGTCATGACCGGGACCGTCAGAGCCACAGTTTTAGACAAGCCCACGTTGTCACGCGGGCTATTACCACCACAAAAGTTGTTGCCGTGTTCGGCTCTGGAACCCTCTTTGCGGAGACGCATGCTTGCATTCACGTCTGATACATTAATCTTGCCATGTGGCAGGAATGCAGGTGTTGGACCAATGTGTGTCTTGCATGTGGAGGTGGACATGTCAACCTTTGACAGGGGGGACTGATGGGCAATGCTCAGCCCTCATCCTTGGCCAACCTTTCTACGTCCAATCCATGCGCAGACTCGTTCTTTGGCGATCATGCAGACCAATGAACACATGACGGAGATAAAGGCCAAAATGCAAATTAGTGATATTTTATGTACTCGACAAGTGCGTCCGTCGAACGTGGTTTGCCAGCAAACCGACCAAGACAATGTTTCGTTACAAATTACAGATTTCGTTTATTCTGCCGCTATCCCCAATTCAAACGTTCGAACCATGTTTGAACCGCGATTGATGCGAAGAAAAGGAGGAACCGATCCACGAGCCGTTCCTCGGCCATTCAGGCTGCTGAATCGACGGTCTACAAGCGGCGGTCATAGACCGTTGATTCGGCAGCCAAATCAGCCGTTACCAAGGTAAGGCAGTCCTGAATGCATCAAGCACCAACATCTGGTTCATTGGTGATGACTCAACCCGTGCTTGTGTCTTAGTAACATCACATCGCCCTGCTCCACGATGTAGCCAACACTTAGTCAGATTAGGCGTTGCCGCCGGGTCCCACCCGGCGGACATTCCTCTCGCCATGGCTTCTCAACCAAGTTCTCAGCCAAGCTCAAACAGAGCTTCTACTGCTGCATCCAGTCCCTCGACTGCTCCAGTGTCTGCTGTGTCTGCCCAGTTCGACGCGAGCAAGTGGAATCCACCTAGGAGGAGGGCACTGACTGGCGACTTTCTCACCAAGGAGCTGTCTAAGCACTGCGAACCGAGTCCAACGAGCAGCAAGAAGGCAGGCTTCGTTTGTGGGTCATGTGCAAAGAAAGTGAGCAGTACGTGTGACCGCATCCGCGGCCACTTTGCTTGCAATAACCCGAACGTGGGGAAGTGTCTCCATCCTCCACCAACAACTAGGGACGCTCTGGGCTTGGAGCGTTTCCCTCCTCCTGCAGCAGGCTGGCAGCCATACAGTGCAAAGCTGTACAAGGGAGAGGGTGCCGAGTGGGGAACGAAGGACAAGCCTGTCGCCTGGCTGAAGCTGTGGGAGGCACAAGAGAAGGCGACATAGGCAGCCACCGTGGGAATCATGCTGCAAAAGGACTCCAGTGACGATGAAGATGGACACACCATCCGTCCAAGCAGGCCGGCAGCCACAACAACTCTTGAGGGTGAGATCCCGCTGTTTGACATTAACAAGGCAGCATCGTTCCGCCAATCAACCATGGTTAAGCACTCAGACAGGTACTACAATGACCGCTGCCAGCTGGACATCATAAAGCTGATGGCCATTGCAGCCCTTCCTATATCGTTCTGTCGAGAACCTGTTCTCCTCGAAGTCATCAAGTCAGGGAAGAAGACGACTGCCAGTTTCCGGCTGCCAAGCAGGGACACTGTGACCACTGAGCTGCTGCCTAAGTTGGATGCAGAGTTGGCAGAGCTTGATGCACCGCTGATGCAGGGATGGTTGACCTACGGAACAAGCCTGGCTGTGGATGAGTGGTCTGACAGGCAGGTTAGACCCATCTACAATGCCATGGCAGTGAATGCCATGGGATCCATCCATCTGTTTTCACGTGATTCCAGTGGACTGACAAGGGATGCTGACCATGCTGCTTCCATGATAGAGGCAGAAATTGCAGCTGTGGGTGAGGACAGAGTTGTTTCTGTGATCTGTGACAATGCGTCTGTCAATAAGAAAGAATTTTCTGAGCTCAAGACGAAGTTCCCAAAGCTGTTCTTTCAGGGATGTTGTGCGCATAACATAGACCTCATCATGAAGGACATTGGGAAGTCGGCATGGGGTGCTGGGATCATTGGGAAATGTGAAAAGGTGATTGCCTTTTTCAGGAACAAAGCCATGCCTCGGACGTGGCTCAAGGACAAGACAGGGGAGAAGGTGCTGAAGAACAGGTGTGACACCCGCTTTGCATCTGTCTTTGACATGGTTGAGAGGTTGCTGGAGCTGAGGGAGGAGTTGGAGGAGTTTGTGCAGCTGGATGTTTGGAAGCAGATTGGGTCGCAGAGGGATGCGGGGTTCAGGAGCAGGAAGAAGGAGGTGAGAAGGATTGTACGCCGCAAGGTCTTCTGGCTGCAGGTGAGACAGCTGAAGGACCTGTTGTTACCGTTGGTGAAGGTGTTGCGTGTGGCTGACTCGCCTGGTGGGGGGGCTGGTGAAATCTACGAGGGGTTGCTTGACTGTGCTGAACAGCTGAAGGCACTGGCCAAGAAGAAAGGAAGGAAGGGAAGGAAGGTTGCCGAGTGCCATGTAAACTTTGTTCTGGGGAGGCTTGACCACCGCTGGTCTAAGGACATGTCGTGTCCTCTGTATGCCGCTGCTCGGCGGCTGCATCCAGAGCACTTCGGGAACGACCTGTCAAAGGATGCGACCACCCTGCAGGCTTGGCAGGCCGTGGTGGAGGCTTTGGTTCCTGAGGATAAGCAGGATGAGATTATGAAGGAGATTGGGGTCTTCCAGTTGGCACAGACTACAGTGAACCATGATCCCATGGCAACCCCGCGCAGGAATGCAAAGGCTGTTGCTGCAATTGCAAAAGTGAAATGTGGGACAATGACTGCCGTTGAGTGGCACGTGAATTACATGTGCAATCTTCCAGTGCTGCGAGATTCGGCCTTGAAGCTCCTTTCACAACCGTGCTCCTCGTCTGAGTGTGAACGCGTGTTTTTCGCACGTGAGCTCATCCATACTTCCAGGAGGAACAGGCTCAAGGTCTCAACCCTGGAGCTCCTCGTGCGGTGCCATGTCCGCTTGCGCAAACACTACGGTAGGCAGGGGAGAAAAGCAGCAAAGGATCTGGCCAGGGCTGCGGTAGCTGCAGCAGAAGCAGAAGGAGATGTCAGCGAGGACGACGGAGAGGTGGTTGAGGAAGAGGGAGTGCTGAGTGAACCCGAGGATGAATGGGAGACTGATGACGAAGGTGAGGATGAGGAGGAGGAGGAGGATGCGGTTGGGGGAGACGATGATGTGGTGGAGGTTATGGCCTCCGTGCGTGTCATGAGTGACACGCCTGGACTTCCTCATGCACGTCCAGTGCGTGTCCGCACACAAGAGAAGCCGGAGAAGAGCAACAAAACTGTGGGAAGGAGGAGAGAAGGTGGTGGGAATGGTGCAGCAACAGCTAGCAATGGAGCAGACACTACAGAGAGGGAAGCAGATGATGACGGGGGGGAAGAAGCAACAGCAGGTGGGGAGGTACCAGGATCTGGTGCAGTTGCAGCAAGTGGGGCAGGAGCAGCAGGTGATGAGGGAGCAGCCGGTGGGGAGGGAGCGGCAAATGAGGATGGAGCAGCAGATGGGGCAGGAGCAGATAGTGGGCAGGGGGGAAGATCAGGTGAGGAAGGGAAAGCAGTTGGATCCGGTGACGGACAAGCAGCAGGTGAGGAAGAAGCAGCAGGTGGCCAGTTGGCTTCAACAACACGTGAACCAGCATCAACATCAGGTTCAAGGATTGGCAGTTCCAAGCATAGTGCAAAGCGTGCTGCCCTTGTTGCACTAGCAGCAGCAAGGGCATCAAAACGTGCTACAGGTAGTACAGTGGCAGCTATAGCAGCCAGCAGGTTGGCAAGGCGCAGAGCTGCCACATTCCGGAAGTAGGACATGGTTCTGACAATGTTGTTAAGCGTTTGTTTCAAATTCTATACATTGTGCCATTGCCAATTCCATTTCCACCATGTGCAATCCATTGTTACAATTCTACTGATGTGGAATGAATATGCGATCCCACATAGCATTCCCTCAGTCCATGGAGGTTGTGTACACATGCAAATAAAATGGTGGATAATGTGTAACCTAGAAGCTTTGTGCTTGATGTACATGCATTGTTATGATTTGCCCTTTGCATAGTCAGTGTGTATGTGGCACAATGACTTCAGTTTACGTTCAGTTAAGTGTTGTGTAGCGCTCATCAGTAGTAGAGAATCAGTGCAAATTCACATCACATGTAGGTGTGACCCAGTGCCTTGATATAGATAATCATGTTGAAACATGCCATAAAGGATGATTTGAATAAGTCATGAATTTCTCATATTTGGCTACCTCAAACATTCTTTGCAATCCCATGTTCCAATGCATCTGAACTGACCATGCCCACTGTGTCCACATCGATGTGGCCAACCTGGGGTACATTGATGTATCGATGTGGACATCGATGTACCGATGTTCGAGGCAACAAGGCCAACACTGGTTGGAAGTTGGGTTGAATGTTGGGTTGGAAGTTGGGTTGGAAGTTAGGTTGGAAGTTGCGACGCACTTTTGGAGGGAAGTTAAGTTTTAAGTTGGAATGGAGGTTGGGATGGAAGTTGGGCTGGAAGTTGGGTTGGAATTTGGAAAGGAAGTTGGGTTGGATGTTGGGTTGGATGTTGGGTTGGAAGTTGAGTTGGAAGTTGGATTGTAAGCTGGTTTGGAAATTGCATCGGAGGTTTTGTTGGATGTTGGGTTTGAAGATTGATTGGACGTTGGGTTGGAAGTTGGGTTGGAAGTTGGGTTGACAGTTGGGATGGAGTTTGAGATGGAAGTTGGGTGGGAAGTTGGATTGGAAGTTGTGTTGGAGCTTGGGTTGGAAGCTGGGTTGGAAGCTGGGTTGGATGCTGCGCTGGAAGTTGGGTAGGATCTTGGGTTGGAAGTTGGGTTGGAAGTTAGGTTGTTTGTTGTATTGGAAGTTGGATTGGAAGTTGGGATGGAATTTGGGATGAAAGTTGTTCTGGAAGTTGGGTTGGAAGTTGGGTTGGGAGTTGGGTTGGAAGTTGGGTTGGATATTTAATTGGAAGTTGGGTTGGAAATTGGGTTGGAAGTTGGGTTCGAAGTTGGTTGGAAGTTGGGTTGGAAGTTGGGTTGGAAGTTGGGTTGGAAGTTCGGTTGGGAGTTGGCATGGAAGTTGGGATGAAAGTTGGGTTGGAAGTTGGGTTTGAAGTAGGGCTGGTAGTTGGATTGGAAGTTGGGTTGGAAGTTGGATTGGAGGTTGGGAAGGAATTTGGATTGGAAGTTGGGTTGGAAGTTGGGTTGGAAATTGGGTTGGAAGTTGGGTTGGAAGCTGGGTTGGAAGTTGGGAGGGAAGATGGGATGAAAGTGGGGATGGAAGTTGGGATGAAAGTTCGGTTGAAACTTGGGTTGCCAATTGGGTTGGAAATTGGATTGTAAGTTGGGTTGGAAGTTGGGTTGGAAGTTGCGTCGGAAGTTGGGTTGAGAGTTGGGTTGGAAGTTGGGTTAGAAGTTGGGTTGGAGGTTGGGTTGGATGTTGGGTTGGAAGTTGGGTTGGAACTTGGGTTGGAAGCTGGGTTGAAAGTTGGATTGGCTGTTGGGATGAAATTTAAGTTGAAATTTGGGTTGTAAATTGGGTTGCAAATTGGGTTGGAAGTTGTATTTGAAGTTGGGTTGGAAGTTGGATTGGAACTTGGGTTGGAAGTTGGGTTGGAAGTTGGGTTGGAAGTTGGGTTGGAGTTTGGCATGGAATTTGGGATGGAAGTTGGGTTAAAAGTTGGGTTGGAATCTGGATTGGAAGTTGGGTTGGATGTTGAGTTGGAAGTTGGGTTGAAAGTTGGGTTGGAAGCTGGATTGGATGTTGGGCTGGAAGTTGGGTTGGACCTTGGGTTGAAAGTTAAGTTGGAAGTTGGGTTGGAAGTTTGGTTGGAAGTTAGGTTGGAAAATGGGTAAGAAGTTGGGTTGGAAGTTGGGTTGGATTTTGGGTTGAAAGTTGGGTTGGAAGTTGGGTTAGAGGTTGGGTTGGAAGCTCGGATGGAACTTGGGATGGAAGTTTGGTTGGAAGTTGGGTTGGAAGTTCGGCTGGAAGTTGGGTTGAAAGTTAGGTTGGAAGTTGGGTTGGAAGTTGGGTTGAAAGATGGGCTGGAAGCTGGGTTGGAAGCTGGGTTTGAAGACGGGTTGGAAGTTGGGTTGGAGGTTGGGTTGGAAGTTGGGTTGAAAGTTGGGTTGGAAGTTGGGTTGGAATTTGGGTGGAAAGTTGGGTTGGAAGCTGTGTTGGAAGCTGGATTGGAAGTTGGGTTGGAAGTTGGGTTGGAAGTTTGGTTGGAAGTTGGGTTGGAAGTTGGGTTGGATGTTGGGCTGGAAGTTGGGTTGGAAGTTGGGTTGGAAGCTGGGTTGGAAGCTGGGTTGGAAGTTGGGTTGGAAGTTGGGTGGGAAGTTGGGTTGGAAGCTGGGTTGGAAGCTGGGTTGGAAGTTGGGTTGGAAGTTGGGTGGGAAGTTGGGTTGGAAGCTGGGTTGGAAGCTGGGTTGGAAGTTGGGTTGGAAGTTGGGTGGGAAGTTGGGTTGGAAGCTGGGTTGGAAGCTGGGTTGGAAGTTGGGTTGGAAGTTGGGTGGGAAGTTGGGTTGGAAGCTGGGTTGGAAGCTGGGTTGGAAGTTGGGTTGGAAGTTGGGTGGGAAGTTGGGTTGGAAGCTGGGTTGGAAGCTGGGTTGGAAGTTGGGTTGGAAGTTGGGTGGGAAGTTGGGTTGGAAGCTGGGTTGGAAGCTGGGTTGGAAGTTGGGTTGGAAGTTGGGTGGGAAGTTGGGTTGGAAGCTGGGTTGGAAGCTGGGTTGGAAGTTGGGTTGGAAGTTGGGTGGGAAGTTGGGTTGGAAGCTGGGTTGGAAGCTGGGTTGGAAGTTGGGTTGGAAGTTGGGTGGGAAGTTGGGTTGGAAGCTGGGTTGGAAGCTGGGTTGGAAGTTGGGTTGGAAGTTGGGTGGGAAGTTGGGTTGGAAGCTGGGTTGGAAGCTGGGTTGGAAGTTGGGTTGGAAGTTGGGTGGGAAGTTGGGTTGGAAGCTGGGTTGGAAGCTGGGTTGGAAGTTGGGTTGGAAGTTGGGTGGGAAGTTGGGTTGGAAGCTGGGTTGGAAGCTGGGTTGGAAGTTGGGTTGGAAGTTGGGTGGGAAGTTGGGTTGGAAGCTGGGTTGGAAGCTGGGTTGGAAGTTGGGTTGGAAGTTGGGTGGGAAGTTGGGTTGGAAGCTGGGTTGGAAGCTGGGTTGGAAGTTGGGTTGGAAGTTGGGTGGGAAGTTGGGTTGGAAGCTGGGTTGGAAGCTGGGTTGGAAGTTGGGTTGGAAGTTGGGTGGGAAGTTGGGTTGGAAGCTGGGTTGGAAGCTGGGTTGGAAGTTGGGTTGGAAGTTGGGTGGGAAGTTGGGTTGGAAGCTGGGTTGGAAGCTGGGTTGGAAGTTGGGTTGGAAGTTGGGTGGGAAGTTGGGTTGGAAGCTGGGTTGGAAGCTGGGTTGGAAGTTGGGTTGGAAGTTGGGTGGGAAGTTGGGTTGGAAGCTGGGTTGGAAGCTGGGTTGGAAGTTGGGTTGGAAGTTGGGTGGGAAGTTGGGTTGGAAGCTGGGTTGGAAGCTGGGTTGGAAGTTGGGTTGGAAGTTGGGTGGGAAGTTGGGTTGGAAGCTGGGTTGGAAGCTGGGTTGGAAGTTGGGTTGGAAGTTGGGTGGGAAGTTGGGTTGGAAGCTGGGTTGGAAGCTGGGTTGGAAGTTGGGTTGGAAGTTGGGTGGGAAGTTGGGTTGGAAGCTGGGTTGGAAGCTGGGTTGGAAGTTGGGTTGGAAGTTGGGTGGGAAGTTGGGTTGGAAGCTGGGTTGGAAGCTGGGTTGGAAGTTGGGTTGGAAGTTGGGTGGGAAGTTGGGTTGGAAGCTGGGTTGGAAGCTGGGTTGGAAGTTGGGTTGGAAGTTGGGTGGGAAGTTGGGTTGGAAGCTGGGTTGGAAGCTGGGTTGGAAGTTGGGTTGGAAGTTGGGTGGGAAGTTGGGTTGGAAGCTGGGTTGGAAGCTGGGTTGGAAGTTGGGTTGGAAGTTGGGTGGGAAGTTGGGTTGGAAGCTGGGTTGGAAGCTGGGTTGGAAGTTGGGTTGGAAGTTGGGTGGGAAGTTGGGTTGGAAGCTGGGTTGGAAGCTGGGTTGGAAGTTGGGTTGGAAGTTGGGTTAGAAGTTGGGTTGGAAGTTGGGTTGGAAGTGGGGCTGGAAGTTGGGTTAGAAGTTGGGATGGAAGTTGGGTTGGAAGTTGGGATGGAAGTTGGGATGGAAGTTGGGTTGGAAGTTGGGATGGAAGTTGGGTTGGATGTTGGGCTGGAATATGGGTTGGAAGTTGGGTTGGAAGTTGGGGTAGAAGTTGGGCTGGAAGTTGGGTTGGAAGTTGGGTTGGACATTGGGTTGGAAGTTGGCTTGGAAGCTGGGTTGGATGCTGGGCTGAAAGTTGGGTAGGAACTTGGGTTGGAATTTGGGCTGGAAGTTAGGTTCGAAGTTGGGTTGGAAGTTGGATTGGAAGTTGGGATGGAATTTGGGATGAAATTTGTTCTGGAAGTTGGGTTGGAAGTTGGGTTGGGAGTTCGGTTGGAAGTTGGGTTGGATGTTTGATTGGAATCTGGGTTGGAAATTGGGTTGGAAGTTGGGTTGGCAGCTGGGTTGGAAGTTGGGTTGGAAGTTGTGTTGGAAGTTGGGTTGGAAGTTCGGTTGGAAGTTGGGATGGAAGTTGGGTTGAAAATTGGGTTGGAAGTTGGGTTTGAAGTAGGGCTGGTAGTTGGGTTGGAAGTTGGGTTGGAAGTTGGATGAGAGGTTGAGTTGGAATTTGGATTGGAAGTTGGGTTGGAAGTTGGGTTGGAAATTGGGTTGGAAGTTGGGTTGGAAGCTGGGTTGGAAGTTGGGAGGGATGTTGGGTTGGAATTTGGAATGGAAGTTGGGATGGATGTTGGGTTGGAAGTTCGGTTGGAAGTTGATTTTTAAGTTGGACTGGAAGTTGGGTTGGATGTTGGCCTGGAATTTGAGTTGGAAGTTCGGTTGTAAGTTGGTTTGGAAGTTGGGTTGGAAGTTCGGTTGGAAAATTGACTGGAAGTTGGGTTGGAAGCTGGGTTGGAAGCTGGATTGGAAGTTGGATTGGAAGTTGGGTTGGAGTTTGGGATAGAAGTTTGGTTGGAAGTTGGGTTGGAAGTCGGGTTGGAAGTTGGGTTGGAAGTTGGGTTGGAATTTGGGTTGGAAGTTGGGTTGGAAGTTGGATTGGAAGGTGGGTTGGAAGTTGGGTTGGAAGTTGGGTTGACGGTTTTGTTGGAAGCTGGGTTGGATGCTGGGTTGGAAGTTGGGTTGGAAGTTGGGTTGGAAGCTGGGTTGGAAGCTGGGTTGGAAGTTGGGTTGGAAGTTCGGTTGGAAGTTGGGTTGGAAGTTGGTATGAAAGATGAGTTGGAAGTTGGGCTGGAAGTTGAGTTGGAACTTGGTTTGGAAGTTGGATTGGAGGTTGGGTAGGAATGGGCTGAAAGTTGGGTTGGAATTTGGGCTGGAAGTTGGGATAGAAGTTGGGAAGGAAGTTGGGATGGAAGTTGGGATGGACGTTGGGATGGAAGTTGGGTTGGAAGTTGGATTGGAAGTTGGGTTGGAAGTTGGGTTGGAAGTTGGGTTGGAAGTTGGGATGGAAGTTGGGTTGGACGTTGGATTGGAAGCTGGGTTGCAAGCTGTGTTGGATGCTGGGTTGGATGTTGGATAGAAATTTGGTTTGGAAGTTGGGTTGGGAGTTGGGTTAGAGGTTCGGTTGGATGTTGGGTTGGAACTTGGGTTGGAAGCTGGGTTGGAAGTTGGGTTGGAAGTTGGGTTCGAAGTTGGGTTGGAAGTTCGGTTGGAAGTTGGGATGGAAGTTGGGATGAAAATTGGGTTGGAAGTTGGGTTTGAAGTAGAGCTGGTAGTTGGGTTGGAAGTTGGGTTGGAAGTTCGATTGGAGGTTGGGTTGGAATTTGGATTGGAAGTTGGGTTGGAAGTTGGGTTGGAAATTGGGATGGAAGTCGGGTTGGAAGTTGGGTTGGAATTTGGATTGGAAGTTGGGTTGGAAGTTGGGTTGGAAATTGGGATGGAAGTCGGGTTGGAAGCTTGGTTAGAAGTTTGGAGGGAAGTTGGGATGGAATTTGGAATGGAAGTTGGGATGGATGTTAGGTTGGAAGTTTGGTTGGAAGTTGGGTTGGAAGTTGGATTGGACGTTGGGTTGGATGTTGGGCTGAAAGTTGAGTTGGAAGTTCAATTGTAAGTTGGTTTGGAAGTTGGGCTGAAAGTTCTGTTGGAATATTGACTGGAAGTTGGGTTGGAAGCTGGGTTGGAATCTGGATTGGAAGTTGAATTGGAAGTTGGGATGGAGTTTGGGATGGAATTTGGGTTGGAAGTTGGGTTGGAAGCTGGGTTGGAAGTTGGGTTGGAAGTTGGGTTGGAAGTTGGGTTGGAAGTTGGGTTGGAAGTTGGGTT
>SZWC01000699.1:113653-126086 GCA_023375785.1 Penium margaritaceum | reverse complement strand
TTGGGTTGGAAGTTGGGTTGGGAGTTGGGTTGGAAGTTGGGTTGGAAGTTGGGTTGGAAGTTGGATTGGAAGTTGGGTTGGAAGTTGGGTTGGAAGTTGGGTTGGAAGTTGGGTTGAAAGTTGGGTTGGAAGCTGGGTTGAAAATTGGGTTGGAAGTTGGGTTGGAAGCTGGGTTGGAAGCTGGGTTGGAAGTTGGATTGGAAGTTCGGTTGGAAGTTGGGTTTGAAGTTGGATTGAAAGTTGTGTTGGACGTTAGGTTTGGAGTTGGGTTGGAAGTTGGATTGGAAGTTGGGTTGGAAGCTGGGTTGGATGTTGGGTTGGAAGTTGGGTTGAAAGTTTGGTTGGACGTTGGGTTGGAAGTTGGGTTGGAAGTATGGTTGGATGTTGGGTTTGAAGTTGGGTTGGAAGTTGGGTTGGAACTTGGTATGAAAGTTGGGTTGCAAGTTGGGTGGGAAGTTGGGCTGGAACTTGGGTTGGAAGTTGGGTTGGAAGTTGGATTGGAAGTTGGGTTGGAAGTTGGGTTGGAAGTTGGGTTGGAACTTGGTATGAAAGTTGGGTTGCAAGTTGGGTGGGAAGTTGGGCTGGAACTTGGGTTGGAAGTTGGGTTGGAAGTTGGATTGGAAGTTGGGTTGGAAGTTGGGTTGAAAGTTGTCTTTGAAGTTGGGTTGGATGCTGGGTTGGAAGTTGGGTTGGAAGATGGATTGGAAGCTGGAATGGAAGTTGGGATGAAATTTGCGTTGGACATTGGATTGGAAGTTTAGTTGGAAGTTCGGTTGGATGTTGGGTTGGAATTTGGATTGGAACTTGGGTTGGAAGTTGGGTTGGATGTTGGGTTGGAAGTTTGGTTGGAAGTTGGGATGGAAGTTGGGATCGAAATTGGGATGCAAGTTGGGATGGACGTTGGGCTGAAAGTTGGGTTGGAAGCTAGGTTGGATGCTTGGTTGGAAGTTGGGTAGGAAGTTTGGTTGGAAGTTGGGTAAGAAGTTTGGTTGGAAGTTGGGTTGGACGTTGGGTTGGAAGTTGGGTTGGAAGTTGGGTTGGATGTTGGGGTGGAAGTTGAGTTGGAAGTTGGGTTGGAAGTTGGGCTGGAAGTTGGGTTGGAAGGTGTGCTGGATGCTGAGTTGGAAGTTGGGTTGGAAGTTGGGCTGGAAGTTGGGTTGGAAGGTGTGCTGGATGCTGAGTTGGAAGTTGGGTTGGAAGTTGGGCTGGAAGTTGGGTTGGAAGGTGTGCTGGATGCTGAGTTGGAAGTTGGGTTGGAAGTTGGGCTGGAAGTTGGGTTGGAAGGTGTGCTGGATGCTGAGTTGGAAGTTGGGTTGGAAGTTGGGCTGGAAGTTGGGTTGGAAGGTGTGCTGGATGCTGAGTTGGAAGTTGGGTTGGAAGTTGGGCTGGAAGTTGGGTTGGAAGGTGTGCTGGATGCTGAGTTGGAAGTTGGGTTGGAAGTTGGGCTGGAAGTTGGGTTGGAAGGTGTGCTGGATGCTGAGTTGGAAGTTGGGTTGGAAGTTGGGCTGGAAGTTGGGTTGGAAGGTGTGCTGGATGCTGAGTTGGAAGTTGGGTTGGAAGTTGGGCTGGAAGTTGGGTTGGAAGGTGTGCTGGATGCTGAGTTGGAAGTTGGGTTGGAAGTTGGGCTGGAAGTTGGGTTGGAAGGTGTGCTGGATGCTGAGTTGGAAGTTGGGTTGGAAGTTGGGATGAAAGTTGGGTTGGACGTTGGATTTGAAGTTGGGTTGGAGGTTGGGTTTGAAGTTGGGTCGGAAGTTGGATTGGAAGTTGGGTTGGAAATTGGGTTGGAAGTTGGGTTGGAAATTGGGTTCAAAGTTGGGTTGGAAGCTGGGTTGAAAGTTGGGTTGGAAGCTGGGTTGGAAGCTGGGTTGGAAGTTGGGTTGGAAGTTGGATTGGAAGTTCAGTTGGAAGTTGGGTTTGAAGTTTGATTGAAAGTTGGGTTGGAAGCTGGGTTGGGAGTTGGGTTGAAGTTGGATTGAAAGTTGGGTTGGAAGTTGGGATGAAAGTTGGGTTGGAATTTGGGTTGGAAGTTGGGTTTGAAGTTGGGTTGGAAATTGGGTTGCAAGTTGGATTGGAAGTTGGGTTGGAAGTTGGGTTGAAAGTTTGGTTTGAAGTTGGGTTGGATGCTGGGTTGGAAGTTGGGTTGAAAGTTGGGTTGGAAGGTGGGATGGAAGTAGGGATGAAATTTGGGTTGGACGTTGGATTGGAAGTTTTGTTGGAAGTTCGGTTGGATGTTGGGTTGGAAGTTGGATTGGAAGTTGGGTTGGAAGTTGGGTTGGAAGTTGGGTTGGACGTTGGGTTGAAAGTTGGGTTGGAAGCTGAATTGAAAGTTGGGTTGGCAGCTGGGTAGGAAGCTGGGTTGGAAGCTGGGTTGGAAGTTGGGTTGGAAGTCTGATTGGAAGTTTGGTTGGAAGTTGGGTTGGAAGTTGGACTGAAAGTTGGGTTGGAAGTTGGATCGGGAGTTGGGTTGGATGTTGGGTTGGAAGTTGGGTTGGAAGTTGGGATGGAAGTTGGGATGGAAGTTGGGTTTGAAGTTGGGATGGAAGTTGGAATGGAAGTTGGGTTGGAAGTTGGGTTAGAATTTGGGCTGGAAGTTGGGTCGGAACAAGGGTTGGATGTTGGGTTGCAAATTGAGTTGGAAGTTGGGTTGGAAGCTGGATTGGAAGTTGGGTTGGAAGGTAAGTTTGAAGTTGGGTTGGAAGTTGGGTTGGAAGTCGGGTTGGAAGTTAGGTTGGAAGTTGGGTTGGAAGTTGGGTTTGAAGTTGGGTTGAATGGATTGGAAGTTGGGTAGAAAGTTGGGTTGAGAGATGGGTTGGAATTTGGGTTGGAAGTTGATTTGGAAGTTGGGTTGGAAGTTGGATTGGAAGTTGCGCTGGACGTTGGGTTGGAAGTTGGTTTGGAAGTTGGGTTGGAAGTTGGGCTCGAAGTTGGGTTAGCAGTTGGGTTGGAAGTTTGGTTGGAAGTTGGGATGGATTTTGGGATGAAGGTTGGGTTGGAAGTTGGGTTGGAAGATGGGTTTGAAGTTGGGTTGGAAGTTGGGATGGAAGTTGGGTTGGAAGTTGGGTTGGATGTTTGGTGGGAAGGTAGATTGGAAGTTGGGTTGAACGTTGGGTTGGATGTTGGGTTGGAAATTGGGGTGGAAGTTGGGTTGGAAGTTGTGGTGGAAGTTGGGTTTGAAGTTGGGTTGGGAGTTGAGATGGAAGTTGGGTTGGAAGTTGGGTTGGAAGTTGGGTATGAAGTTGGGTTGGGAGTTGGGTTGGAAGTTGGGCTGGAATTTGGGTTGGAAGTTGGGTTGGAAGTTGGGTTAGAAGTTGGCATGGATGTTTGGATGGAAGTTGGGTTGGAACACTGTGTTTCTGACCACTGTGTTTCTGACCAGTGTGTTTCTGACCACTACGGTTCCGACAACTGTGTTTCTGACCACTGTGTTTCTGACCAGTGTGTTTATGACCACTTTGTCTCTGACCACTTTGTTTCTATCCACTGTGTTTATCACCAGTGTGTTTCTGACCACTGTGTTTCTTACCACTGTGTTTCTGACCAGGTTTTTTGTGACCACTATGATTTTGACCAGTGGGTTTCTGACCAGTGTGTTTCTGACCAGTAAGTTTCAGACCACTGTGTCTCTGATTACTCTGTCTCTGATAACTGTGTTTCTGACCACTGTGTTTCTGACCCGTGTGTTCCTGACCAATGTGTTTCTGACCATAGTGTTTCTGACCACTGTGTTTCTGACCATAGTGTTTCTGACCACTTTGTTTATGAGCAGTGTGTTTCTGACTAGTGTGTTTCTGACCACTGTGTTTCTAACCACTATCTTTCTGACCGCTGTGTTTCTGACCACTGTGTTTCTGACCAGTGTGTTTCTGACCACTGTGTTTCTGACAAGTGTGTTTTTGACCACTGTGTTTCTGAAAACTGTGTTTCTGACCGGTGTGCTTCTAACTGCTGTGTTTCTGACCAGTGTGTTTCTGACCAGTGTGTTTCTGACCACTGTCTTTCTGACCAGTGTGTTTCTGACAACTATGTTTCTGACCACTGTGGTTCTGACCACTGTGTTTCTGACCACCGTGTTTCTGATCACTATGTTTCTGACCAGTGTATTTCTGACCAGTGTGTTTCTGATTAGTGTGTTTCTGACCAATGTGTTTATGACCACTGTGTTTCTGACCCCTGTGTTTCTGACCACTGTGTTTCTGACCACCGTGTTTCTGATCACTATGTTTCTGACCAGTGTATTTCTGACCAGTGTGTTTCTGATTAGTGTGTTTCTGACCAATGTGTTTATGACCACTGTGTTTCTGACCCCTGTGTTTCTGACCACTGTGATTCTGACCAGTATATTTCTGAACAGTGTGTTTCTGACCACTTTGTTTTTGACCACTGTGTTTCTGACCAGTGTGTTTCTCACCAGTGTGTTTCTGACCTCTGTGTTTCTGTCCACTGTGTTCCTGACCAGTGTGTTTCTGACCACTGTGTTTCTGACCAGTGTGTTTCTGACCACCGTGCTTCTGACCACTGTATTTCTGACCAGTGTGTTTCTGACCACTGTGTTTCTAATCGGTGTGTTTCTGACCACAGTGTTTCTGACCACTGTGTTTCAGACCAGTGTGTTTCTGACCACTGCCTTTCTGACCCCTGTGTTTCTGACCACTGTCTTCTGACCACTCAGTTTCTGACCAGTGTGTTTCTGACTACTGTGTTTCTAACCAGTGTGTTTCTGACCGGTGTGTTTCTGACTAGTGTGTTTCTGACCGGTGTGTTTATGAGTACTAAGTTTCCGACCAGTGCATTTCTGACCACTGTGTTTATGACCGGTGTGTTTCTGACCACTGTGTGTCTGACCACTGTGTTTCTGACCAGTGTTTCTCTGACCAGTGTGTTTCTAACCACTGCGTTTCTGACCACGGTGTTTCTGACCACTGTGTTTCTGCCCACTGTGTTTATGATCAGTGTGTTTCTGACCACTGTAATTCAGACCAGTGTATTTCTGACCACTGTGTTTCTGACCAGTGTGTCTCTGACCAATGAGTTTCTGACCACTGTGTTTATGACCAATG
Organism: Penium margaritaceum; assembly: GCA_023375785.1. NCBI lineage: Eukaryota > Viridiplantae > Streptophyta > Zygnematophyceae > Desmidiales > Peniaceae > Penium > Penium margaritaceum. Next base: position 121,029 of record SZWC01000699.1, on the reverse strand, counting down.
TGTGTCTGACCAGTGTATTTCTGACCACTGTGTTTATGACCAGTGTGTTTCTGACCAGTGTGTTTCTGACCACTGTGTTTCTGACCACTGTGTTTCTGACCACTGCGTTTCTGACCAGTGTGTTTCTGACCCACGTGTTCTGACCACTGTGTTTCTGACCACTGTGTTTCTAACGACTGCGTTTCTGATCAGTGTGTTTCTGGCCTGTGTGTTTCTGATCACTGCGTTTCTGTCCACTGTGTTTCTGACCACTGTGATTCTGACCACTGTGTTTCTGACCTTTGTATTTCTGACCAGTGTGTTTCTAACCAGTGTGTTTCTGACCACTGTTATTCTGACCACCGTGTTTCTGACAAGTGTGTCTCTGACCATTGTGTTTGTGACCACTGTGTTTCTGACCAGTGTGTTTATGACTACTGTGTTTCTGACCACTTTCTTTCTGACCAGTGTGTTTCCGACTACTGTGTTCTGACCACTGTGTTTCTGACCACTGTGTTTCTGACCAGTGTGCTTCCGACCAGTGTGTTTCTGACCAGTGTGTTTCTGACCAGTGTGTTTCCGACTACTGTGTTCTGACCACTGTGTTTCTGACCACTGTGTTTCTGACCAGTGTGCTTCCGACCAGTGTGTTTCTGACCAGTGTGTTTCTGACCAGTGAGTTTCTGACCAGTGTGTTTCTGACCAGTGTGTTTCCAACCAGTGTGTTTCTGACCACCGTGTTTCTGACCACTGTGTTTCTGACCACTGTGTTTCTGACCCTTGTGTTTCTGACCACTGTATTTCCGACCAGTGTGTTTCTGACCAGTGTGTTTCTGACCACTGTGTTTCTGACTGCTGTGTTTCTGACCACTGTGTTTCTGACCATTGTGTTTCTGACCACTGTGTTTCTGACCACTGTGTTTCTGACCATTGCATTTTTTTCCACTGTGTTTCTGACCACCGTGTTTCTGACCACTGTGTTTCTGACCCCCGTGTTTCTGACCACTGTGTTTATGGACCAGTGTGTTCTGACCATTGTGTTTCTGACCACTGTGTTTCTGACCACTGTGTTTCTGACCATTGCATTTTTTTCCACTGTGTTTCTGACCACCGTGTTTCTGACCACTGTGTTTCTGACCCCCGTGTTTCTGACCACTGTGTTTCTGACCAGTGTGTTTCTGACCATTGTGTTTCTGACCAGTGTGTTTCTGACCAGTGTGTTTTTGACCAATGTGTTTCTGACCACTGTGTTTCTGACCCCTGTGTTTCTGAGCAGCGTGTTTCTGACCAGTGTCTTTCAGACCACTTTGTTTCCGACCAGTGTCTTTCTGACCAGTGTGTTTCTGACCACTGTGTTTCTGACCACTGTGTTTCTGACCACTGTGTTTCTCACCACTGTGTTTCTGACCACTGTGTTTCTGACCACTGTGTTTCTCACCATTGTGTTTCTGACTACTGTGTTTCTGACCACTGTGTTTCTGACCACTGTGTTTCTGACCACTGGGTTTCTGACCACTGTGTTTATGACCACTGTGTTTCTCACCATTGTGTTTCCGACCACTCTGTTTCTGACCATTGTGTTTCTGACTACTGTGGTTCTGACCACTGTGTTTTTGACCACCGTGTTTCTGACCACTGTATTTCTGACCAGTGTGTTTCTGACCAATGTGTTTCTGACCACTGTGTTGCGGACCAGTGTGTTTCTGACCAGTGTGTTCCTGACCCCTGTGTTTTTTATCAGTGTGTTTCTGACCAGGGTGTTTATGACCTGTGTGTTTCTGACCAGTGTGTTTCTGACCACTGCGTTTCTGACCACTGTGTTTCTGACCAGTGTGTTTCTGACTAGTGTGTTTCTGACCACTGTGCTTCTGACAACTGTGTTTCTGACCACTGTCTTTCTGACCAGTGTGTTTCTGACCAGTGTGTTCTGACCATTGTGATTCTGACCACTGTGTTTCTGACCAGTGTGTTTCTGACCAGTGTGTTTCTGACCAGTGTGTTTCCGATCACCTTTTTTCTGACCTCTGTGTTTCTGGCCACTGTCTTTCTAACCACTGTGGTTCTGATCACTCTGTTTCTGACCGTTGTGTTCCTGACCAGTGTGTTTCTGACCAGTGTGTTTCGGACAGATGTGTTTCTGACCAGGGTGTGACTGACCTGTGTGTTTCTGACCACTGTGTTTGTGACCATTGTGTGTCTGATCAGTGTGTTTCCGACCAGAGTGTTTCTAACCAGTGTGTTTCTGACCGCAGAGTTATTCACCAGTGTGCTTCTGACCAGTATGTTTCTGACCACTGTGTTTCTGACCAGTGTGTTTCTGACCAGTGAGTTTTTGACCAGTGTGTTTCTGACCACTGTGTGTCTGGCCACTGTGTTTCTGACCACTGTGTTTCTGACCAGTGTGTTCCTGACGACTGTGTTCCTGACCACTGTGTTCCTGACCACTGTGTTTATGACCACTGTGTTTTTGACCAGTGTTTTTCTGACCACTGTGTGTCTGACCAGTGTGTTTCGACCAGTGTGTTTCTGACCAGTGTGTTTCAGACAAATGTGTTGCTGACCACTGTGTTTCTCACAACTGAGTTTCTGAGCACTGTGTTTCTTACCTCTGTGGTTCCGACCAGTGTGTTTCTGACCACTATGTTTCTGACCACTGTGTTTGTGACCACTGTGTTTGTGACCACTGTGTTTATGACCAGTGTGTTTCTGACCACTGTGTTGCTGACCAGTGTGTTTGAGACCACTGTGTTTCTGACCACTGTGTCTCTGACCAGTGTGTTTCTGACCACTGTGTTTATGACCACTGTGTTTCTGACCAGTGTGTTTCTGACCAGTGTGTTTCTGGCCACTGTGTTCCTGACCAGTGTGTGCTGACCAGTGTGTTTCTGACCAGCGTGTTTCTGACCAGTGTGTTTCTGAACAGTGTGTTTCTGACCAGTGTGTTTCTGACCACTGTGTTTCTGACCAGCATGTTTCTGACCACCGTGTTTCTGACCATTGTGTTTCTGACCTTTGTGTTTCTGTAACTGTGTTTCTGACCAGTGTGTTTGTGACCAGTGTGTTTCTGACCAATGTGTTTCTGACCAGTGTGTTTCTGACCACTGTGTTTCTGACCACTGTGTTTCTGACCATTGTGTTTCTGACCATTGTGTGTCTAACCACTGTGTTTCTGACCACTGTGTTTGTGACCAGTGTGTTTCTGACCCCTGTGCTTCTGACCACTGTGTTACTGACCAATGTGTTTCTGACCAGTGTGTTTCTAACCACTGTGTTTATGACCACTGTGTTTCTTACCAGTGTGTTTGTGACCACATTGTTTCTGACCAGCGTATTTCTAACCAGTGTGTTTCTGACCACTGTGTTTCTGACCAGTGTGTTTCTGACCACTGTTTTTCCCACCACTGTGTTTGTGACCCCTGTGTTTCTGACCACTGTGTTTCTGACCACTATGTTTCTGACCACTGTGTTTTTCACCAGTGTGTTTCTGACCAGTGTGTTTCTGACCAGTGTGTTTTTGACCAGCGTGTTTCTGACCACTGTGTTTCTGACCTTTGTGTTTCTGACCACTTTGTTTCTGACCAGTGTGTTTCTAACCAGTGTGTTTCTGACCACTGTGTTTCTGACCACTGTGTTTCTGACAACTGTGTTTCTGACCAGTGTGTTTCTGACCATTGTGTTTCTGACCAGTGTGTTTCTGACCACTGTGTTTCTGACCACTGTGTTTCTGACCACTGTGTTTCTGACCACTGTGTTTCTGACCAGTGTGTTTCTGACCACCGTGTTTCTGATCAGTGTGTTTCTGACCACTGTGTTTCGGACCACCGTGTTTCTGACCACTGTGTTTCTGATCAGTGTGTTTCTGACCAGTGTGTTTCTGACCACTGTGTTTCTGGCCACTGTGTTTCTGACCACTGTGTTTCTGACCACTGTATTTCTGACCAGAGTGTTTCTGACCATTGTGTTTCTGACCACTGTTTTTTTGACCACTGTGTTTCTGACAAGTGTGTTGCTGACCAGTGTGTTTCTGACCACTGTGTTTCTGACCACTGTGTTTCTGACCATCGTGTTTCGGACCACTGTGTTTCTGACCACTGTGTTTCTGACCACTGTATTCCTGCCCAGTGTCTGTCTTACCAGTGTTTTTCTGACAACTGTGTTTTTGACCAGTGTGTTCCTGACCAGTGTGTTTCTGACCACTGTGTTTCTCACCACTGTGTTTCTGACCACTGTGTTTCAGACCAGCGTGTTTCTGACCACTGTGTTTCTGACCACTGTGTTTCTGACAAGTGTGTTTCTGACCTGTGTGTTTCCGACCACTGTGTTTCTGACAAGTGTGTTTCTGACCAGTGTGTTTCTGACCAGTGTGTTTCTGACCACTGTGTTTCTGACCACTGTGTTTCTGACAAGTGTGTTTCTGACCACCATATTTCTGACCGGTGTGTTTCTGACCAGTGTGTTTCTGACCTGTGTGTTTCTGACAAGGATGTTTCTGACCAGTGTGTTTCTGACTAGTCTGTTTCTGACCACTGTGTTTCTGACCACTGTATCACTGACCACTGTGTTTTTAACCACTGAGTTCCTGACCAGGTTGTTTCCGACCAATGTGTTTCTGACCAGTGTTTTTCTGACCACTGTGTTTCTGACCAGTCTGTTTATGACCTCCTTGTTTCTGACCACTGTGTTTCAGACCACTGTGTTTCTGACCACTGTGTTTCTGACCACTGCGTTTCTGACCACTGTGTTTCTGACCACTGTGTTAGGGACCACTGTGTTTCTGACCACTGTGTTACTGACCACTATATTTATGACAAGTTTTTTTCTGACCAGTGTGTTTCTGACCACTGTTTTTTTACCACCGTGTTTATGACAGGTGTGTTTCTGACCAGTGTGTTTCTGACCACTGTGTTGCTGACCAGTGTGTTTCTGACCACTGTGTTTCTGACCACGGTGTCTCTGACCAGTGTGTTTCTGACCACTGCGTTTCTGACCACTGTGTTTCTGACCAGTGTGTTTCTGACCAGTGTGTCTCTGGTCACTGTGTTCCCGACCAGTGTGTGTCTGACCAGTGTGTTTCTGACCAGTGTTTTTCTGACCACTGTGTTTCTGACCAGTGTGTTTTTGACCACTGTGTTTCTGACCACTGTGTTTCTGACCACTGTGTTTCTGACCATTGTGTGTCTGACCACTGTGTTTCTGACCAGTGTGTTTGTGACCAGTGTGTTTCTGACCCCTTCGCTTCTTACCACTGTGTTACTGACCAGTGTGTTTCTGACCACTGTGTTTCTAACCAATGTGTTTCTGACCAGTGTGTTTCTAACCACTGTGTTTATGACCACTGTGGTTCTGACCAGTGTGTTTCTGACCCCTTCGCTTCTTACCACTGTGTTACTGACCAGTGTGTTTCTGACCACTGTGTTTCTAACCAATGTGTTTCTGACCAGTGTGTTTCTAACCACTGTGTTTATGACCACTGTGGTTCTGACCAGTGTGTTTCCGACCACATTGTTTCTGACCAGTGTGTTTCTAACCAGTGGGTTTGTGACCAGTGTGTTTCTGACCACTGTGTTTCTTACCACTGTATTTCCGACCAGTGTGTTCTGACCACTGTATTTCTCAGCACTGTGTTTGTGACCCCTGTGTTTCTGACCACTGTGTTCCTTACCACTGTGTTTCTGACCACTGTGTTTCTTACTAGTGTGTTTCTGACCAGTGTGTTTCTGACCAGTGTGTTTCTGACCAGCGTGTTTCTGACCACTGTGTTTCTGACCTTTGTGTTTCTGACCACTTTGTTTCTGACCAGTGGGTTTTTAACCAGTGTGTTTCTGACCACTGTGTTTCTGACCACTGTGTTTCTGAACAGTGTGTTTCTGACCACTGTGTTTCTGACCAGTGTGTTTCTGACCACTGTGTTTCTGACCAGTGTGTTTATGACCACTTTGTTTCTGACCAGTGTGTTTCTGACCACTGTGTTTCTCACCACTGTGTTTCTGACCACTGTGTTTCTGACCACTGTGTTTCTGACCGCTGTGTTTCTGACCACTGTGTTTATGACCACTGTGTTTCTGACCACTGTGTTTCTGACCCCTGCGTTTCTGACCACTTTGTTTCTGACCACTGTGTTTCTGACCACCGCGTTTCTTACCAGTGTGTTTTTGGCCAGTGTGTTTCTGACTTCTGTGTTTCTGACCAGTGTGTTTCTGACCAGTGTGTTCCTGACCACTGTGTTTTTGACCAGTGTGTTTCTGACCAGTGTATTTCTGACCAGTGTGTTTCTGACTAGGGTGTTTCTGACTTCTGTGTTTCTAACCATTGTGTTTTTTACCACTGTGTTTCTGACCAGTGTGTTTCTGACCAGTGTGTTTCTGACCACAGTCTTTCCGACCACTGTGCTTCTGACCACTGTGTTTCTGACCATTGTGTTTCTGACCAGTTTGTTTCTGACCATTGTGTTTCTGACCACTGTGACTCTGACCATTGTGTTTCTGACCAGTGTGTTTCTGACCACTGTGGTCCTGGCCACTGTGTTTCTGACCACTGTGTGTCCAACCACTGTATTTTTGACCAGTGTGTTTCTGACCAGTGTGTTTCTGACCAGTGTGTTTCTGACAACTTTGGATGGAAGTTGGGCTCGAAGTTGGGTTGGAATTTGGGCTGGAAGTTGGGTTGGATTTTGGACTTGAAGCTGAGTTGGAAGTTCGGTTGTAAGTTGGTTTGGAAGTTGGGTTGGAAGTTGGGTTGGAAGTTCGGTTGGAATATTGACTGGAAGTTGGGTTGGAAGCTGGGTTGAAAGCTGGATTGGAAGGTGGGTTGGAAGTTGGGATGGAGTTTGGGATGGAGGTGGGGTTGGAATTGGGGTTGGAAGTCGGGTTGGAAGTTGGGTTTGAAGTTGGGTTGGAAGTTGGGTTGGAAGTTGGGTTGGAAGTTGGGTTGGAAGTTGGATTGGAAGTTGGGTTGGAAGTTGGGTTGGAATTTGTGATACCTGGATTGGATGCTGAGTTGGATGCTGGGTTGGAGTTTGGGTTGGAAGTTGGGTTGAATGTTGGGTTCGAAGTTGGGTTGGAAGTTGGGTTGATAGTTAGGTTGGAAGTTGGGATGGAAGTTGAGATGAAAGTTGTGTTGGACGTTGGGTAGGAAGTTGGGTTGCAACTGGGGTTGGAACCTGGGTTGGAAGTTGGATTGGAAAATGGGTGGGAGGTTGGGCTGGAAATTGGGTTGGAAGTTGGGTTGGAAGTTGGGATAGAAGTTGGGAACGAAGTTGGGATGGAAGCTGGGATGTACGTTGGGATGGAAGTTGGTTTGGAAGTTGGGTTGGAAGTTGGGTTCGAAGTAGGGTTGGAAGTAAGGTTGGAAGTTGGGTTGGAAGCTGGGTTGGAAGTTGGGTTGGAAGTTGGGTTGGA
>SZWC01000699.1:49831-86652 GCA_023375785.1 Penium margaritaceum | reverse complement strand
TGGTCAGAAACACAGTGGTCAGAAACACAGTGGTCAGAAACACAGTGGTAAAAAACACACTGGTCAGAAACACAGTGGTCAGAAACACACTGGTCAGCAGCACAGTGGTCAGAAACACAGTGATCAGAAAAACAGTGGTCACGGACACAGTGGTCAGAAACACGGTGGTCAGAAACACAATCGTCAGAAACACACTGATCAGAAACACGGTGGTCAGAAACAAAGTGGTCAGAAACACAGTGGTCAGAAACACAGTGGTCAGAAACACACTGGTCAGAAACACAGTGGTCAGAAACACAGTCGTCCTAAACACAATGTTCAGAAACACACTGGTCAGAAACACACCGGTCAGAAAGACACTGGTCAGAAACACAGTGGTTAGGAACACAGTTGACAGAAACACAGTGGTCAGAAACACACTGGTCAGAAACACACTGGTCTAAAACACACTGGTCAGAAACACAGTGGTCAGAAACACACTGTTCAGAAACACAATGGTCAGAGACACGGTATTCGGAAACACAGTGGTCAGAAACACAGTGGTCAGAAGCACAGTGGTCAGAAACACACAGGTCAGAAACACATTGGTCACAAACACACTGGTCACAAACACACTGGTCAGAAACACAGTGGTCAGAAACAGAATGGTCAGAAACACACTGGTCACAAAAACCCTGGTCAGAAACAATGTGGTCAGAAACACAGTGGTCAGAAACACACTGGTCAGAAACACAGTGGTCAGAAACACACTACTCAGAAAAACAGAGGTCAGAAACACACTGGTCAGAAACACACTGGTCAGAAACACACGGGTCATAAACACGCTGGTTATGAAACACACTGGTTAGAAAAACACAGGTCAGAAACACCGTGGTCAGAAATACAAAGGTCAGAAACACAGTGGTCCAAAACACAGTGGTCGGAAACACGGTGGTCATAAACACACTGGTCAGAAATACAGTGGTCAGAAACACACTGGTCAGAAACACACTGGTCCAAAACAAAGTGGTCAGAAATACACAGGATAGAAACACGGTGGTCAGAAACACACTGGTCAGAAACACAGTGGTCAGAAACACAGTGGTCTGAAACACAGTGGTCAGAAACACACTGGTAAGAAACACAATGGTCAGAAAAACAGTGTCCAGAAACACAGTGGTCAGAAACACAGCGGTCAGAAACACAGTGGTCAGAAACACAGTGGTCAGAAACACGGTGGCCAGAAACACGGTGGTCAGAAACACATTGGTCAGAAACACAGTGGTCAGGAATGCAGTGGTCAGAAACACAGTGGTCGGACATACAGTGGTCAAAAACAAAGTGGTCAGAAACACAGTGGTCAGAAACACAGTGGTCAGAAACACATTGGTCAGAAAGACACTGGTCAGAAACACAGTGGTCAGTAACACAGTGGTCAGAAGCACACTGTTGAGAAACACAGTGGTCGGAAACACAGTGGTCAGAAACACACTGGTCAGAAACAGAGTGGTCAGAAACACAGCGGTCAGAAGCACACTGGCCAGAAACACACTGGTTAGGAACACAGTGGTCAGAAACACAGTGGTCAAAAACACATTGGTCAGAATCACAGTGGTCAGAAACACAGTGGTCAGAAGCACAGTGGTCAGAACACAGTGGTCACAAACACAGTCGTCAGAAACGCTGTGGTCAGAAACACTGTGGTCAGAAACACAATGGTCAGAAACACAATAGTCAGGAACACAGTGGTCAGAAACACGGTTGTCATAAGCACAGTGGTAAAAAACACAGTGGTCAGAAACACATTGGTCATAATCGCAGGGGTTAGAATCACAGTTCTCAGAAACACAGTGGTCAAACACACAGTGGTGAGAATCATAGTGGTCAGAAACACACTGGTCAGAAACACAGTGGTCTGAAACATAGTGGTCAGAAACACACTGGTCAGGAACACACAGGTGAGAACCACAATGGTCAGAAACACACTGGTCTGAAACACACTGGGCAGACACACACTGGTCAGAAATACACTGGTCAGAAACACACTTGTCAGAAACACAGTGGTTAGAAAGACAGTGGTAAAAAACACAGTGGTCAGAAACACAGTGGTCAGAAACACACTGGTAAGAAACACACTGGTCAGAAACAGAGTGGTAAGAAACAAAGTGGTCAGAGACACGGTGGTCAGAAACACTGTGGTCAGAGACAAAGTGGTCAGAAACACACTGGTCATAAACGCAGTAGTCAGAAACACAGTGGTCAGAAACACAGTGGTCAGAAACACACTGGTCAGAAACACACTGGTCAGAAACACGGTGGTTAGAAACACATTGGTCAGAAACACACTGGTCAGAAACACAGCGGTCAGAAACACAGCGGTCAGAAACACAGTGGTCACAAACACACTGGTTAGAAACACAGTAGTCGGAAACACAGAGGTCAGAAACACAGTGGTCATAAACACAGTGGTCAGAAACGTTGTTTTCAGAAACACACTGGTCCAAAACACAGTGGTCAGAAACACACTGGTTAGAAACACGGTGGTCAGAAACACACCGGTCAGAAACACAGTGGTCTGAAACACAGTGGTCAGAAACACACTTCTCAGAAACACACTGGTCAGAAACACAGTGGCTAGAAACACAGTGGTCAGAAACACAGTGGTCAGAAACACATTGGTCAGAAACACAGTGGTCAAAAACACGGTGGTCAGAAACACGGTCGTCAGAAACACATTGGTCAGAAACACAGTGGTCAGGAACGCAGTGGTCAGAAACACAGTGGTCAGACATACAGTAGTCAGAAACACAGTGGTGAGAAACACAGTGGTCAGAAACACAGTGGTCAGAAACACATTGGTCAGAAACACACTGGTCAGAAACACAGTGGTCAGAAACACAGTGGTCAGAAACACACTGGTCAGAAACACAGTGGTCAGAAACACAGTGGTCAGAAACACATTGGTCAGAAACACACTGGTCAGAAACACAGTGGTCAGAAACACAGTGGTCAGAAACACACTGGTCAGAAGCACACTGGTCAAAAACACACTGGTCAGAATCACACTGGTCAGAAACACAGTGGTCAGAAACACACTGGTCAGAAACACACTGGTCAGACACACAGTGGTTAGAAACATAGTGGTCAGAAACACACTAATCAGAAACACAGTTGTCAGAAACACAGTGGTCAGAAACACAGTGGTCATAAACACAGTGATGAGAAACACTGTGATCAAAAACACACTGGTCAGAAACACACTGGTGAGAAACACAGTGGTCGGAAACACAGTGGTCAGAAACACACTGGCCAGAAACACACTGGTCAGGAACACAGTGGTCAGAAACACAGTGGTCAGAAACACATTGGTCAGAATCACAGTGGTCAGAAACAAAGTGGTCAGAAGCACAGTGGTCAGAAACTCACTGGTCAGAAACACGTTGGTCAAAAACACAGTGGTCAGAAACACAGTGGTCAGAAACACAGTGGTCAGAAACACAGTGGTCAGAAACACAGTGGTCAGAAACGCTGTGGTCAGAAATACTGTGATCAGAAACACAATGGTCAGAAACACATTGGTCAGGAACACAGTTGTCAGAAACACAGTGGTCATAAGCACAGTGGTCAAAAATACAGTGGTCAGAGACACATTGGTCGTAATCGCAGTGGCCAGAATCACAGTGGTCAGAAACACAGTGGTCAGAAACACAGTGGTGAGAATCACAGTGGTCAGAAACACACTGGTCAGAAACACAGTGGTCAGAAACACAGTGGTCAGAAACACACTGGTCAGAAACACACTGGGCAGACACACACTGGTCAGAAACACACTGGTCAGAAACACACTTGTCAGAAACACAGTGGTTAGAAACACACTTGTAAAAAACACAGTGGACAGAAACACAGTGGTCAGAAACACACTGGTCAGAAACACACTGGGCAGACACACACTGGTCAGAAACACACTGGTCAGAAACACACTTGTCAGAAACACAGTGGTTAGAAACACACTTGTAAAAAACACAGTGGTCAGAAACACAGTGGTCAGAAACACACTGGTGAGAAACACACTGGTCAGAAACAGGAGTGGTAAGAAACACAGTGTTCAGAAACACAGTGGTCAGAAACACACTGGTCAGTGGCACAGTGGTCAGAAACACAGTGGTCAGAAACATGGTGGTGAGAAACACTGTGATCAGAGACACAGTGGTTCGAAACACACTGGTCAGAAATGCAGTGGTCAGAAACACAGTGGTCAGAAACACAGTGGTCAGAAACACACTGGTCAGAAACACACTGGTCAGAAACACACTGGTCAGAAATACAATGGTCAGAAACACAATGGTCAGAAACATAGTAGTCAGAAACACAGTGGTCAGAAACACGGTGGTCAGAAACACTGTGGTCAGAGACACAGTGGTCAAAAACACACTGGTCAGAAACGCAGTGGTCAGAAACATGGTGGTTAGAAACACAGTGGTCAGACACACAGTGGTCAGAAACACACCGGTCAGAAACACACTGGTCAGAAACACACTGGTCAGAAACACAGAAGTCAGAAACACAGTGGTCAGAGACACAGTGGTCATAAACACAGTGGTCAGAAACGCAATTGTCAGAAACACACTGGTCCAAAACACAGTGGTCAGAAACACACTAGTCAGAAACACAGTGGTCAGAAACACACTGGTCAGAAACACACTGGTCAGAAAACACTGGTCAGAAACACGCTGGTTAGAAACACACTGGTCAGAAACACAATGGTCAGAAACACACTGGTCAGAAACACGGTGGTCAGAAACACACAGGTCAGAAACACACTGGTCAGAAACACACTGTTCAGAAACACACTGGTCAGAAACACAGTGGTCAGAAACACACTGGTCAGAAACACACTGGTGAGAAACACAGTGGTCAGAAACACATTGGTCAGGAACACAATGGTCAGAATCACTGTGGTCAGAAACACAGAGGTCAGAAACAGAGTGGTCAGAAACACAGTGGTCAGAATCACAGTGGTCAGAGACTAAGAGGTGAGAAACACAGTCGTGACAATGACAGTGGTCAGAAACACACTGGTCAGAAACACAGTGGTCAGAAACACGCTGGTCATAAACAAACTAGTCAGAAACACACTGGTCAGAAACATATTGGTCGGAAACAAACGGGTCAGAAACACACCGGTCAGAAACACACTGGTCAGAAACACACTGGTCATAATTATGCTGGTCAGAAACACATTGGTTAGAAACACATTGGTCAGAAACACGGTGGTCAGAAACACAGTGGTCAGAAACACACTGGTCAGAAACACACTGGTCCGAAACACACTGGTCAGAGTCATAGTGGTCAGAAACACAGTGGTCAGAGTCAAAGTGGTCAGAAACAAAGTGGTCAGAAACACACTGGTCCGAGGCACGGTGGTGAGAAACACAGTGGTCAGGAACATTCTGGTCAGAAACACTGTGGTCACAAACACACCGGTCAGAAACGCAGTGGTCAGAAACACAGTGGTCAGAAACACAGTGGTCAGAAACACACTGGTCAGAAACACACTGCTCAGAAACACACTGGTCAGAATCACACTAGTCACAAACACAGTGGTTAGAAACACAGTGGCCAGAAACACAGTGGTCAGAAACACAGTGGTCAGAAACACAGTGGTCAGAAACACAGTGGTCAGACAAACAGTGGTCAGAAACACAGTGGTCAGAAACACACTGGTCATGAACACAGTGGTCAGAAACACAGTGGTCAGAAACACAGTGGTCAGAAACACAGTGGTCAGAAACACAGTGGTCAGACAAACAGTGGTCAGAAACACAGTGGTCAGAAACACACTGGTCATGAACACAGTGGTCAGAAACACAGTAGTCGCAGACACATTGGTCAGGTAAACAGTGGTCAGAGACACAGTGGTCAGAAACACACAGGTCAGAAACACAATAGTCAGAAACACAGTGGTCAGAAACACAGTGTTCATAAACACAGTGGTTAGAAGCACACTGGTCTGAAACACAGTGGTCAGAAACACACTGTTCAGGAACACAGTGGTCAGAAACACACTGGTCAGAAACACAGTGGTCAGAAACACAGTGATCAGAAACACGCTGGTCAGAAACACACTAATCAGAAACACAGTGGTCGGAAACACAGTGGTCAGAAAGACACTGGTCAGAAACACAGTGGTCAGAAACAGGCGGTCAGAAACACACTGGCCAGAAACACACTGGTCAGGAACACAGTGGTCAGAAACACAGTGGTCAGAAACACATTGGTCAGAATGACAGTGGTCAGAAACACAGTGGTCAGATGCACAATGGTCAGAAACACACTGGTCAGCAACACATTGGACAAGAACACAGTGGTCAGAAACACAGTGGTCAGAAACACAGTGGTCAAAAACACACCGGTTAGAAACACAGTGGTCAGAAACACAGTGGTCAGAAACACACCGGTCAGAAACACAGTGGTCAGAAACACAGTGGTCCGAACACAGTGGTCAGAAACAAAGTGGTCAGAAACGCTGTGGTCAGAAACACGGTGGTCAGAAACACACTGGGCAGACACACACTGGTCAGAAACACTCTGGTCAGACATAGAATGGGTAGAAACACAGTGGTCAGAACACACTGGTCAGAAAAACAATGGTCAGAGACACACTGGTCAGAAACACTCTGGTCAGACATAGAATGGGTAGAAACACAGTGGTCAGAACACACTGGTCAGAAAAACAATGGTCAGAGACACACTGGTCAGAAACACTCTGGTCAGACATAGAATGGGTAGAAACACAGTGGTCAGAACACACTGGTCAGAAAAACAATGGTCAGAGACACACTGGTCAGAAACACTCTGGTCAGACATAGAATGGGTAGAAACACAGTGGTCAGAACACACTGGTCAGAAAAACAATGGTCAGAGACACACTGGTCAGAAACACTCTGGTCAGACATAGAATGGGTAGAAACACAGTGGTCAGAACACACTGGTCAGAAAAACAATGGTCAGAGACACACTGGTCAGAAACACTCTGGTCAGACATAGAATGGGTAGAAACACAGTGGTCAGAACACACTGGTCAGAAAAACAATGGTCAGAGACACACTGGTCAGAAACACTCTGGTCAGACATAGAATGGGTAGAAACACAGTGGTCAGAACACACTGGTCAGAAAAACAATGGTCAGAGACACACTGGTCAGAAACACTCTGGTCAGACATAGAATGGGTAGAAACACAGTGGTCAGAACACACTGGTCAGAAAAACAATGGTCAGAGACACACTGGTCAGAAACACTCTGGTCAGACATAGAATGGGTAGAAACACAGTGGTCAGAACACACTGGTCAGAAAAACAATGGTCAGAGACACACTGGTCAGAAACACTCTGGTCAGACATAGAATGGGTAGAAACACAGTGGTCAGAACACACTGGTCAGAAAAACAATGGTCAGAGACACACTGGTCAGAAACACTCTGGTCAGACATAGAATGGGTAGAAACACAGTGGTCAGAACACACTGGTCAGAAAAACAATGGTCAGAGACACACTGGTCAGAAACACTCTGGTCAGACATAGAATGGGTAGAAACACAGTGGTCAGAACACACTGGTCAGAAAAACAATGGTCAGAGACACACTGGTCAGAAACACTCTGGTCAGACATAGAATGGGTAGAAACACAGTGGTCAGAACACACTGGTCAGAAAAACAATGGTCAGAGACACACTGGTCAGAAACACTCTGGTCAGACATAGAATGGGTAGAAACACAGTGGTCAGAAATACACTGGTCAGAAACACACTGGTGAGAAACACACTGGTCAGAATCACAGTGGTCAAAAACACAATGGTCAGAAACACACTGGTCAGTGTCACAGTGGTCAGAAACACATTGGTCAGAAACACAGTGGTCAGAAACACTGTGGTCAGAAACACGGCGGTCAGAACCACACTGGTCAGAAATGCAGTGGTCAGAAACACAGTGGTCAGAAACACAGTGGTCAGAAACACACTGGTCAGAAACACACTGGTCAGAAACACGGTGGTCAGAAACACACCAGTCAGAAACACAGTCGTCAAAAACACACTGGTCAGAAACACAGTGATCAGAAACACAGTAGTCAGAAACACAGTGGTCAGAAACACACTTGTCAGAAACAAAGTGGTCAGAAACATATTGGTCAGAAACACACTGGTTATAAACACACTGGTCAGAAACACAATGGTCGGAAACACACTGTTCAGAAACACGGTGGTCACAAACACACTGGTCAGAAACACACTGGTCAGAAACACACTGGTCAGAAAAACAATGGTCAGAGACACACTGGTCAGAAACACAGTGGTCAGAAACACATTGGCCAGAAACACAGTGGTCAGAAACACAGTGGCCAAAAACACAGTGGTCAGAAACACAGTGGTCAGAAACAGAGTGGTCAGAAACACAGTGGTCAGAATCACAGTGGTAAGAGACTCAGATGTCAGAAACACAGTGGTGAGAATGACAGTGGTCAGAAACACACTGGTCAGAAACACAGTGGTCAGAAACACACTGGTCAAAAACACACTAGTCAGAAACACACTGGTCAGAAACATATTGGTCAGAAACACACTGGTCAGAAACACACTGGTCAGAAACACACTGGTCATTAACACACTGGTCAGAAACACAGTGGTTAGAAACACAATGGTCAGGAACACAGTGGTCAGAAACACAGTGGTCAGAAACACACTGGTCAGAAACACACTCGCAGAAACACAGTGGTCAAAAACATAGTGGTTAGAAACACAGTGGTCGGAAACACATTGGTCCGAGGCACAGTGGTCAAAAACACAGTGGTCAGAAAAACACTGGTCAGAAACACTGTGGTCACAAACACAGTGGTCAGAAACACACTGGTCAGAATCACACTAGTCAGAAACACAGTGGTTAGAAACACATTGGCCAGAAACACAGTGGTCAAAAACACACTGGTCAGAAACACAGTGGTCAGAAACACAGTGGTCACAAACACAGTGGTCACAAACACACTGGTCAGAAACACAGAGGTTAGAAACACAGTGGTCGGAAACACACCGGTCAGTGGCAGTGGTCAGAGACACAGTGGTCAGAAACACACATGTCAGAAACAACTGGTCAGAAACACAGTGGTCAGAAACACAGTGTTCATAAACACAGTGGTCAGAAACACACTGGTCAGAAACACAGTGGTCGGAAACACAGTGGTCAGAAACGCAGTGGTCAGAAACACAATGGTCAGAAACACAGTGGTCAGAAACACACTGGTTAGAAACACAGTGGTCAGAAACACACTGGTCAGAAACACACTGGTCAGAAACAAAGTGGTTAGAAAGACGTTGGCCAGAAACACACTGGTCAGAAACACAGTGGTCATAAACACACTGTTCACAAACACTGTGGTCAGAAACACAGTGGTCAGAACACACTGGTCAGAAAAACTCTGGTCAGACATACAATGGTTAGAAACACAGTGGTCAGAAACACGGTGGTCAGAAACACACTGGTCAGAAACACAGTGGTCAGAAACACAGTGGACAGAAACACATTGGTCAGAAACACAGTTTTCATAAACACAGTGGTCAGAAAGACACTGGTCATGAACACAGTGGTCAAAAACACATTGGTAAGAAACACAGTGGTCAGAAACATATTGGTCATAAACACACTGGTCAGAGACACACTGTTCAGAAACACACTGGTCAGACGCACACTTGTCAGAATCGCAGTGGTCAGAAAAACAATTGTCAGGAACACACCGGTCAGAAACACAGTGGTCAGACACACAGTTTTCACAAACACAGTGGTCAGAAACAGAGTGGTCAGAAACACACTGGTCAGAAACACACTGATCAGAATTACAGTGGTCAGAAACACACTGTTCAGAAACAAAGTCGTCAGAAACACACTGGTCTGAAACACAGTGGTCATAAACACACTGTTAAGAAAAACAGTGGTCAGGAGCACAATGGTCAGAAACACAGTAGTCAGAAACACAATGGTCAGAAACACACTGGTGAGAAACACACTGGTCAGAAACACACTGGTCAGAAACACAGTGGTCAGAAACACAGTGGTCAAAAACACGGTGGTTAGAAACACACTGGTCAGAAACACATTGGTCAGAAACACAGTGGTCAGAAACACAGTGGTCAGAGACATGATGGTCAGAAACAAACTGGTCAGAAACACAATGGTCAGAAACACACTGTTCAGAAACACACTAGTCAGAAACACAGTGGTCAGAAACACAGTGGTCAGAAACACAGTGGTCACAAACACAGTGGTCGGAAACACAGTGGTCAGAAACACACTGGTCAAAAACACAGTGGTCAGAAACAGAGTGGTCAGAAACACAGTGGTCAGAAACACAGTGGTCAGAAACAGAGTTGTCAGAAACACAGTGGTCAGGCACACAGTGGTTAGAAACACAGTGGTCAGAAACACAGTGGTCAGAAACACAGTGGTCAGAAACACAGTGGTCAGAAACACAGTGGTCAGAAACACAGTGGTAAGAAACACAATCGTCAGAAACACACTGGTCAGAAACACAGTGGTTAGAAACACAGTGGTGAGAAATACAATGGTAGAAAACACAGAGGTCAAAACACGGTGATCAGGAACTGCGTGGTAAAAAACACAGTGGTCAGAAACACACTGGTCAGAAGCACACTGGTCAGAAACACAGTGGTCAGAAAAATGGTGGTCAGAAACACAGCGGGCGAAAGCACAGTGGTCAGAAACACAGTGGTCAGAAACATAGTGGTCAGAAACACAATGATCAGAAAGACAGTGGTCAGAAACACAGTGGTAAGAAACACAGTGGTCAGAAACACAGTGGTCGGAAACACACTGGTCAGAAAGACAGAGGGCAGAAACACAGTAGTCTGAAACACAGTAGTCAGAAACACACTGTTCAGAAACACACTGATCAGAAACACAGTGGTCAGAAACCAAGTGGTCAGAGACACAGTGGTCAGAAACACACTGGTCACAATCACAGTGGTCAGGAACACACTGGTCAGAAAGAAACACACTGGTCAGAAACACGCTGGTCAGAAACACGCTGGTCAGAAAAACAGTGGTCAGAAACACACTGGTCATAAACACAGTGGTCAGAAACACGCTGGTCAGAAAGACACTGGTCAGAAACACACTGGTCAGAAACACAGTCGTCAGAAACACAGCAGTCAGAAACACACTGGTCAGAAACACAGTGCTCAGAAACACAGTGGTCAGAAACACAGTGGTCCGAAACACGGTGGTCAGAAACACACTGGTCAGAAATTCACTAGTCAGAAACACAGCGATCAGAAACACACTGGTCAGAAACACACTGGTAAGAAACACAGTGGTCAGAAACACAGTGGTCAGAAACACAGTGGTCAGAAACACACTGCTCAGAAACGCAGTTGTCAGAAACAGAGTGGTAAAAAACACAGTGGTCGGAAACACACTGGTCAGAACCACACTGGTCAGAAACACACTGGTCAGAAACACAGTGGTCAGAAACACAGTGCTCAGAAACACAGTAGTCAGAAACACAGTGCTCAGAAACACAGTGGTCAGAAACACAGTAGTCCGAAACACGGTGGTCAGAAACACACTGGTCAGAAACTCACTAGTCAGAAACATAGCGATCAGAAACACACTGGTCAGAAACACACTGGTGAGAAACACAGTGGTCAGAAACACAGTGGTCAGAATCACACTGGTCAGAAACACAGCGGTCAGAAACGCAGTTGTCAGAAACATTGTAGTCAGAAACAAAGTGGTCAGAAACAAAGTAGTCAGAAACACACTGGTCAGAAACACACTGGTCAAAAACACAGTGGTCAGAAACACGCTGGTCAGAAACACAGTGGTCAGAAACGCACTGGTCAGAAACACACTGGTCAGAAACACAGTCGTCAGAAACACAGCAGTCAGAAACACACTGGTCAGAAACACAGTGGTCAGAAACACAGTGCTCAGAAACACAGTAGTCAGAAACACAGTGCTCAGAAACACAGTGGTCAGAAACACAGTAGTCCGAAACACGGTGGTCAGAAACACACTGGTCAGAAACTCACTAGTCAGAAACATAGCGATCAGAAACACACTGGTCAGAAACACACTGGTGAGAAACACAGTGGTCAGAAACACAGTGGTCAGAATCACACTGGTCAGAAACACAGCGGTCAGAAACGCAGTTGTCAGAAACATTGTAGTCAGAAACAAAGTGGTCAGAAACAAAGTAGTCAGAAACACACTGGTCAGAAACACACTGGTCAGAAGCACATTGGTCAGAAACACAGTGGTCAGAAACACAGAGGTCAGAAACACAGTGGTCAGAAACACACTGGTGAGAACCACACTGGTCAGAAACACACTGGTAAGAAACACAGTGGTCAGAAACACAGTGGTCAGAAACACAGTGGTCAGAAACACACTGGTCAGAAGCACATTTGTCAGAAACACAGTGGTCAGAAACACAGAGGTCAGCAGCACAGTGGTCAGAAACACAGTGGACAGAAACACACTGGTCAGAAACACAGTGGTCAGAAACACAGTGGTCAGAAACACAGTGGTCAGAAACACAGTGGTCAGAAACACAGTGGTCAGAAACACGGTTGTCAGATACACAGTGGTCAGAAACACAGTGGTCAGAAACACAGTGGTCAGAAAGACAATGGTCATAAACACAGTGGTCAGAAAGAAACTGCTCAGAAGGACAGTGGTCAGAAACACAGTGGTCAGAAACACAGTGGTCAGAAACCCAGTTGTCAGAAACACAGTCGTCATAAACACACTGGTAAGAAACACACCAATCAGAAACACAGTGGTCAGAAACACAGTGGTCAGAAACACAGTGATCAGAAACACAGTGGTCAGACACACAGTGGTCAGAAACACTGTCGTCAGAAACACACTGATCAGAAATACAGTGGTCAGAAACAAAGTGGTCAGAAACACAGTAGTCAGAAAAACAGTGGTCATAAACACAGTGGTCAGAAACACACTGGTCAGAAACACACTGGTCAGAAACACACTGATCAGAAACACAGTGGTCAGAAACACAATGGTCGAAAACACGGTGGCCAGAAACACACTGGTTAGAAACACACTGGTCAGAAACACACTGTTCAGAAACTCACTGGTCAGAAACACAGTGGTCTGAAACACACTGGTCAGAAACACGGTGGTCAGAAACAGAGTGGTCAGAAACAGACTGGTCAGAAAGACAGTGGTCAGAAACACAGTGGTCAGAAACACAGTGGTCAGAAACACAGTGGTCAGAAACACAGCGGTCAGAAACACAGCGGTCAGAAAAACAGTGGTCAGAAACAGACTGGTCAGAAACACAGTGGTCAGAAACACAGTGGTCAGAAACACAGCGGTCAGAAAAACAGTGGTCAGAAACACAGTGGTCAGAAACAGAGTGGTCAGAAACACAGTGGTCAAAATCACAGTGGTCAGAAACTCAGAGGTCAGAAACACAGTGGTCAGAATGACAGTGGTCAGAAACACGCTGGTCAGAGACACAGTGGACAGAAACACACTGGTCAGAAACACACTGGTCAGAAACATATTGGTCAGAAACACAGTGGTCAGAAACAAACTGGTCAGAAACACACTGGTCAGAAACACAGTGGTCAGAAACACAGTGGTTATAAACCCAATGGTCAGAAACACAGTGGTCATAAACACAGTGGTCAGAAACACACTGGTCAGAAACACACTGGTCAGAAACACAGTGGTCAAAAACATAGTGGTCAGAAGACACTGGTCCAAGGCACAGTTGTCAGAAACACAGTGGTCAGAAACACACTGGTCAGAAACACTGTGGTCACAAACACAGTGGTCAGAAACACACCGGTCAGAAACGCAGTGGTCAGAAACTAAGTGGTCAGAAACTAAGTGGTCAGAAAAACACTGGTCAGAAACACATTGGTCAGAATAACACTGGTTAGAAACACAGTGGTTACGAACACAGTGGTCAGAAACACAGTGGTCAGAAACTAAGTGGTCAGAAAAACACTGGTCAGAAACACATTGGTCAGAATAACACTGGTTAGAAACACAGTGGTTACGAACACAGTGGTCAGAAACACAGTGGTCAGAAACACACTGGTCAGAAACACGGTGGTCAGAAACACAGTGGTCAGAAACACAATGGTCAGAAACACACTGGTCAGAAACACACTGGTCAGAAACACAGTGGTCAGAAACACAGTGGTCAGAAACACACTGGTCAGAAACACGGTGGTCAGAAACACAGTGGTCAGAAACACAATGGTCAGAAACACACTGGTCAGAAACACACTGGTCAGAAACACAGTGGTCAGAAACACAGTGGTCGGAGACACACTGGTCAGATAAACAGTGGTCAGAGACACGGTGGTCAGAAACACAGTGGTTAGAAACACAGTGGTCAGAAACACATTGGTCAGAAACACACTGCTCAGAAACGCAGTTGTCAGAAACAGAGTGGTAAAAAACACAGTGGTCAGAAACATAGTGGTCAGAAACACACTGGTCAGAAGCACATTTGTCAGAAACACTGTGGTCAGAAACACAGAGGTCAGCAACACAGTGGTCAGAAACATAGTGGTCAGAAACACACTGGTCAGAAACACAGTGGTCAGAAACACAGTGGTCAGTTACACCGGGGTCAGAAACACAGTGGTCAGAAACACGGTTGTCAGAAACACAGTGGTCAGAAACACAGTGGTCAGAAACACAATGGTCATAAACATAGTGGTCAGAAACAAACTGCTCAGAAAGACAGTGGTCAGAAACACAGTGGTCAGAAACACAATGGTCATAAACATAGTGGTCAGAAACAAACTGCTCAGAAAGACAGTGGTCAGAAACACAGTGGTCAGAAACCCAGTTGGTAGAAACACAGTCGTCATAAACACACTGGGCAGAAACACACCGATCATAAACACAGCGGTCAGAAACACAGTGGTCAGAAACGCAGTGGTCAGAAACACAGTGGTCAGACACACAGTGGTCAGAAACATTGTCGTCAGAAACACACTGATCAGAAATATAGTGGTCAGAAACAAAGTGGTCAGAAACACAGTAGTCAGAACAACAGTGGTCATAAACACAGTGGTCAGAAACACACTGGTCAGAAACACACTGGTCAGAAACACACTGATCAGAAACACAATGGTCAGAAACACACTGGTCAGAAACACGGTGGCCAGAAACACACTGGTTAGAAACACACTGGTCAAAAACACACTGGTCAGAAACGCAGTGGTCAGAAACAGAGTGGTCAGAGACACAGTGGTCAGAATCGCAGTGGTCAGAAACTCGGAGGTCAGAAACACAGTGGTGAGAATGACAGTGGTCAGAAACACGCTTGTCACAGACACATTGGTCAGAAACACACTGGTCAGAAACACACTGGTCAGAAACATATTGGTCAGAAACACACTGGTCAGAAACACACTGGTGAGAAACACACTGGTCAGAAACACATTGGTCATAAACACACTGGTCAGAAACACAGTGGTTATAAACATAATGGTCAGAAACAGAGTGGTCATAAACACAGTGGTCAGAAACACACTGGTCAGAAACACACTGGTCAGAAAAATAGTGGTCAAAAACATAGTGGTCAGAAACACACTGGTTAGAAACACACTGGTCCGAGGCACAGTGGTCACAAACTCAGTGGTCAGAAACACACTGGTCACAAACACTATGGTCACAAACACAGTGGTCAGAAACACACCGGTCAGAAACGCAGTGGTCAGAAAAACAGTGGTTTAAAGCACAGTGGTCAGATACACAGTGGTCAGAAACACAGTGGTCAGAAACACAGTGGTCAGAAACACACTGGTCAGAAACACAGTGGTCAGAAACACAGTGGTCCGAGACACACTGGTCAGATAAACAGTGGTCAGAGACACAGTGGTCAGAAACACAGTGGTTACAAACACAGTGATCAGAAACACAGTGGTCAGAAACACACAGGTCAGAAACACACTGGTCAGAAACACAGTGGTCGGAAACACTGTGGTCAGAAATACAGTGGTCAGAAACACATTGGTCAGAAACACACTGGTCAGAAACACACTGTTCAGGAACACATTGGTCAGGACCACACTGGTCAGAAACACACTGGTCAGGAACACAGTGGTCAGGACCACACTGGTCAGAAACACAATGGTCAGAATCACAGTGGTCAGAATCACAGTGGTCAGAATCACAGTTGTCAGAAACACAGTGGTCAGAAACACACTGGTCAAAAACACATTGGTCCGAAACACACTGGTCAGAAACACACTGGTCAGAAACACACTGGTCAGAAACACACTGGTCAGAAACACCGTGGTTAGAAACACAGTAGTCAGAAACACAGTGGCTAGGAACACATTGGTCAGAAAAACAGTGGTCAGTAACACACTGGTCAGAAACACAGTGGTCAGAAACAGTGGTCGGAAACACAGTTGTCAGAAACACACTGGTCCGAAACACAATGGTCATAAACACACTGGTCAGAAACACAGTGGTCAGAAATACACTGGTCAGAAACACACTGGTCAGAAACACGGTGGTCAGAAACACACTGGTCAGAAACACAATGGTTAGAAACACAGTGGTCAGAAACACAGTGGTCAGGAACACACTGGTCAGAAACACACTGGTCAGACACACAGTGGTCAGAAACACACTGGTCAGAAACACGGTGGTCAGAAACACAGTGGTCAGAAACACACTGGTCAGAAACACAGTGGTCAGAAATACACTGGTCAGAAACACACTGGTAAAAAACACAGTGGTCAGAAACACATTGGTCAGAAACACAGTGGTCAGAAACACACTGGTCAGAAACACAGTGGTCAGAAATACACTGGTCAGAAACACACTGGTAAAAAACACAGTGGTCAGAAACACATTGGTCAGAAACACAGTGGTCAGAAACACAGTGGTCTGAAACACAGTGGTCAGAAACACAGTTGTCAGAAACACAGTGGTCAGAAACACAGTGGTCAGAAACACAGTGGTCTGAAACACAGTGGTCAGAAACACAGTTGTCAGAAACACAGTGGTCAGAAACACAGTGGTCAGAATCACAGTGGTCAGAAACATAGTGCTAAGAAACACAGTGGAGAGAAACACAGTGGTCAGAAACACACTGGTCAGAAACACAATGATCAGAAACACACTGGTCAGAAACACAGTGGTCAGAAACACACTGGACAGAAACACACTGGTCAGAAACACAGTGGTCAGAAACACACTGGACAGAAACACACTGGACCGAAACACACTGGTCTGAACCATATTGGTCAGAAACACACTGGTCAGAAACACACTGGTCAGAAACACACTGGTCAGAAACACACTGCTAAGAAACACACTGGTCAGAAACACACTGGTTAGAAACACAGTGATCAGAAACACAGTGGTCAGAAACACAAAGGTCAAAAACACACTGGTCAGAAACACACTGGTCAGAAACACAGTGGTCAGAAACACACTCGTCACAACCACAGTATTCAGAAACACACTGGTCAGGAACACACCGGTCAGAAACACACTGGTCAGAAACACACTGGTCAGAAACACAGTGGTCAGAAACACACTGGTCAGACACATAGTGGTCAGAAACACAGTGGTGCTACACACAGTGGTCAGAAACACAGTGGTCGGAAGCACAGTGGTCAGAAACACACCGGTCAGGGGCACATTGGTCAGAAAAACAGTGGTGAGAAACACACTGGTCAGAAACACTATGGTAAGAAACACAGTGGTAAGAAACACAGAGGTCAGAAACACACTGGTCAGAAACACAGTGGTCATAGACACACTGGTTAGAAACACAGTGGTCAGAAACACAGTGGTAGGAAACACAGTGGTCAGAAACACACTGGTCCGACACACAGTGGTCAGAAGCACGCTGGTAAGAAACACAGTGGTCAGAAACACATTGGTCAGAGACACAGTGGTCAAAAACACAGTGGTCAGAAACACAGTGGTCAGAAACACAGTGGTCAGAAACACACTGGTCAGAAAAACACTGGTCAGAAACATAGTGGTCAGAAACACAGTGGTCAGAAACACAGTGGTCAGAAACACACTGGTCAGAAACACAGTGGTCAGAAGAACAATGGTCAGAAAGACAGTGGTCATAAACAGAGTGGTCAGATACACACTGGTCAGAAACACACCGGTCAGAAACGCAGTGGTCCGAAAAACTGTGGTCAGAAAGACAACGGTCAGAAACACAGTTGTCATAGACACACTGGTCAGAAACGCACTGGTCAGAAACACACCGGTCAGAAACGCAGTGGTCCGAAAAACTGTGGTCAGAAAGACAACGGTCAGAAACACAGTTGTCATAGACACACTGGTCAGAAACGCACTGGTCAGAAACACACTCGTCAGAAACACAGTGGTCGAAAACACATTGGTCAGGAGCACACTGGTCAGAAACAAACTCGTCAGAAACCCAGTGGTCAGGAACACACTGGTGAGAAACACACTGGTCAGGAAAACAGTGGTCAGGAACACACTGGTCAGAAACACAGTGGTCAGGAACACAGTGGTCAGAAACGCAGTGGTCAGAAACACAGTGGTTTGAAACACAGTGGTCAGAAACACAGTGGTCAGAAACACCCTATTCAGAAACACAGTGGTCAGAAACACACTGGTCAGAATCACAGTGGTCAGAAACACACTGGTCAGAATCACAGTGGTCAGAAACACACTGGCCAGAAACACAGTGGTCAGAACCACAGTGGTCAGAAACCCAGTAATCAGAAACACAGTTGTCAGAAACACACTATTCAGAAACACACCGATCAGAAACACAGTAGTCAGAAACACAGTGGTCAGAAACACAGTGGTCAGAAACACTGTCGTCAGAAACACACTGGTCAGAAATACAGTGGTCAGAAACACAGTGGTCAGAAACACAGTGGTCAGAAACACAGTGGTCAGAAACACACTGGTGAGAAACACACTGGTCAGAAACACACTGGTCAGAAATACAGTGGTCAGAAACACAGTGGTCAGAAACACAGTGGTCAGAAACACAGTGGTCAGAAACACACTGGTGAGAAACACACTGGTCAGAAACACACCGGTCAGAAACACAATGGTCAGAAACACACTGGTCAGAAACATAGTGGTCAGACACACACTGGTCAGAAACACGGTGGTCAGAAACACAGTGCTCAGAAACACACAGGTCAGAAACACAGTGGTCAGAAACACACTGGTCAGAAAGAAAGTGCTCAGAAACACAATGGTCAGAAACACACTGGTCAAAGACGCAGTGGTCAGAAACACACTGGTCAGAAACACAGTAATCAGAAACACATTGGTCAGAAACACACTGGTCAGAAACACACTGGTCAGAAACATATTGGTCAGAAACACATTGGTCAGAAACACAGTGGTCAGAAACACACTCGTCAGAAACACACTGGTCATAAACACACCGGTCAGAAACACAGTGGTTAGAAACACAATGGTCAGAAACACAGTGGTCAGAAACACACTGGTCATAAACACACTGGTCAGAAACACACTGGTCAGAAACACAGTGGTCATAAACATAGTGGTCAGAAACACAGTGGTCAGAAACACACTGGTCCGAGGCACAGTGGTCAGAAACACAGTGGTCAGAAACACACTGGTCAGAAATACTGTGGTCACAAACACAGTGGTCAGAAACACACTGGTCAGATACGCAGTGGTCAGAAACACAGTGGTCAGAAACACACTGGTCAGAGACACACTTGTCAGAATCACACTGGTCAGAAACGCAGTGGTCAGAAACACAGTGGTCAGAAACACAGTGGTCAGAAACACAGTGGTCAGAAACACACTGGTCAGAAACACAGTGGTCAGAAACACAGTGGTCAGAAACACAGTGGTCAGAAACACAGTGGTCAGAAACACACTGGTCAGAAACACAGTGGTCATGAACACGGTGGTAAGAAACACAGTGGTCTGAAATACAGTGGTCAGAAACACAGTGGTCAGAAACACAGTGGTCAGAAACACAATGGTCGGAGACACCCTGGTCAGATAAACAATGGTCATAGACACAGTGGTCAGAAACACACAGGTCAGAAACACACTGGTCAGAAACACAGTGGTCAGAAACACACAGGTCAGAAACACACTGGTCAGAAACACAGTGGTCAGAAACACAGTGGTCAGAAACACACTGGTCAGACACACAGTGGTCGGAAACACAGTGGTCAAGAACACAGTGGTCAGAAACACATTGGTTAGAAACACACTGGTCAGAAATACACTGTTCAGAAACACAGTGGTGGGAAACACACTGATCAGAAACGCAGTGGTCAGAAACACAATGGTCATAAACACAATGGTCAGAAACACACTGTTTAGAAACAAACTTGTCAGGAACACAGTGGTCAGGAACACACTTGTCAGAAACACGGTGGTCAGGAACATAGTGGTCAGAAAAACATTGGTCAGAAACACACTGGTCAGAAACACAGTGGTTAGAAACACAGTGGTCAGAAACACACTGGTCAGAAACACACTGGTCAGAACCACACTGGTCATAAACACACCGGTCAGAAACACAGTGGTTAGAAACACAATGGTCAGAAACACAGTGGTCAGAAACACAGTGGTCAGAAACACACTGGTCAGAAACACACTGGTAAGAAACACAGTGGTCAGAAACATAGTGGTCAGAAACACAGTGGTAAGAAGCACACTGGTCCGAGGCACAGTGGTCAGAAACACACTGGTCAGAAACACACTGGTCAGAAACTGTGGTCACAAACACAGTGGTCAGAAACACACTGGTCAGAAACGCAGTGGTCAGAAACACAGTGGTCAGTGACACACTGGTCAGAAACACACTGGTCAGAAACACACTGGTCAGAAAAACACTTGTCAGAATCACACTGGTCAAAACACACTAGTCAGAAACACAGTGGTCAGAAATACAGTGGTCAGAAACACCGTTGTCGGAGACACCCCGGTCAGATAACCAGTGGTCATAGACACAGTGGTCACAAACACACAGGTCAGAAAGACACTGGTCAGAAACACAGTGGTCAGAAACACAGTGGTCAAAAATACACTGGTCAGACACACAGTGGTCGGAAACACAGTGGTCAGAAACGCAGTGGTCAGAAACACATTGGTCAGAAACACACTTGTCAGAAACACTCTGTTCAGAAACACAGTGGTGAGAAGCACACTGATCAGAAACGCAGTGGTCAGAAACACAATGGTCAGAAACACAGTGGTCAGAAACACACTGGTCAGATTCACAGTAGTCAGAAACACATTGGTCAGAATCACCGTGGTCAGAAACACACTGGCCAGAAACACAGTGGTCAGAAACACGGTGGTCAGAAACCCAGAAGTCAGAAACACAGTTGTCAGAAACAAACTGTTCACAAACACACCGATCAGAAACACAGTCGTCAGAAACACAGTGGTCAGAAACACAGTGGTCCGAAACACAGTGGTCAGAAACACCGTCGTCAGAAACACACTGGTCATAAATACAGTGGTCAAAAACACAATGGTCAGAAACACAGTAGTCAGAAACACAGTGGTCAGACACACAGCGGTCAGAAACACACTGGTGAGAAACACACTGGTCAGAAACACACTGGTCAGAGACACACTGGTCAGAAACACAGTGGTCATACACACAGTGGTCAGAAACAAACTGGTCAGAAACACCCTGGTCAGAAACAGAGTGGTCAGAAACTTAGTGCTCAGAAACACAGTGGTCAGAATCGCACTGGTCAGAGGCACAGTGGTCAGAAACACAGTGGTCAGAAAAACACTGGTCAGAACACTGTGGTCAGAAACACATTGGTCAGAAACACACTCGTCAGAAACACAGTGGATAGAAACACAGTGGTCAGAAACAGACTGGTCAGAAACACACTGGTCAGAAACACACTGGTCATAAACACACCGGTCAGAAACACAGTGGTTAGAAACGCAATGGTCACAAACACAGTGGTCAGAAACACAGTGGTCAGAAACGCACTGGTCAGAAACACACTGGTCAGAAACACAGTGGTCAGAAACGCAGTGGTCAGAAACACAGTGGTTTGAAGCAGAGTGGTCAGAAACACAGTGGTCAGAAACACACTGGTCAGAAACGCAGTGGTCAGAAACACACTGGTCAGAACCAAAGTAGTCAGAAACACACTGGTCAGAAACACACTGGTCAGAAACAGAGTGGTCAGAAACCCATTATTCAGAAACACAGTTGTCAGAAACACACTGTTCAGAAACACACCGATCAGAAACACAGTGGTCAGAAACACAGTGGTCAGAAACACAGTGGTCAGAAACACAGTGGTCCGAAACACAGTGGTCAGAAACACTGTCGTCAGAAACACACTGGTCAGAAATACAGTGGTCAGAAACACAGTGGTCAGAAACACAGTAGTCAGATACACAGTGGTCAGAAACACAGCGGTCAGAAACACACTGGTGAGAAACACACTGGTCAGAAACACACCGGTCAGAAACACAATGGTCAGAAACACACTGGTCAGAAACACGGTGTTCAAAAACACACTGGTCAGAAACACACTGGTCAGAAACACACTGTTCACAAACACACTGGTCAGAAACATAGTGGTCAGACACACACTGGTCAGAAAGACGGTGGTTAGAAACACATTGG
This sequence comes from Penium margaritaceum, assembly GCA_023375785.1. Classification (NCBI taxonomy): domain Eukaryota; kingdom Viridiplantae; phylum Streptophyta; class Zygnematophyceae; order Desmidiales; family Peniaceae; genus Penium; species Penium margaritaceum. Next base: position 63,993 of record SZWC01000699.1, on the reverse strand, counting down.
TCAGAAACACACTGGTCAGAAACACAGTGGCCAGAAACACACTGGTCAGAACACAGTGGTCAGAAACACACTGGTCAGAAACACACACGTCAGAAACACACTGGTCAGAAACACACTGGTCAGAGACACGCTGGTCAGAAACACAGTGGTCATACACACAGTGGTCAGAAACACACTGGTCAGAAACACACTGGTCAGAAACAGAGTGGTCAGAAACCTAGTGCTCGGAAACACTAAGGTCAGAATCGCACTGGTCAGAGGCACATTGGTCAGAAACACGGTGGTCAGAAACACACTGGTCAGAACACTGTGGTCAGGAACACAGTGGTCAGAAACACACTGGTCAGAAACAAACTGGTCAGAAACACATTGGTAAGGAACACACTGGTCAGAAACACAGTGGTTAGAAACACAGTGGTCAGAAACACAGTGGTCAGAAACACACTGGTCAGAAATACAGTGGTCAGAAACACAGTGGTCAGAAACACAGTGGTCAGAAACACAGTGGTCAGAAACACAGTGGTAAGAAACACAGTGGTCAGAAACACAGTGGTCAGAAACACACTGGTCAGAAACACAGTGGTCAGAAACACACTGGTCAGAAACACACTGGTCAGAAACACAGTGGTCAGAAACACACTGGTCAGAAACACACTGGTCAGAAACACAGTGGTCAGAAACACACTGGTCAGAAATACAGTGGTCAGAAACACAGTGGTCAGAAACACAGTGGTCAGAAACACAGTGGTCAGAAACACAGTGGTAAGAAACACAGTGGTCAGAAACACAGTCGTCAGAAACACAGCAGTCAGAATCACAGTGGTCAGAAACACAGTGGAAGTGGTCAAAAACACACTGGTCAGAAACACAGTGGTCATAAACACACTAGTCAGAAATACACTGGTCAGAAACACACTGGTCAGAAACACAGTGGTCGGAAACAAACTGGTCAGAATCACTTTGCTCAGAAACACAGTGGTCAGAACACACTGGTCAGAAATGCAGTGGTCAGAAACACATTGGTCAGAAACACAGTGCTCAGAAAAACTGTGGTCAGAAACACGCTGGAACACTGTGGTCAGAAACACACTGGTCAGACACACAGTGATTAGAAACACAGTGGTTAGAAACACAGTGGTCAGAAATACACTGGTCAGAGACACAGTGGTCAGAAACACAGTGGTCAGAAACACACTGGTCAGAAACACAGTGGTCAGAAACACAGTGGTCAGAGACACACTAGTCAGAAAAACATTGGTCAGAGACACTGTGGTCAGAAACACAGTGGTCAGAAACACACTGGTCAGAAATACAGTGGCCAGAAACACAGTATTCATAAACACAGTGGTCAGAAACACACTGGTCATGAACACAGTGGTCAGAAACACAGTGGTCAGAAACACAGTGGTCAGAAACACATTTGTCAGAAACACACTGGTCAGAAACACAGTGGTCAGAAACACATTTGTCAGAAACACACTGGTCAGAAACACACTGGCCAGACGCACACTGTTCAGAAACACAGTTTTCACAAAAACAGTGGTCAGAAACACACTGGTGAGTATTTCATTGGTCAAAAATACACTGGTCAGAAACACAGTCGTCAGAAACACACAGGTCAGAAACACAGTGGTCAGAAACACACTTGTCAGAAACACACTGGTCAGAAACACAGTCGTCAGAAACACACAGGTCAGAAACACAGTGGTCAGAAACACACTTGTCAGAAACACACTGGTCAGAAACACAGTGGTCAGAAACACAGTGGTTAGAAACACAGTGGTCAGAGACACAATGTCCAGAAACACACTGGTCAGAAACAGAGTGGTCAGAAACACAGTGGTAAAAAACACAGTGGTCAGAAACACAGTGGTCAGGGACACACTGGTCAGAAACACACTGGTCAGAAACACAGTGGTCAGAAACATACTGGTCAGAAACACACTGGTCATAAACACGCTGGTCAGAAACACTGTGGTTAGAAACACAGTGGTTAGAAACACGGTGGTCAGAAACACAGTGGTCAGAAACACACTGGTCAAAAACACACTGGTCAGAAACAGAGTGGTCAGAAACACAGTGGTCAGAAACACAGTTGTCAGAAACACAGTGGTCAGAAACACAGTGGTCAGAAACACACTGATCAGAAACACACTGGTCAGAATACACTGGTCAGACACACAGTGGTTAGAAACATAGTGGTCAGAAACACATTGGTCAAAAAGACAGTGGTCAGAAACACAGTGGTCAGAAACACAGTGGTCAGAAACACAGAGGTCGGAAACACAGTTGTCAGAGATACACTGGTCAGAAACACGGTGGCAAGATACACAGTGGTCAGAAACACAGTGGTCGGAAACACACTGGTCAGAAACACAGTGGTCAGGAACACAGTGCTCAGAAACCCAGTAGTCAGAAACACACTTGTCAGAAACACACTGGTCAGAAACACAGTAGTCAGAAACACACTTGTCAGAAACACACTGGTCAGAAACACACTGATCAGAGACACAGTGGTCAGAAACACAGTGGTCAGAAACACAGCAGTCATAAACAAACTGGTCAAAATCACAGCGGTCAGAAACACACTGGTCAGAAAGAAACACACTGGTCAGAAACACACTGGTCAGAAACACAGTGGTCAGAAACACAGTGGTCAGAAACACACTAGTCAAAAAATAACTGGTCAGAACCACAGTGGTCAGAAACACACTGGTGAGAAACAAACTGGTGCAAAAACACACTGGTAAGAAACACAGTGGTCAGAAAAACAGTTGTCAGAAACACAGTGGTCAGAAACACACTGCTCAGAAACGCAGTGGTCAGAAACAGAGTGGTTACAAACACGTTGGTCAGAAACAGACTGGTCAGAAACAAAGTGGTCACAAGCACACTTGTCAGAAACACAGTGGTCAGAAACACAGTAGTCAGAAGCACAGTGGTCAGAAACACAGTGGTCAGAAACACAGTGGTCAGAAACACAGTGGTCAGAAACACAGTGGTCAGAAACACGGTTGTCAGAAACACAGTGGTCAGAAACACAGTAGTCAGAAACACAGTGGTCAGAAACACAGTGGTCAGAAACACAGCCATCAGAAACACAGTTGTCAGAAACACAGTAGTCAGAAACACACTGGTCAAAAGCACACTGGTCAGAAATACAGTGGTCAGAAACACAGTGGTCTGAAACACAGTAGTCAGAAACACAGTGGTCAGAAACACACTGGTCAGAAATACCCTTGTCAGAAATACGGTGGTCAGAAACCCAGTGGTCAGAAACAAAGTGGTCAGAAACACAGTGGTCAGACACATGATGGTCAGAAACACAGTGGTCAAAAACACAGTGGTAAAAGACTCAATGGTCAGAAACACGCTGGTCAGAAAAACACAGTGGACAGAAACACACTGGTCAGAAAGACAGAGGTCAGAAACACACTGGTCAGAAACAGAGTGGTCAGAAAAAAAACTGGTGAGAAACACACTGGTCAGAAACACACTGGTCAGAAACACAGTGGTCAGAAACACAGTGGTAAGAAACACAGTAGTCAGAAACACACTCGTCCGAAACACAGTGATCAGAAACACACTATTCAGAAACACAGTGGTCAGAAACACAGTGGTAAGAAACACAGTAGTCAGAAACACACTCGTCCGAAACACAGTGATCAGAAACACACTATTCAGAAACACAGTGGTCAGAAACACCCTGGTCATAAACACACTGGTCAGAAACACACTGGTCAGAAACACAGTGGTCAGAAACACACTGGCCAGAAACACAGTGGTCAGAACACAGTGGTCAGAATCACAGTGGTCAAGAACACACTGGTCAGAAATACACTGGTAGTAAACACAGTGGTCAGAAACACACTGGTCAGAATCACAGTGGTCAGAAACATGCTGGTCATAAACACAGTGGTCAGAAACACACGGGTCACAAACACGGTGGTCAGATAAACACTGGTCAGAAACACACGGATCAGAAACACAATGGTCAGAAACACTGGTCAGAAACACACCGGTCATAATCACAGTGGTCAGAAACACACTGGTCAGAAGTACACTAGTCAGAAACACACTGGTCAGAAACGCAGTGGTCAGAAACACAGTGGTCAGAAACACGCTGGTCATAAACACAGGGGTCAGAAACACAGCAGTCAGAAACACATTGGTCAGAAACACACTGGTCAGAAACACACTGGTCAGAAACACAGTGGTCAGAAACACACTGGTCAGAAACACACTGGTCAGAAACACACTGGTCAGAAACACAGCAGTCAGAAACACATTGGTCAGAAACACACTGGTCAGAAACACACTGGTCAGAAACACAGTGGTCAGAAACACACTGGTCAGAAACACACTGGTCAGAAACACACTGGTCAGAAACACAGTGTTCATAAACACTGTGGTCAGGAACACAATGGTCAGAAACACACTGGCCAGAAACACAGTGGTCAGAAACACAATGGTGAGAAAGGCACTGGTCAGAAACAAAGTGGTCAGAAACACACTGGTCAGAAACACAGTGGTCAGAAACACACTGGTCAGAACCAGAGTGGTCAGAATCACGGTATTCAGAAACAGAGTGCTCCGAAAGACAGTGGTCAGAAACACAGTGGTCAGAAGCACACTTGTCAGAAACACAGTGGTCATAAACACACTGGTCAGAAACACGGTGGTCAGAAACACACTGGTCGGAAACACAGTGGTCAGAAACACACTGGTCAGAAACACACTGGCCAGAAACACACTGGTCAGAAACACAGTGGTCAGAAACACACTGGTGAGAAAGACACTGGCCAGACACACCGTGTTCAGAAACACACTTGTCAGAAACACAGTGGTCAGAAACACACTGGTCAGATACACACAGGTCAGAAATACCTTGGTCAGAAACACAGTGGTCAGAAACACAGTGGTAAGAAACACAGTGGTGAGAAACACTGTGGTCAGAAACACAGTGGTCAGAAACACACTGGTCAGAAACACACAGGTCAGAAACACCCTGGTCAGAAACACAGTGGGCAGAAACAGTCGTTAGAAACACACTGGTCAGAAACACAGTGGTCAGAAACACAGTGGTCAGAAACACAGTGGTCGGAAACACAGTGGTCAGAAACACACTGGTCAGAAACACCCTGGTCAGAAACACAGTGGGCAGAAACAGTCGTTAGAAACACACTGGTCAGAAACACAGTGGTCAGAAACACAGTGGTCAGAAACACAGTGGTCGGAAACACAGTGGTCAGAAGCACAATGGTCAGAAACACACTGGTCAGAAACAAACTGGTCAAAAACACAGTGGTCAGAAACACAGTGGACAGAAACACGGTGGTCAGAAACATACTGGTCAGAAACAAAGTGGTTAGAAACACACTGGTCAAAAACACAGTGGTCAGAAACACAGTGGTCAAAACACACTGGTCAGAAACACGGTTGTCAGAAACACAGTGGTCAGAAACACAGTAGTCAGAAACACAATGGTCAGAAACACAGTGGTCATGAACACAGTGGTCAGAAACACACTGCTCAGATACACAGTGGTCAGAAAGACAGTGGTCAGAAACCCAGTAGTGGGAAACACAGTTGACAGAAACACAGTGGTCAGAAAGAGAGTGGTCAGAAACACACTGGTCAGGAACACAATGGTCAGAAACTCAGTGGTCAGAAACACAGTGGTCAGAAACACGCTGGTCAGAAACACAGTGGTCAGAAACACACTGGTCAGAAACACACTGGTCAAAAACAAAGTGGTCAGAAACACAGTGGTCTGAAACACACTGGTCAGAAATACAGTGGTCATTAACACACTGATCAGAATGACACTTGTCAGAAACTCACTGGTCAGAAATACACTGGTTAGAAACACAGTGGTCAGAAACACACTGGTTAGACACTTAGTGGTCAGAAACACGCTGGTCAGAAACACAGTGCTCAGAAACATACTGTTCATAAACACATTGGTCAGAAACACAGTGGTCAGAAACACAGTGATCAGAAACACACTGGTCGGAAACACAGTGGTCAGAAACACAGTGGTCAGAAACACAGTGGTCAGGAACACAGTGGTCGGAAACACACTGGTCAGAAACACAGTGGTCAGAAACACAGTGGTCAGGAACACAGTGGTCGGAAACACACTGGTAAGAAACACAGTAGTCAGAAACACATTGGTCCGGAACAGAGTGGTTAGAAACACAGTGGTCAGAAAGACAATGGTCAGAAACACACTGCTCAGAAACACAGTAGTCATAAACACAGTGGTCAGAACCACAGTGGTCGGAAACACACTGGTCAGAAACACACTGCTGAGAAACACAGTGGTCAAAAACACAGTGGTCAGAAACACAGTGGTCAGAAACACAGTGGTAAGAAACACACTGGTAAGAAACACACTGGTCAGAAACACACTGGTCAGAAACACAGTGCTTTGAAACACAGTGGCCAGAAAGACAGTGGTCAGAAACATAGTGGTCAGAAACCCACCGGTCCGAAACACACCGGTCAGAAACACTCTGGTCCGAAACACAGTGGTCAGAAACATAGTGGTCGAAAACACACTGGTCAGAAACACAGTGGTCAGAAACACAGTGGTCAGAAATAAACTGGCAGAAACACAGTGGTCAAAAACACACTGGTCAGAAACACACTGGTCAGAAACACACTGGTCAGAAACACAGTGGTCTGAAACACAGTGGTCAGAAACAAAGTGGTCAGAAACACAGTGGTCAGACATATGATGGTCAGAAACACAGTGGTCAGAAACACAGTGGTAAAAAAGTCAGTGGTCAGAAACATGCTGGTCAGAAACACAGTGGTCGGAAACACACTGGTCAGAAAGACAGTGGTCAGAAACACACTGGTCAGAAACACAGTGGTCAGAAACACACTGGTGAGAAACTCACTGGTCAGAAACACAATGGTCAGAAACACAGTGGTCAGAAACACAGTGGTAAGACACACAGTAGTCAGAAACACACTCGTCCGAAACACAGTGATCAGAAACACACTGGTCAGAAACACAGTGGTCAGAAACACACTGGCCAGAAACACAGTGGTCAGAAACACAGTGGTTAGAATCACAATGGTCAAGAACACACTGGTCAGAAATACACTAGTAAGAAACACAGTGGTGAGAAACACATTGGTCATAAACACAGTGGTCAGAAACACACTGGTCAGAAACACGGTGGTCAGATAAACACTGGTCAGAAACACACCGATCAGGTACACAGTGGTCAGAAACACTGGTCAAAAACACAGTGGTCAGAAAGACGCTGGTCATAAACACAGGGGTCAGAAACACAGTGGTCAGAAACACATTGGTAAGAAACACACTGGTCAGAAACACAGTGGTCAGAAACACAGTGGTCAGAAACACACTGGTCAGAAACACACTGGTCAGAAACACACTGGTCAGAAACATAGTGGTCAGAAACACACTGGTCAGTAACATAGTGGTCAGAAACACAATGGTCAGGAAGACACTGGTCAGAAACAAAGTGGTCAGAAACACACTGGTCAGAAACACAGTGGTCAGAAACACACTGGTCAGAACCAGAGTGGTCAGAATCACGGTGTTCAGAAACACAGTGCTCCGAAAGACAGTGGTCAGAAACACGGTGGTCAGAAGCACACTGGTCAGAAACACAGTGGTCATAAACACACTGGTCAGAAACACGGTGGTCAGAAACACACTGGTCGGAAACACAATGGTCAGAAACACCTTGGTCAGAAACACAGTGGTCAGAAACACAGTGGTCAGAAACACACTGGTCAGAAACACAGTGGTCAGAAACACCCTGGTCAGAAACACACTGGTCAGAAACACACTGGTCAGAAACACGGTGGTCAGAAACACACTGGTCGGAAACACAATGGTCAGAAACACCTTGGTCAGAAACACAGTGGTCAGAAACACAGTGGTCAGAAACACAGTGGTCATAAACACAGTGGACAGAAACACACTGGTAAGAAACACACTGGTTAGAAACACCTTGGTCAGAAACACGGTGGGCAGAAACACAGTGGCCATTAACACACTGGTCAGAAACACATTGGTCATAAACACAGTGGTCAGGAACACAGTGGTCGGAAACACAGTGGTCAGAAACACAATGGTCAGAAACACACTGGTCAGAAACACAGCGGTCGGAAACACAGTGGTCAGAAACATAATGGTCAGAAACAAAGTGGTCACAAACGCAGTGGTCAAAAACACAGTGGTCAGAAAGACATTGGTCAAGACACACATGTCAGAAACACGGTTGTCAGAAACACAGTGGTCAGAAACACAGTGGTCAGAAACACAATGGTCAGAAACGCAGTGGTCAGAAACACAGTGGTCAGAAACACACTGCTCGGAAACACAGTGGTCAGAAACACAGTGGTCAGAAACCCAGTAGTCGGAAACAAAGTTATCAGAAACACACTGGTCAGAAACACACCGATCAGAAACACAGTGGTCAGAAACACAGTGGTCAGAAACAGAGTGGTCAGAAACACAGTGGTCAGAAAAACTGTTGTCAGAAACACACTGGTCAGACATACAGTGGTCAGAAACACAGTGGTCAGAAACACAGTGGTCAGAAACACACTGGTCAGGAACACAATGATCAGAAACACAGTGGTCAGAAACACGCTGGTCAGAAACATAATGGTCAGAAACACACAAGTCAGAAACACACTGGTCAAAAACAAACTGGTCAGAAACACAGTGGTCATAAACACACTGGTGAGAACGACACTTGTCAGAAACTCACTGGTCAGAAACACACTGGTCAAAAACACAGTGGTCAGAAACACACTGGTTAGACACTTAGTGGTCAGAAACATGCTGGTCAGAAACACAGTGGTCAGAAACACATTGGTCAGAAACACAGTGGTCAGAAACACAGTGATCAGAAACACACTGGTCGGAAACACAGTGGTCAGAAACACAGTGGTCAGAAACACAATGGTCAGAAACACAGTGGTCAGAAACACAGTGGTCAGAAACACAGTGATCAGAAACACACTGGTCGGAAACACAGTGGTCAGAAACACAGTGGTCAGAAACACAATGGTCAGAAACACAGTGGTCAGAAACACAGTGGTCAGAAACACACTGGTAAGAAACACAGTAGACAGAAACACATTGGTCCGAAACAGAGTGGTCAGAAACACAGTAGTCAGAAACATAATGGTCAGAAACACACTTCTCAGAAGCACAGTGGTCATAAACACAGTGGTCAGAACCACAGTGGTCAGAAACACACTGGTCAGAAACACACTGATGAGAAACACAGGGGTCAGAAGCACAATGGTCAGAAACACAGTGGTCAGAAACACAGTGGTCAGTAACACACTGGTCAGAAACACACTGGTCAGAAACACAGTGGTCAGAAACACAGTGGTCAGAACCACAGTGGTCAGAAACACACTGGTCAGAAACACACTGATGAGAAACACAGGGGTCAGAAACACACTGGTCAGAAACACTCTGGTCCGAAACACAGTGGTCAGAAACACATTGGTCAGAAACACAGTGGTCAGAAACACAGTGGTCAGAAACACAGTGGTCAGAAACACAGTGGTCAGAAACACAGTGGTCAGAAACACAGTGGTCAGAAACACATTGGTCAGAAACACAGTGGTCAGAAACACAGTGGTCAGAAACACAGTGGTCAGAAACACAGTGGTTTGAAACACAGTGGTCAGAAACACAGTGGTCGAAAACACACTGGTGAGAAACACACTGGTCAGAAACACAGTGGTCAGAAGCAAACTGGCAGAAAACACAGTAGTCAGAAACACACTGGTCAGAAACACACTGGTCAGAAACACATTGGTCAGAAACATTCTGGTCAGAAACACAATGGTCAGAAACACACTGGTCAGAAACACAGTGGTTAGAAACACAGTCGTCAGAAACACAATGGTCAGAAACACACTGGTCAGAGACAAATTGGTCGTAAACACACTGGTCAGAAACACAGTGGTCAGAAACACAATGGTCAGAGACACATTGGTCAGAAACACAGTGGTCAGAAACACAGTGGTCAGAAACACATTTGTCAGAAACACACTGGTCAGAAACAGACTTGTCACAAACACAGTGGTCAGAAACACAGTGGTCAGAAACACAGTGGTCAGAAACACAGCGATCAGAAACACAGTGGTCAGAAACACAGTGGTCAGAAACACACGGATCAAAAGCACACTGGTCAGAAATATAGTGGTCAGAAACACAGTGGTCTGAAACACAGTAGTACGAAACACAGTGTTCAGAAACACACTGGTCAGAAACACCCTGGTCAGAAATACGGTGGTCAGAAACCTAGTGGTCAGAAACAAAGTGGTCAGAAACACAATGGTCAGACACATGAATGTCAGAAACACAGTGGTAAGAAACACAGTGGTCAAAAACTCAGTGGTCAGAAACACGCTGGTCAGAAACACAGTGGTCAGAAAGACACTGGTCAGAAAGACAGTGGTCAGAAACACACTGGTCAGAAACACAGTGGTCAGAAACACACTGGTGAGAAACACACTGGTCAGAAACACACTGGTCAGAAACACAGTGGTCAGAAACACAGTGGTAAGAAACACAGTAGTCAGAAACACACTCGTCAGAAACACAGTGGTCAGAAACACACTGGTGAGAAACACACTGGTCAGAAACACACTGGTCAGAAACACAGTGGTCAGAAACACAGTGGTAAGAAACACAGTAGTCAGAAACACACTCGTCCGAAACACAGTGATCAAAAACACACTGGCCAGAAACACAGTGGTCAGAAACACCCTGGTCAGAAACACACTGGTCAGAAACACACTGGTCAGAAACACGCTGGTCAGAAACACAGTGGTCAGAAACACACTGGCCAGAAATACAGTGGTCAGAAACACAGTGGTCAGAATCACAGTGGTCAAGAACACACTGGTCAGAAACACACGAGTAAGAAACACAGTGGTCAGAAATACACTGGTCAGAAGCACAGAGGTCAGAAACACGCTGGTCATAAACACAGTGGTCAGAAACACACTGGTCGGAAACACGGTTGTCAGATAAACACTCGTCAGAAACACACCGATCAGAAACACAGTGGTCATAAACACTGGTCAGAAAAACTGTGGTCAGAAACAGAGTTGTCAGAAACACACTGGTCATAAACACAGTGGTCAGAAACACACTGGTCAGAAACACAGTGGTCAGAAACACAGTGGTCAGAAACACGCTGGTCAGAAACACAGTGTTCATTAACACTGTGGTCAGGAACACACTGGTCAGAAACACACTGGTCAGAAACACAGTGGTCAGAAACACAATGGTCAGAAAGAAACTGGTCAGAAAAAAAGTGGTCAGAAACACACTGGTCAGAAACACAGTGGTCAGAAACACACTGGTCAGAACCACAGTGGTCAGAATCACGGTGTTCAGAAACACAGTGCTCCGAAAGAAAGTGGTCAGAAACACGGTGGTCAGAAGCACACTGGTCAGAAACACAGTGGTCATAAACACACTGGTCAGAAACACGGTGGTCAGAATCACACTGGTCAGTAACACACTGGTCAGAAACACACTGGTCAGAAACACACTGGTCAGAAACACAGCGATCAGAAACACAGTGGTCAGAAACACAGTGGTCAGAAACACAGTGGTCAGAAACACGGTAGTCAGAAACACACAGGTCAGAAACACATTGGTCAGAAACACACTGGTCAGAAAGAAACACACTGGTCAGAAACACACTGGTCAGAAACACACTGGTCAAAAACACAGTGGTCAAAAACACACTGGTCAGAAACACATTGGTCAGAAACACGCTGGTAAGAAACACAGTGGTCAGAAACACACTGTTCAGAAACACAGTGGTCAGAAACACAGTGGTCAGAAGCAGACTGGTCGGAAACACACTGCTCAGAAACACAGTGGGCAGAAACACACTGGTCAAAAACAGTGGTCAGAAACATAGTGGTCAAAAACACAGTGGTCAGAAACACACTGCTGAGAAACGCAGTGGTCAGTAACAGTGGACTCCCGAAGGCTCGGATCAGATCCAGGTAGTGAGATCCAGGCACTTGGATCCGGTATTGTAGATCTGACTCTCGGATCCATGGATTTGGTGTGCACCCTTAGTCGGAAACATATTGGTCAGAAACACACTGGTCAGAAATACAGTGGTCAGAAATACAGTGGTCAGAAACACAGTGGTCAGAAACACACCGGTCAAAAACACAGTAGTCAGAAACACACTGGTCAGAAACACACTGGTCAGAAACACAGTGGTCAGAAACACATTGGTCAGAAACACACTAGTCAGAAACACAGTGGTCAGAAACACAGTGCTTAGAAACACATTGCTCAGAATCACAGAGGTCAAAACATACTGGTCACAAACACAGTAGTCAGAAACACACTGGTCAGACACACACTGGTCAGAAACACAGTGGTCAGAAACACAGTGGTCAGAAACACAGTGGTCCGAAACACAGTGGTCAGAAACACAGTGGTCAGAAACACACTGGTCAGAAACACAGTGGTCAGAAACACAGTGGTCAGAAACACAGTGGTCCGAAACACAGTGGTCAGAAACACAGTGGTCAGAAACACACTGGTCAGAAACACAGTGGTCAGAAGCACACTGGTGAGAAACACACTGGTCAGAAACACACTGGTCAGAAACACAGTGGCCAGAAACACAGTGGTAAGAAACACAGTAGTCAGAAACACACTCGTCCGAAACACAGTGATCAGAAACACACTGGTCAGAAACACACTGGTCAGAAACACAGTGGCCAGAAACACAGTGGTAAGAAACACAGTAGTCAGAAACACACTCGTCCGAAACACAGTGATCAGAAACAAACTGGCCAGAAACACAGTGGTCACAAACACCCTGGTCAGAAACACACTGGTCAGTAACACACTGGTCAGAAACACGCTGGTCAGAAACACAGTGGTCAGAAACACACTGGCCAGAAATACAGTGGTCAGAAACACAGTGGTCAGAATCACTGTGGTCAAGAACACACTGGTCAGAAACACACTAGTAAGAAACACACTGGTCAGAAGCACAGAGGTCAGAAACACGCTGGTCATAAACACAGTGGTCAGAAACACACTGGTCGGAAACACGGTTGTCAGATAAACACTGGTCAGAAACACACCGATCAGAAACACAGTGGTCATAAACACTGGTCAGAAAGACTGTGGTCAGAAACAGAGTTGTCAGAAACACACTGGTCATAAACACAGTGGTCAGAAACACACTGGTCAGGAACACAGTGGTCAGAAACACAGTGGTCAGAAACACAGCGGTCAGAAACACACTGGTCAGAAACACACTGGTCAGAAACACACTGGTCAGAAACACAGTGTTCATAAACACTGTGGTCAGGAACACACTGGTCAGAAACACACTGGTCAGAAACACACTGGTCAGAAACACACTGGTCAGAAACACAATGGTCAGAAAGACACTGGTCAGAAACAAAGTGGTCAGAAACACACTGGTCAGAAACACACTGGTCAGAAACACACTGGTCAGAACCACAGTGGTCAGAATCACGGTGTTCAGAAACACAGTGCTCCGAAAGACAGTGGTCAGAAACACGGTGGTCAGAAACACACTGGTCAGAAACACAGTGGTCAGAAACACACTGGTCAGAAACACAGCGATCAGAAACACAGTGGTCAGAAACACAGTGGTCAGAAACACAGTAGTCAGAAACACACAGGTCAGAAACACATTGGTCAGAAACACACTGGTCAAAAACACAGTGGTCAGAAACACACTGGTCAGAAACACATTGGTCAGAAACATGCTGGTAAGAAACACAGTGGTCAGAAACACACTGCTCAGAAACACAGTGGGCAGAAACACACTGGTCAAAAACAGTGGTCAGAAACATAGTGGTCAGAAACACAGTGGTCAGAAACACACTGCTGAGAAACGCAGTGGTCAGTAACAGTGGACTCCCGGAGCTCGGATCAGATCCAGGTAGTGAGATCCAGACACTTGGATTCGGATCTGGATCCGGAATTGTGGATCTGACTCTCGGATCCATGGATTTGGTGTGCACCCTTAGTCGGAAACATATTGGTCAGAAACACACTGGTCAGAAATACAGTGGTCAGGAATACAGTGGTCAGAAACACAGTGGTCAGAAACACA
>SZWC01000699.1:16418-28151 GCA_023375785.1 Penium margaritaceum | reverse complement strand
ACACTGGTCAGAAACACAGTGGTCAGAAAGACAATGGTCATAAACACGGTGGTCATAAACACACTGGTCATAAACAAAATGGTCAGAAACACGGTGGTCAGCAACACATTGATCAGAAACACAGTGGTCAGAAACACACTGGTCAGAAACATAGTGGTCAGAAAGACACCGGTCGGAATCACAGTGGTCGAAAACACTTTGGTCAGAAACACAGTGGTCAGAAACACACTGTTCAGAAAGACACTGGTCAGAAACACACTGGTCAGAAACACAGTTGTCAGAAACACAGTGGTCAGAAACAGTGGTCAGAAACACACTGGTCAGAAACACAGTGGTCAGAAGCACAGTGGTACGACACACAGTGGTCAGAAACATAGTGGTCAGAAACACACCAGTCAGAAACACAGTGGTCAGAAACACACTGGTCAGAAACACACTGGTCAGGAACACAGTGGTCAGAAACACAGTGGTCAGCAACACAGTGGTTACAAACACAGTGGTCAGAAAACACTGGTTAGAAACACATTAGTCAGAACACACTGGTCAGAAACACACTGGTCAGAAACACACTGGTCAGAAACACACTGGTCAGAAACACAGTGGTCGGAAACAAGGTCTTCAGAAACATAGTGGTCAGAAACACATTGGTCAGAACCGCAGTGGTCAGAAACACACTGGTCAGAAACACACTGGTCAGAAACACAGAGGTCAGAACACACTGGTCAGAAACACAATGGTCAGAAACACGGTGGTCAGAAACACGATGGTCAGAAATACAGTGGTCAGAAACACACTGGTCAGAAACACAGTGGTGAAAAACACACTGGGCCGATACAGATTGATTAGAAACACAGTGGTCAGAAACACAGTGGTCAGAAACAGACCGGTCAGAAACACAGTGGTCACAAACACAGTGGTCAGAAACACAGTGGGCAGAAACACACTGGCCAGAAACACAGTGGCCAGAAACACAGTGGTCACGAACACAGTGGTCAGAAACACAGAGGTCAGAAACACACTGGTCGGAAACACTCTGGTCAGAAACACAGTGGTCAGAATCACAGTGGTCCGAAACACACTGGTCAGAAAGCCACTGGTCAGAAACACAGTGGTAAGAAACACAGTGGTAAGAAACACAGTGGTCAGAAACACACTGGTCAGAAACACACTGGTCGGAAACACACTGGTCAGAATCACACTGGTCGGAAACACACTGGCTATAAACACACTGGTCAGAAACATACTGGTCAGAAACACAGTTGTCAGAAACACACTGGTTAGAAACACAGTGGTCAGAAGCACAGTGGTCAGCAACAAACTGGTCGGAAACACAGTGGTCAGAAAGGCACTGGTCAGAAACACAGTGGTCAGAAACACACTGGTCAGAAACACACTGGTCAGAAACAAAGTGGTCAGAAAAACACTGGTCAGAAACACAATCGTCAGAAACACACTGGTCAGAAACACAGTGGTCAGAAGCACAGTGGTCAGCAACACACTGGTCAGAAACACAGTGGTCAGAATCACAGTGGTCAGAAACACAGTGGTCAGAGACACAGCGGTCAGAAACACAGTGGTCAGAAACACAGTGGTCAGACACACACTGGTCAGAAACACAGAGGTCAGAAACACACTGGTCAGAAACACACTGGTCGGAAACACACTGGCTAGAAACACACTGGTCAGAAACATACTGGTCAGAAACACAGTTGTCAGAAACACACTGGTTAGAAACACAGTGGTCAGAAGCACAGTGGTCAGCAACACACTGGTCAGAAACACAGTGGTCAGAATCACAGTGGTCAGAAACACAGTGGTCAGAGACACAGCGGTCAGAAACACAGTGGTCAGAAACACAGTGGTCAGACACACACTGGTCAGAAACACAGAGGTCAGAAACACACTGGTCAGAAACACACTGGTCGGAAACACACTGGCTAGAAACACACTGGTCAGAAACATACTGGTCAGAAACACAGTTGTCAGAAACACACTGGTTAGAAACACAGTGGTCAGAAGCACAGTGGTCAGCAACACACTGGTCAGAAACACAGTGGTCAGAATCACAGTGGTCAGAAACACAGTGGTCAGAGACACAGCGGTCAGAAACACAGTGGTCAGAAACACAGTGGTCAGACACACACTGGTCAGAAACACAGAGGTCAGAAACACACTGGTCAGAAACACACTGGTCGGAAACACACTGGCTAGAAACACACTGGTCAGAAACATACTGGTCAGAAACACAGTTGTCAGAAACACACTGGTTAGAAACACAGTGGTCAGAAGCACAGTGGTCAGCAACACACTGGTCAGAAACACAGTGGTCAGAATCACAGTGGTCAGAAACACAGTGGTCAGAGACACAGCGGTCAGAAACACAGTGGTCAGAAACACAGTGGTCAGACACACACTGGTCAGAAACACAGAGGTCAGAAACACACTGGTCAGAAACACACTGGTCGGAAACACACTGGCTAGAAACACACTGGTCAGAAACATACTGGTCAGAAACACAGTTGTCAGAAACACACTGGTTAGAAACACAGTGGTCAGAAGCACAGTGGTCAGCAACACACTGGTCAGAAACACAGTGGTCAGAATCACAGTGGTCAGAAACACAGTGGTCAGAGACACAGCGGTCAGAAACACAGTGGTCAGAAACACAGTGGTCAGACACACACTGGTCAGAAACACAGAGGTCAGAAACACACTGGTCAGAAACACACTGGTCAGAAACACAGTGGTCAGAAACACACTGGTCAGAAACACACTGGTCAGAAACACAGTGCTCAGAAACACAGTGGTCAGAAACAATCTGGTCAGAAACACATTGGTCAGAAACACAGTGGTCAGAATCACAGTGGTCGGAAACACAGTTGTCAGAGACACAGCGGTCAGAAACACAGTGGTCAGAAACACAGTGGTCAGCAACACACTGGTCAGAAACACAGTTGTCAGAAACACACTGGTCAGAAACACACTGGTCAGAAAGACAGTGGTCAGAAACACACTGGTCAGAAACACAGTGGTCAGAATGACAGTGGTCAGCAACACATTGGTCAGAAATACAGTGGTCAGAAACACGCTCGTCAGAAACACAGTGGTCAGACAGACACTGGTCAGAAACACGGGGGTCAGAAACACAGTGGTCAGAAACACACTGGTCAGAACCATACTGGTCAGAAACACACTGGTCAGAAACACACTGGTCAGAAACACAGTGGTTAGAAACACACTGGTCGGAAACACAGTTGTCAGAAACACACTGGTCAGAAAGACACTGGTCAGAAATACAGTGGTCAGAAAGACACCGGTCAAAAACAGAGTGGTCAGAAACACAGTGGTCAGAAAGACAGTGGTCAGCAACACATTGGTCAGAAATACAGTAGTGAGAAACACGCTGGTCAGAACTACAGTGCTCAGACAGACACTGGTCAGAAACACAGGGGTCAGAAACACAGTGGTCAGAAACACACTGGTCAGAACCATACTGGTCAGAAACACACTGGTCAGAAACAGACTGGTCAGAAACACACTGGTCAGAAACACACTAGTCGGAAACACAGTGGTCAGAAACACACTGGTCAGAAAGACACTGGTCAGAAACACTGTGGTCAGAAAGACACCGGTCAGAAACAGAGTGGTCAGAAACACAGTGGTCACAAACAGACTGGTCAGAACACAGTGGTCAGAAACACAGTGGTCAGAAACACACTGGTCAGAAACACAGTTGTCAGAAACACACTGGTCAGAAACACACTGGTCAGAAACACACTGGTCAGAAACACACTAGTCAGAAACACAGTGGTCAGAAACACACTGGTCAGAACCATACTGGTCAGAAACACACTGGTCAGAAACAGACTGGTCAGAAACACACTGGTCAGAAACACACTAGTCAGAAACACAGTGGTCAGAAACACACTGGTCAGAACCATACTGGTCAGAAACACACTGGTCAGAAACAGACTGGTCAGAAACACACTGGTCAGAAACACACTAGTCAGAAACACAGTGGTCAGAAACACACTGGTCAGAACCATACTGGTCAGAAACACACTGGTCAGAAACAGACTGGTCAGAAACACACTGGTCAGAAACACACTAGTCAGAAACACAGTGGTCAGAAACACACTGGTCAGAACCATACTGGTCAGAAACACACTGGTCAGAAACAGACTGGTCAGAAACACACTGGTCAGAAACACACTAGTCAGAAACACAGTGGTCAGAAACACACTGGTCAGAACCATACTGGTCAGAAACACACTGGTCAGAAACAGACTGGTCAGAAACACACTGGTCAGAAACACACTAGTCAGAAACACAGTGGTCAGAAACACACTGGTCAGAACCATACTGGTCAGAAACACACTGGTCAGAAACAGACTGGTCAGAAACACACTGGTCAGAAACACACTAGTCAGAAACACAGTGGTCAGAAACACACTGGTCAGAACCATACTGGTCAGAAACACACTGGTCAGAAACAGACTGGTCAGAAACACACTGGTCAGAAACACACTAGTCAGAAACACAGTGGTCAGAAACACACTGGTCAGAACCATACTGGTCAGAAACACACTGGTCAGAAACAGACTGGTCAGAAACACACTGGTCAGAAACACACTAGTCAGAAACACAGTGGTCAGAAACACACTGGTCAGAACCATACTGGTCAGAAACACACTGGTCAGAAACAGACTGGTCAGAAACACACTGGTCAGAAACACATTGGTCAGAAACACAGTGGTCAGACACACAGTGGTCAGAAACACACTGGTCAGACGCACACTGGTCAGAAACACAGTGGTCAGAAACACGGTGGTCAGAAGCACAGCGGTCAGAAACACACTGGTCAGAAACACAGTGGTCAGAAACACAGTGGTCAAAAACACAGTGGTCAGAAACACGGTGGTCAGAAACACACTGGTCAGAAACACATTGGTCAGAAGCACAGTGGTCAGACACACACTGGCCAGAAACACAGCGGTCAGAAACACATTGGTCAGAACCGCAGTGGTCAGAAACACACTGGTTGGAAACACGGTGGTCAGAGGGACACTGGTCAGAAACACACTGGTCGGAAACACAGTGGTCAGAAACACTATGGTCAGAAACACAGTGGTCATAAACACACTGGTCAGAAACACAGTGGTCAGAAACACAGTGGTCAGCAACACAGTGGTCAGAAACACACAGGTCAGAAACACTCTGGTCATAAACACACTGTTCAGAAACACAGTGGTCAGAAATACATTGGTCAGAAACACGGTGGTCAGGAACACAGTGGTTAGAAACACTGTGGTCAGAAACACATTGGTCAGAAACACAGTGGTCAGAAACACAGTGGTCAGAAATACAGTGGTCAGAAACACACTGGTCAGAAACACAGTGGTCAGAAACACACTGGTCAGAAACACATTGGTCAGAAACACAGTGGTCAGAAACACAGTGGTCAGAAATACAGTGGTCAGAAACACACTGGTCAGAAACACAGTGGTCAGAAACACACTGGTCAGAAACACACTGGTCAGAGACATACTGGTCAGAAACACAATGGTCAGCAACACGGTGGTCAGAAACACAGTGGTCACACACAAACTGGCCAGAAACACAGTGGTCAGAAACACATTGGTGAGAACCGCAGTGGTCACAAACACACTGGTCAGAAACACACAGGTCAGAAACACAGTGGTCAGAAACACACTGGTCGGAAACACAGTGGTCAGAATCACACTGGTCCAAAACATAGTGGTCAGAAACACACTGGTCAGAAATACAGTGGTCAAAAACACAGTGGTCAGAAACACACTGGTTAGAGACACACTGGTCAGAAACACACTGGTCAGAAACACACTTGTCAGAAACATAGTGGTCAGAAACACACTGGTCAGAAACACACTGGTGAGAAACACACCGGTGAAAAACACACTAGTCAGAAACACACTGGTCATAAACACAGTGGTCAGAAACTCACTGGTCAGAAACACACTGGTCAGAAACACACAGGTCAGAAACACAGTCGTCAGAAACACACTGGTCAGAAACACAGTGGTCAAAAACACACTGGTCAGAAACACAGTGGTCCAAAACATAGTGGTCAGAAACACACTGGTCAGAAATACAGTGGTCAGAAACACAGGGGTCAGAAGCACAGTGGTCTGAAACACAGTGGTCAGAAACACACGGGTCAGAAATGCACTGGTTTGACACACACCGGTCAGAAACACACTGGTCAGAAAGAAACTGGTCAGAAACCCAGTGGTCAGAAACACAGTGGTCCGAACCATAGTGGTGAGAAACATACTGGTCAGAAACACCCTGGTCAGAAACACACTGGCCAGAAACACAGAGGTCAGAAACACACTGGCCAGAAACACAGTGGTCAGAAACACACTGGTCATAATCACACTGGTCAGGAACACACTGGTCAGAAACATAGTGGTCAGAAACTCACTGGTCAGAAACACAGTGGACAGTAAGGGTGCACACCGGGCCAGATTCGCGGATCTGAGGATGGACCCGGATCCGCGGTTCCGAATCTTTCCTTGGACCCGGATTCGCGAATCCGGGTCCAGATTCGCGAATCCTTGTGGACTTGCGAATCCTCTCACGGTTCCGTGTGCTCAGCATAACTCATGAAAATACAAACCCAAGCGAGCCAGATCGACCCCTTAGTGTAGCACAAAGAAAAATCGGCGGCCGCTGGCAGGGCACCGACAGATGCCTCGCGTCAGTTCAAATGCACTGATTTGTGCATTTGAACTGACAAGGCTCGGAACCGAGCCTTGTCAGGCTCGGTTCCGAGCCTGAAAAGGCTTGGTGTCCACAGATTGCTTCGGCACTCTGGGAGAAGCGAGCCTCTCAAAGCTCGGTGCCGAGGCTGGCTTCGAGCTTCAGGAGGCTTGCCGCAATCCGTGTGGCGGCCTGCCTCAGCGTTGGTGGCGCATGCGATTTCTAGATTCTGGCTGGAAATTGCGTGCGCCACCAAGCCCGCGGACCAGCTCAGTGAGGAACCGACCTGGAATCTTTGGTGTTTCATATTACTGTCTCCCTCCCCCCCCTCCCCCCCAATGACCTGGACCCGGGATTCACGAATCTTGAACGAATCTGATTTTGCAGATTCGGATTCGCGAATCCGGATCTTGGACCCAGATTCGCGATTCCGATCCCCGAACCCAGGATTTGGTGTGCACCCTTAGTGGACAGAAACACAGTGGTCAGCAACACATTGGTCAGAAACACAGTGGTCAGAAACACACTGGTCAGAAACACAGTGGTCATAAAGACATTGGTCACACACACAATGGTGAGAAACACAGTGGTCAGAAACACAGTGGTCACAAACACAGTGGTCAGAAACACACTGGTCAGAAACACAGTGGTCATAAAGACATTGGTCACACACACAATGGTGAGAAACACAGTGGTCAGAAACACAGTGGTCACAAACACAGTGGTCAGAAACACACTGGTCAGAAACACAGTGGTCAGAAACACACTGGTCAGCAACACAGTGGTCAGAAACACAGTGGTCAGAAACACATTGGTCAGAAACACATTGGTCAGAAACACACTGGTCAGAAACTCAGTGGTCATAGAAACATTGGTCAGACACACAGTGGTCAGAAACCCGGTGATCAAAAACACACCGTTCAGAAACACACCGGTCAGAAACACACTGGTCAGAAACACAGTGGTCAGAAACACACTTGTCAGAAACACAGTGATCAGAAACACAGTGGTCTGAAACACACTGGTCAGATACACAATGGTAAGAAACACACTGGTCAGAAACACACTGGTCAGAAACACAGAGATCAGAAACACAGTGGTCAGAAACACAGTTGTCAGAAACGCACTCGTCAGAAACACAGTGGTCAGAAACACAGTGGTCAGAAACACTGTGGTCAAACTCACTGGTCAGAAACACACTGGTCAGAAATGCACTGGTCAGAAACACACTGGTGAGAAACACAGTGGTCTGAAACACAGTGGTCAGAAACACAGTGGTCAGAAACACACTGGTCAGAAACACACTGGTCAGAAACACACTGGTGAGAAACACAGTGGTCTGAAACACAGTGGTCAGAAACACAGTGGTCAGAAACACACTGGTCAGAAACACACTGGTCAGAAACACACTGGTCAGGACCACACTGGTGAGAAACACACTGGTGAGAAACACAGTGGTCAGAAACACAGTGGTCAGAAACACATTGGTCACCAACAGATTGGTCAGAAACACACTGGTCAGAAACACACTGTTCAGAAACACAATGGTTAGATAGACACTGGTCAGAACCACAGTGGTCAGAAACACAGTGGTCAGAAACATTGTGGTCAGAAACACACTGGTCAGAAACACACTGGTCAGAAACACTGTGGTCAGAAACACACTGGTCAGAAACACAGTGGTCAGAAACACAGTGGTCAGAAACACACTGGACAGCAACACAGTGGTCAGAAACACAGTGGTCAGAAACATACTGGACAGCAACACAGTGGTCAGAAGCTCTCTGGTCAGAAACACAGTGGTCAAAAGCACACTTGTGAGAAACACAGTGGTCGGAAACACAGTGGTCAGAAACACACTGGTCAGAAACACACTGATCAGAAATACAGTGGTCAGAAACACAGTGGTCCGAAACACAGTGGTCAGAAACACACTGGTCAGAAACACACTGGTTAGAAACACACTGGTCAGAAACACACTGGTTAGAAACACACTGGTCAGAAACACACTGGTCAAAAATACAGTGGTCAGAAACACAGTGGTCAGAAACACACTGGTCAGAAACACAGTCGTCAGAAACACACTGGTCAGAAACACAGTGGTCAGGAACACAGTGGTCAGAAACACAGTGGTCAGAACCACACTGGTCAGAAACACAGTGGTCACAAACACACTGGTCAGAAACACTCTGGTCAGAAACACAGTGGTCAGAAGCACACTGGTGAAAAACACAGTGGTCGGAAACACAGCGGTCAGAAACACAGTGGTCAGAAACACAGTGGTCCGAAACACAATGGTCAGAAACACAGTGGTCAGAAACGCACTGGTCAGAAATGCAGTGGTCAGAAACACAGTGGTCAGAAACACAGTGGTCAGAAACACACTGGTGAGAAACACACCGGTCAGAAACGCACTGGTCAGAAATGCAGTGGTCAGAAACACAGTGGTCAGAAACACAGTGGTCAGAAACACACTGGTCAGAAGCACACTGGTCAGAAACACATTGGTCAGAAACACCGTCGTCAGAAACACACTGGTCAGAAACACAGTGGTCAGAAACACAGTGGTCAGAAACACACTTGTGAGAAACACACAGGTCAGAAACACACTGGTTAGAAACACACTGGTCAGAAACACACTGGTCAGAAACACAGTGGTCCGAAACATAGTGATCATAAACACACTGGTCAAAATTACAATGGTCAGAAACACAGTGGTCAGAAGCACTCTGGTCAGAAACACAGTGGTCAGAAACACACTGGTCAGAAACACAGTGGTCAGAAAAACAGTGGTCAGAAACACAGTGGTCAGAACCACACTGGTCAGAAACACAGTGGTCACAAACACACTGGTCAGAAACACTCTGGTCAGAAACACAGTGGTCAGAAGCACATTGGTGAGAAACACAGTGGTCAGAAACACAGTGGTCAGAAACACACTGGTCAGAAACACAGTGGTCAGAACCACACTGGTCAGAAACACACTGGTCAGAAACACAGTGGTCAGAAGCACATTGGTGAGAAACACAGTGGTCAGAAACACAGTGGTCAGAAACACAGTGGTCAGAAACACAGTGGTCAGAAACACAGTGGTCAGAAACACAGTGGTCAGAAACACAGTGGTCAGAAAGACACTGGTCAGAAACACATTGGTCAGAAACGCACTGGTCAGAAATGCAGTGGTCAGAAACACAGTGGTCAGAAACACAGTGGTCAGAAACACAATGGTCAGAAACACACTGGTCAGAAACACATTGGTCAGAAACACCGTCGTCAGAAACACACTGGTCAGAAACACAGTGGTCAGAAACACAGTGGTCAGAAACACATTGGTCAGAAACACACTGGTCAGAAACACAGTGGTCAGAAACGCACTGGTCAGAAATGCAGTTGTCAGAAACACAGTGGTCAGAAACACAGTGGTCAGAAACACACTGGTCAGAAACACACTGGTCAGAAACACATTGGTCAGAAACACCGTCGTCAGAAACACACTGGTCAGAAACACAGTGGTCAGAAACACAGTGGTCTGAAACACGATGGTCAGAAGCACAGTGGTCACAAACACACTGGCCAGAAACACAGTGGCCAGAAGCACAGTGGTCAGACACACACTGGTCAGAAACAGACTGGCCAGAAACACAGTGGTCAGAAACACATTGGTCAGAAACACAGTGGTTAGAAACACAGTGGTCAGAAACACACTGGTCAGAAACACAGTGGTCAGAAACGCACTGGTCAGAAATGCAGTGGTCAGAAACACAGTGGTCAGAAACACAGTGGTCAGAAACACACTGGTCAGAAACACACTGGTCAGAAACACATTGGTTTGAAACAGCGTCGTCAGAAACACACTGGTCAGAAACACAGTGGTCAGAAACACAGTGATCAGAAACACAGTGGTTAGAAACACAGTGGTCAGAAACACAATGGTCAGAAACACAGTGGTCAAAAACACACTTGTCAGAAACAGACTGGTCAGAAACACACTGGTCAGAAAACAGTGGTCAGAAACACACTGGTCAGAAACACACTGGTCAGAAACACAGTGGTCAGAAACACAGTGGTCAGAAACACACTGGTCAGATACACAGTGGTCAAAAACACACTGGTCAGAAACACACTGGTCAGAAACACAGTGGTCAGAAACTCAGTGGTCAGAAAAACAGTGGTCAGAAACGCACTTGTCAGAAACACTGTGGTCAGAAACACAGTGGTCAGAAACACAGGGGTCAAAACACACTGGTCAGAAACACACTGGTCAGAAACACAGTGGTCAGAAACACACCGGTCAGAAACACAGTGGTCAGAAAAACACTGGTCAGAAACACACTGGTCAGAAACACACTGGTGAGAAACACACCGGTCAGAAACACAGTGGTCAGAAACACACTGGTCAGAAACACAATGGTCAGAAACACATTGGTCAGAAACACACTGGTCCGAAACATAATGGTCAGAAAGACACTGGTCAGGAACACAGTGGTCAGAAACACGTTGGTCAGCAACACACTGGTCAGAAACACATTGGTCAGAAACACACTGGTCAGAAACATAATGGTCAGAAAAACTGTGGTCAGAAACACAGTGGTCAGAAACACAATGGTCAGAAACACAGTGGTCAGAAACACTCTGGTCAGAAACACAGTGGTTGGAAACACGGCGGTTAGAAACACAGTGGTCAGAAACACAATGGTCAGAAACACAGTGGTCAGAAACACTCTGGTCAGAAACACAGTGGTTGGAAACACGGCGGTTAGAAACACAGTGGTGAGAAACGCAGTGGCCAGAAAGACAGTGGTCAGAAACACATTGGTCAGACCCGCAGTGGTCAGAACCACACTGATCAAAAACACAGAAGTCAGAAACACACTGGTCAGAAACACACTTGTTAGAAACACACTGGACGGAAACACACTGGTCAGAAACACAGTGGTCAGAAACACAGTGGTCAGAAACACATTGGTCAGAAACACAGTGGTCAGAAACACA
>SZWC01000698.1:342257-369956 GCA_023375785.1 Penium margaritaceum | reverse complement strand
TATATCTATATCTATATCTATATCTATATCTCTATCTCTATCTATATCTATATCTATATCTATATCTATATCTATATCTATATCTATATCTATATCTATATCTATATCTATATCTATATCTATGTCTCAACGTATATCTATGTCTTTGCACACAAATCCAAAAACATATATATGTATCTATATCTATATCTTCATGCATATTGATATGTAGATCTAGATATCTATATCTATATCCAATATATCTATATATGTGTATAAATACAAACACATATGTGTGTGTTTATATTTACGAACATATATGCCTAGATATTAATTTAAATCAATATCTACGCTAACACCTCCATTTCTACCCTAATCCACGTATATCCATACATACATATCTTTTCATATGTTTTGAATTTGAATACTTGCATGTACATTTAGGTTAACGTTCATATCTGTATTTATTCAAAAACGTTTTTTATTCCTATATATGCATCTACATCTATGTCTATTTCTATCTAACTATTTTTCCACATGAACATCGAAATCCACACGTATATGCATATTTGCAAGTACATTTCCCTATGGAATTGAATATAAAATATACTACTCTCTTCATAGCTATTAATTTTTCCAAATGCCTTCACTTGGATCTTGTCACTTGCATTTCATTATGTGAATATTCATATATATTATATGTTTATTAGAATTTTTTGCCAATTTGAAAAAAAAACATTTTGATGAATAATTCTACATTTGAACATGCTGTCTGTTTTAACAATGTGTGCAAAATATGAAAAGGTTTCATGTTCATATAAATAGCTTTTTTATAGGATCCATGTCAATGTTGATTTTTAGCCGGTTTTATGTATACATATATAAATAAATGGATTTTTCATACTATTTCATTTTTTCATACATTTCTCGCATAAAGCGGTGTTATGTAGCACGTTCCTCATAACATATCATTTAAATATTTTAGATATGGATTGAATATTCACGTGACTTCCCTTATTGAAATGTTTTATTCCTTCATAACAGTACAACATTGTTTCATTTTTCAGATATCTTTTTATGCACTTATCCAGCCTTCATTTTTTATCTTTAAATAAAATATATTGTCTAGGATTATATTACATTTTCATCATTTTCTAATTCAACTAAGAATTAAGTTGTATGTATGCATGTAAAAGTAAAACTGATGGAGTCTTTTATGTGGGTTCACGTTGTATTTCAATGGCATATAAGGAGAAGAATCTTTGAGATGGAGATGAAGTATTTTTGTATGAACATAATTCTTGCTATGAGTCATTTTGTTTTGTCAACTTTGAGTTGTTGATTCTGTGCGATTTGAGTTATTTCTGATTGGCATAGTATTATTTTACTGAAAATCTATTTAACCCTTCGTATACATTTTGCGATTTCAACATCTTTTCTCATCTACTAATGGAAGAAAATGTCTAGATACCCTTGGTTCATAAACCAAACTCGCCAAACCACCCGTCTTTGAAAATTTGATTACAGGTCAATCCGCCTTTCATTTTTTCATCCCCATAAACCACGTAATCACTTTTTTGGTCACAGGAAACTTTCCGATGGCCCGCGAGGTAGATTGTTTTGTTATAATATACCCCAACATGAGGGGTATATTTCAATATCACAATATACCCCGTAACCGTGTTGAGTCGTCCAAGGTATTCTTAGCAATTATTCTATTTCTCAGAACATGTTTTAAGAAACTGATGAAAAAGCCTCCCATCGTCCGGTGTCGTCTTTGAATTGCTCACGTGTTTGATTTTTAAACCCCGCCCCACTCCAAATGACGTTGTGCAATGTTTCTGCGCATCCCTCCCCCTCGCCTTTTTTGAGGGTCTCGTTTACTTCATAAAAATACTTGATAACAATAACATTTCAACATTCAGAGATTACACTGAAGTCTTAAGATGGAAATCCCTGGAAAATGACCATGTATCCTACGGGGTAACTTGTCACCGAAACTCTGGCTGCGGGGCGTCCTGATATCAAAGTTTTGAACTCAAGCCTTATGGAACTTCAAAATTGAAACACGGGGCGAATAGAGATCCAAATCCTTCAAACGGTGTGGATAACGTTTTTCAAAACCCGGAACGGGATATCTCGTAACGTTGTCCTTACTAATGAACGACATTATTGCTTGGTTAGATGGTTCGCCATTTCGCTCTGAATACTAGTCCACTGTTCTTGCGTGCTGGGTACCCTGTCGGCGAGACTCGCACAACGATAAGTTGGTTTTAGTGCAGTTAATGCCGAAGGTGGGTTTTGATTTTCAAACGTCATGTCTCTCTGGTTTGCAGTTTTCATTCATATTCGTTCAAGAGTTTGTCCAACCATTAATCATAATTGCCTTTCCTATCTGCTGACTCGTGCAGTGGGCCGAGCCCTCGTCACTTTGAGAAGACACCAACCGGCATAATAGTCGGCAATCTCCAGTCACGATGATTTCCGACGGGCCCTCACGTTGGTCGGCGCCTAAATGCAGGCTCCCTCGCTGATGGATCCAACAATGCGAGTCCACGGGTTGGGACATGTGCTAGACCCGGGCTCCGGGGTCAATTTAGCCAAAAATCAATTACCCTACTACCTGCTAAATCCGGCTAAAAATTAATTTCCCATGGGCTCGATCCTGTTGCATAATTAGGATCCCCCCTTGTAGACAGTGTGTAGAAATTCCTTCCAAAACAGGTTCTGAATACAAGCGGCCTCAATTCATGCTCGCACGAAGCTCCTAAAGAGGGAGAAGCCAGCAATACATACCCTAATTTCTTGATTTTGGTCATAAGCATATACGTTTTATGTAGTCTCCTGAGCATTTTTTTAATTTAAGAGACCCATGTTTCCTTGAGGCCTTGTAGCCAATGTGTGAAAATTTGGCCCCGGTTGTTTGAAATAAACAAACAAAAAAATCCTTCGAAACTGACTTCATTTATTTAGGCAGAAGTAGGGTAATATCAACTCTAATTATATTTCATATACCCATAGAGCCCTACGCAGTCGACAATTCTTGTTTGTCTTGAATAGACATTTTCTTTTAGTTCCTGTTTTGAATTGAAACTTTTAACATGGAGCAATGGTCACGTGTCAGATGTACGCAAGTCCCTAATCTTTCCGAGTGGGCATTTCTATTTCTACACAAACAGCCCACCGCGTCGTGAGACCTCAATATTAACTCTACTGGTCGAGGGCAAACTTGCCAACTTAATCCGGAACCTTCCGACAACTTCGACTACTCTCGCGAATCTACGACAAAACTATCAGGACCTTTCGGTTGACATCTCAACGCACCAAGACGAATCTGGATTTCTAACGATGCATCTCGCATTTACATTGTCGATCCTCGAAGACCCCCGACTTCTCCGCGGACCTTCTCGAATCCTTCCACTCACGACGCAACTCCGCACGCGTCGCTCCACAATCGACCCAACGATCCCGACTATGTCTCATTCGTAACTCGACAATTGTACATACATGTTTGATCATTTTGACACGTGTCATCAAAGTACACTTACCGCAGATTATAAATTACTCAAGTGTCCCAAATTCTAAATCGTGTTCCGACTCGCAACTTTTACATGTTCACCATCTACGCTTCGTTCGGCATAACACCTGGCATCAGAGCGCAACGGTGCTGGAGAGGCATTCCATTACTTTACCCATCCAGAGGACTACCTCGCACAAGCCGTCAACGCATCTTGCACATCAAGACTTTGCAGACTTTCCGACTACGACGTGAGGCAAGCGAGCGCAACCGACCACCAGCAGCGGGTCTCCGGCGACAACATCGACAATGGAGGAGGAGAACGTGCCTTTGCACGCGAACCCTGAAGTTGAAGCAAATGTTGGCGTGGCAAGAAAAGTGGCAGATGTATCGACACCTGCAGTCCCGACAACCAATCGAGTCATGGACCCAACGTCGGTAAACCAGCCGCCCCTACTGACAACCTCAATGATGGCAACAGGAACGATAGGTGGCACAGAACGACAGGTGCGGATCAACGAGGAATTGACGAACCGAATCTCCGCGCTCAAGGGGATCAACATTCACCTACTCCAACAAATCAATGTCGCGATGGAGGCTCTTCGCAATGCAAGCGCACGTGAAGCGGTGCTCGTCGAGAGAAATTCACAACTCTCGAGCGAACCCAAAATTTGTCCGACGCCACCAGAACCGTTTGATCCTACAAACTCCAAAGGACTGACGGTCTGGATGTGGCTGACGAGTTTGGAGGTGTACTTCATCGTTGCTGGGATCAATGACGATCAAAAGAAAATTCACCTCGTGGCCATGCTTTTGCGTGGCACAGCGCTAAGTTGGTGGTCTCATCTAAAGGGCATTCACCGGTAGTAGGAGACCGGCGAGGCGGCATCAACGGCCAACGACGCCCGTCTCGTATCGCCGACCGTAGGCGTTCTACCCTTAGAGCAGATCAACCCACAGTGGCAAGATGTGTTGACGCCACCAACCGACCGGAATGAATTCTCGTGTGCGATGCTCGCACGATTCGGACAGCTGAACAAAAAATCTGACGCAATGTCGAAGCTCCAACAACTTCGTCAGCAGTCCAACATGGCAGTGCACATGCGGAGAATCCACGGGATCATCATTGGTCCAGAAATCGCCCCAAAAAGAACCTGTTTTCACTACAACGGCCTCAAGCGAGATATCCACGAAGCAATTTCTATCTTCAGTATCCAAAATGGCTTGCCGCGCATGATCGCAACAGCATAAAGGATTGATAGTGCCAACCATAACGGTCGAATCCTATAGTCCTACAGCTGGAAACCTCCCAACCACATTCATCGTGGAAATGGGAAAAACATGTCGCAAGACGCCTCGACTTTGATGGAAGTGGACGCCGTCGACCAGAGAGAAACGCACACCTGATACAACTGTGGAAAAGTTAGGCACATCGCTCGCAGTTGTCGAAGCAAGCAGCAGGCCCAAAAGGGAGGAAGTCGCAGAAAAATGAGTGAAACTGGGAAATTCTTGTCCGCACAGAGCGATCTACACCGAACGATGGCCCGTCTGAACGGTCTACATCGCCGTAGAGGGTTTTTGAGACTGCAAAGTTCGACGAGAGGCACGAGGACAACCAAACGGCAATACTGCTAAAATTTCAGCCTCAAGGATGTAAGTGTCGCAGAACGATACCGGCATTATTGGATGGAGGAGCTTTACTCTGGTTCGTAAGTAACGACATGGTTTGTACTGTGGGTTTGCAGACTAAACCAGGGGTGTTTGAAGGGACAACCATTGAAGGAAGATTGCAAATACGGAGACTCTAAGAACTAGTACGGCTACAGGTAGGAGATCTACGGGATGTAACAGTCTAGAGGTCCTGTCTAATGAGTTACACAAAATCATCCTTGGATGAGATTTCCTATACTGGCACAATCTGCAGGTCGACTGGAACAGCGGTGACATCCACGTGGAAATCGACGGTGCTAAACAAAAACTTCCGCGTGTGGGACAGAAGCCAATGCTAGGAGCAGTAGAGATGGAAGCAGCAGAGGAAGCCGCGGTAGTCGAGAAGCGACAACATGTGCAGCTGATATCGCTCAACGTGGCCAAATACTGTGTACGACAAGGAGCTCATGCGTGGCTCATACATCATGAGCCAATGGGAGAGGCGGAGGTGGCAGCAGCTGACTCATCGGCCTCATCAGCCTCATCGGCATCAACAAATCTCGCGATGGTACCCGAAGAGTTTGTACAACTAATCCAGGAGTTTGCGAGCGTCTTCCCCGACAAACTCCCGAGAACCCTACCCCCTCAACGAGACATCGACCATCGCATCGCACTAAATCTGGGCAGCATACCTATAGTTCGAGGGGCCTATCAGATGAGCAATCACGAGCTAACCGAGCTGAAAAGGCAACTCAACGAGATGCTCGGTCAGGAATTCATCCGTCCATCCACGTCACCATACGTTGCACCAGTACTGTTCGCAAAAAAAAAACTGGTGAGATGCTAATATGCATGGACTATTGCGCGTTGAACGACGCTACCATCAAGAACCGTACCCTCTTCCCCGAGCTGATGAGTTTGTTGACAACTCCGAGGAGCTTGAATTTTCAGCAGAAATGACTTGTGTAGCGGTTATCACCAGATACGTGGGCAGACACCAACATGAAGAAGACGGTGTTCCGAACCCGCTACGGGTATTTCGAGTTCACGTTAATGTCATTAGGACTTACGAATGCCCCAACATTGTTCATGGCAGCAACAAACAACATTTTTTGACCATACCTCAATGATTTTGTCATGGTATACCTCGACAAAATTCTTGTGTACAGCCGCACCCCGGAGGAGCACGATGGACATCTTCACAAAGTTCTCGAAGTTATAGAAAATGATTTTTTTTTTGGAAAAGTCTCAAAATGTGAATTTGGTCGCTGTTCGGTCGAATTTTGGGGTTACGTCATCGATCGTGGACAGATCACCATGGATCCGAAAATAGTGGCAGTAGTCGCTGATTGGCAGACACCAACCATCATTCGAGACGTTCAAGTTTTCCTTGGGTTCTGCAATTTCTACCGGCGCTTCGTATGCAACTACGCCCGGGTTTCAGCGCCTCTCCGACCTCACTCAAAATGAAAATGAGTGGCGGTGGGGAGCAAACAAATGAGAAGTGTTCACTGCTTTGTGAAATGCTTTGATCTCGGCTTCAGCCCTATGATTAGCTGATCCAACGATCAACTACATCATGGCTACAGACTCGTCAGACCGATCCATTGGCACAGTCCTCCTGCAAGACCATGGCAATGACGAGCAACCGGTCACCTACATGTCTCAAAAACTGCGAGGACCAGAACTCAACTACACCGTACATGAGAAACAAATGTTGGCGGTTGTACATGAATTCAAGACATGACAGTGTTACCTGGAGTGCCGCCGATACATCATGCACACAGACCACCATGCGTTGAAATATTGAAAGACATAGCCGAACCTCAGTCGATGTCAAACCCGATGGATGGAGTTCCTTGAGACCGGGTTCGACTACGATATTGAGTACCGGTCAGGAAAAATCAATCTGGTCGATGCCCTCAGCCGCTGACCAGATTTAATGGTTGAGGTGGCAATGCTACAGCTTCAGCGAGACCCATATCTTGAGCGGCTGTTCACACGAGGCTACGACCAGCATGGCGGATACGACAAGGTGAAATTCTGGTACGACACACCCTATTTGTGACAACGATCCACTCGCCAAGTGGTCGCTCCCCCGAACGACGAACTCCGCTTTGAACCAAGGGACGTCCGGCGTGACGGTCACACGTCGGGCCCTTGGGATAAATCTCCCAACCCTTGACCCCTTGGTGTGTGGACCCACCCTTGAGATGGTGCACGACCATCTCCTAGCAGCAAGACCACTACTAGAGACCGAGGTTCCCGTCGTGCGACTCTCCGGGCGGTGTTTGCATCAAATGCGCTGTGTTGGGAGGTTTATCCCAAGGGCTCAGCGAGTGACCGTCATGCCGGGCGCCCCTCGGTTCACATTTGGTATCAGAGCGCGTGGACGTTCGCTCGCCTTTGTGAGGACCCAAGGGAGGCAACAGATCTGCCATAACTGTGTTGGCCCTGAAATTCTTCGTCACAAACGGAAGCATGGCAGCCGCGGCGTATGACCAGGCCTACCTCATGGAAGGAATCCGGCGAGCCATCGATGAGTTGCGCCAAGAGAATCAGCATCTACGTGCGGATGTTGAGGCGAGGTACGTCGGCCAAGGGAGCAGTGCGTTGGGGGTGTTGCATTGTTATCCACACCTGCATTTTGGCTGTCCAAGCCGATGGAGCCGGAGTTCTACACCGGCAAGGGCAGCGCGCGCGAGTGGCTCTTCACGGTGAACTCGTACTTCACGGCGTTGGACGTTCCCGTGGGAGAAGATGCCACAAGACTGGAGTATGCGCTTATGCTACTCCAGGGAATGGCGCTGCATTGGTGGTCGGCATTGTGCAAGCGGAATGCCGCTGGGTTGCCGGACGGGCTGGGTGCCAAAGCACGGCTTCAACTATTGTTGAGTCTACCGCTGGGACGGGAAGTGCAACTCGGTGCGCGGGCGTTGACGGAGAAGCCAGAGACGTGGGAGCAGTTCAAGACGATGCTCCAAGCGCGTTTCGATCTCTTCAACGGCAGCCGGGTCGCACGTGACAAGATCAAGCATGTCAAGCAAGGCGGATCGGTCCAGGACTACACTACACGCTTCATGGCTTTGGCGGCGCAGATCAACGACCTCTCGGACGTGGAGGCGTACGATCGCTACCATGACGGCCTGAAGCCGCACGTCCAACGTGAGCTCGCGGTGCTCGGGTTGCAGACCTTTGCAGAGCTGGTTTCGGTAGCAGAACTCTTTGACGCGGTCGACTACAATTCAAGCCGAAGCAGATTTGCAACACAATCTTGGGTGGAGCAGCCAGATCAGGCTGTGTCCATGGAAATGGATGCAATCCGAGAGGAGCAACGAGACTTGGACGGGCAACGGGGATTGAGGGCCAAGTGTTGGTGCTGCGGCTAGGAGGGTCACCGCAAGAAGGTGTGCCCCAAGGGCAAGGCGAAGCAGGGTATTGGACAGCAGCAGTAAGGGGATGGTCTCTCGCTGCTGTACATTCTTAACCCACAAATCAACACCAGGCCGGAACGGCGTTTTGCCTACTACGGTGCTGTTATTTTGCTTTTGCGGGTTGCAGGAGGGCCTGGCAATTCTAGGGGTTTTCCTAGGGCTGGTTCTTGGGATTCCGATTTTGGGGATTCTAAGGGTCGGAAGAAGCTGCACGGTCTGCTGGTTGGCAGCACGGGTTACAGATTCTACGACAACTTGACTGCAAGGAGGAGGCTGGCATTACACCTTGGAGGGGACATCGGGCGGTGCAGCGGATGTCCATATTGGTGGCGTGCAGCAGACCTCTTGTCAAGCAACCTATCCATGGGGGCGGTATTGCGTGCGATGTGCTCTTCTTACATGCTCAATGGATGACTACGTCTTCTTCATCGACCGGGACTGGTTGCATGCCTGGAGTTCAGAACCGGATTGGTTGTACAATCTTGTGGTTGTGAAGGGGATGGGATCTCACTTCACCACATCGGCGAGGTGAGGATGAGACCTTGCGTGGCGGTAACCTCGGTCACTAGCAGCCCTTTGGCTGCTAGGAGAGGGTCATGCAGCTCCTCATGCTGAAAGGTGGAAACTGTGACTGGCAAAAAAGCACTGGGAGGCCAAGGGGGTTCTTGGTGGATGAAGCAACTGCTGGATCGCAACAACTACAGTTGCGCAAACGACTCCTCCCCCGGTGTTGGTGGTGGGTTGGATGCATGTGAGGCTCGTTCTGCACATCGTGGCAATGGCCAGGGGTGGAAGACCCCTGCAAATGCATGACTGCTGGATCCCCCCAGCCGGAACGGTGGTGCAGATGACGTCATCCTAGTCTACCGGGAGCACACAGGGACGGCGCGCCTCGGAGGAGTGGGTAATGTTACGGGATCCGCCGGTCGAAGCGGTGCTTTCATCACCATGATGGCATCAAACACATTTATTGAGGCCATGATTGTTTTCTAAGTGCAAAACAGTGCAGGTTTGGTCAAAGAACCAGGTTATTCGGTGCAAGGACGAGAAAGATACGACCGGGCGAAGTTGGGTTGTGCGCGTCCGGAACATGGACGGGAGCACCGTTTCAACCCCAACAAGGCGGAGTGACTTTCTCACCTACTGCAGCCAAAGTGCTCCTGGATGGACGCTTAGCCAATGAGCCAAGGTTCATTGGTGTCCATAGGCGCTTCGGGATGGCGGCTGGAGCTGCATTCGCAAGCAAGGGCGCTTCGGGCGGCCGTGACCCCCGCTGGCGGTGCTGCTAACGGCAGTCACGCGTGGAGCACTCAAACGGCCATAACTTAGCCGTTTCTCCACAGATTGAGGCGTTCTTTGGTGCGTTGGAAAGCTCGTGGTGCGCACTACATGATGCATATATTATTTGTATGAGAAAACCTTGGTAGAGGGCTTCCGAATGCCGAGGAGCTTTCAACTGGCTCATAAGGGGGCTGGTACATAAGGAAGCCTAGGGTTTGTTCTAGGCATGCCAATCTTACCCAGAGACTTTGTACCTTCCCTTTTATAGATCTATCAAGTGTAAGGATTCATTCCTTGCCCAACTCTCCTTGTTCTCCAAGCATTGCCTCGCATACATCCATTTGATCTTACAAGTATTCCGCAACGCACCTTGGTGCAAACGCCGCTGGGAGAGTCGTACGACGGGAACCTCGGTCACTAGCAGTGGTCTTGCTGCGAGGAGAGGTTCGTGCAGCAATTCAAGGGTTGGCCCACATACCAAGGGGTCGAAGATGGGAGGTTTATCTCAAGGGCTCGGCGTGTGACCGTCACGTCGGGCGCCCCTCGTTTCACAACCGCCATATGCTGCTCGAAGAATGTCACGACACAGGACCAGGTGGACAATTCGGAGAGGACAAGACGCTGAAGAAGCTGGTGTAGACCTATTGATGGGACAAGATGCAATCCAACGTGGCCAACTTGTACAAGTCCTGTGATACATGTCAGTGAGAAAAGTCTCGTCGCACACGGCCACCCGGACTTCTGCAACCGCTTCCTAGTCCGACGGAACCATGGGCGGATATCTCCATGGACATTGTCGCAGGATTACCGGTCACACCCGAGGGATGTGACGCAATCCTCGTGGTCATTGAAATATTCTCCAAAATTTTCCATTTCATCCCAAAGAAAACCACCGTCACCGTCGAAGGAACAGCACGGATGTTTCTAAAGAACATGGTGCGGCTACACGGCGTGCCGAGAACCATCACAAGCGAAAGGGACGGTCGGTCCACCAGCCGTTTTTGGCACGAACTGATGACTCGCTACCGCAGCAGAATTCAACTTTCCACGGCGTTTCATCCTCATACCGGTGGCCAAACCGAGCGGACAAGTCAGACACTCGCACAACTTCTGCGAACACTATGCAAACCTCATGGGACAGATTGGACACAAAAACTATCGACCGTCGAGATCGCATACAATTTGGCTGATTCCACCACAATGGGTAAAGCTCCGTTTGAAGTGGTGTATGACAAACTTTCCACCACACCAACCGGACTACAAAGTCACAGCAACATTCCCGCGATCGACGTTCAATGCCGAGACTTCTCCACCATCTGGGAGGAAACACGACAAATCCTTGCAAAGACACAAGCAGTGATGGAACGATCAGCTCACCGACATCGCAGCGATGACATTTTTGTCGCTGGCGACAAAGTCCTTCTGAGCTCAGCCAACATCAAACTCCGCGAAGCCGACTATTTGACGATTTTTGGGACCGTTTGAGATTGAGCGCATGCATACCCCTGTGGTTGCACGACTCAAACTCCCCGACACTATGCAAGTTCATACAGTGTTCCATATCAGCCAACTCAAGCACTACCGAGACCCTGGAGAGAACTTCCATGGCAGAGATGTCCCTCCCCCTCCACCCGTTCAAGTGGACGAAGACACGTCATCGAGGACATCCTTGGCCATCGACAACATGGCAAAACAACAGGACTGCGGTGGCCAAGTGGGCAAAGATAAAGCGCGCATGGGACATCATCAACCCAAAAACACCCGCCGACCTTTACACCATGTGTTGGCAGTAGGGCATGCGGGCACCTCATGCTCGCCCTGTTTACTACCAACCGAATTGGGAGCCATGGGTCTCAGTGTGGCAAATTCCCTGTTTGCAGTTGTGATGATGTACGTTGTATGGCTATGCGCTACATAGAGGTAGCCATCGTCACTTTGTCCTCAGTGTTATTGAACACTATCTGCTAGTCATTTGAGTTCAAATTTTGTTCACATAATACCATCCCCATTGTGAGTATTCTTCGTCAGAAAACAAACCGAATTCCTTCTACTACGTGCTTTATCTAAACGAATTGATGACCACTATACCAGCCACAATGGCATTTTTTTAGGGCATATCCGCCTTCTACTCCCTTACTTACATACACAATGTGTGGTACATCAGACACATACTGAACAACATTACATAAGCGAAGGCCTAGCTACAGACACATGCTGAATAGCCTTGCTGCAAACGCATGTTGAACAGCCTTGTACACTGAACACTCTTGTCTGTAACATGTACAAAAGACTCAGAATGTGAATGCATGTGAAGTTGATGTTTTCAGTTGGATTAGGGTCTAGGGTTGTGAGATCAGAGAAGCCCCTAAGACTGCTAAAATGGACAGTGAAACTTGTTCTTGATGTATGTTTGAATTAATTTTTCTTTTGGTATGTTACGTCTTTCTACTTAAGGTTATGTTGACAATATGTGCAGTGCCTGTCCTGCCCATTGGACATTTTTCATTGTTGCACACAAGCTTGAATTCAACATGTAACCTTTTATGTGTGGAATTAACTGTCCAACATCATTGAAAGTCACAAGAAGGAATTGCGAGAGGAATGACTTTGGAAAATCCCGATTAAGCAAACATGCATGACTGATGACTAGAGACGGTGAAGGTGGGATAGGTGATCTCCTCAAACAGATCTCGACTCAACCCTCGAAGGAATTGGAAAATATCACACATAAGACACAGCTGCTCTAATGGCTGACAGTGTTCAGCATTGTAGAATAGGTCTGTCTCATTGTCAGTGTCTTTGCCGCCATGTGTGCTTACAAGAATGAAAACACGACTGCCCCCCCTCTCCACACGCGATGTACTTGTCCCATTTAGCCGAACCCTAACCCTCTGCCTAACCCGAAACCCCCCTTTTCTCTTGGAGGGTAAGCCATTGGAATGAATGGTCTGCTCAAACTGTAGGGTCCAGCATAGTTCATCCTGCATAATAACAAAACCATGGGTTAATTCAACAAGGCAAGGGAAGTACAGGCAAAGAAACAAGACAATTGGAATGCTTGAAGACTAACTATACACTGACTCACCTCACTCTACCTCCTCTGGCTCTTATTCATACGTCTCCTGCCACTCCCTCTCCTCCTCATCCAACTGTTGAGTGTGCTCATCCCGCGTCACCATCTCACCATCATCACCAACAGGAGAGGAGTATGTACCAAAGTCATCACTTTCAAAACCATCATCCTCATCATCGGGGTCATCCCGAGGCTCAGTCTTGGGGTCGTACGCCATGTCACCACCAGCATACTCTGCAAGTGGTAAATCCCCACACATAGAGGCATAGGGACGTGCCTCCAGGGCGTCTGTAGCCCGCTGTGCAGCTGCAGCCAGACCACCATCAAACTGTGCTGCAGCCTGTGCAGGGCTTAGTGCAGGAGGGTTTTTGTACCGGGTCTTGGTATGCCCCTTTTGTCCACAGCGGGGGCAAATGAAGTTCTTCTTGTCCAATGTCTCTTGGTCTTTCCTTGCGCTGCGTGGACGGGCCTTGCCACGTCAAGGTCCCGGTTGCAGCCAGAGGGTTGGACTGGTCGTATGTCCTTCACGATTGGTTAGGGGATGGAGTTGCTGTATGCACGACGGAACGCCATGCAGGTGAGACCAGGGTCAGCAAGGTTCTCACCATTAATGCGCTTGGTCAGCAAAAAAGTGCACGCATGCTGAAATGGCAGGCTGAACTCTTTCCACCAGCCACAACTGCGGGACTTGTCAACAAGGTCCACCTACTGCGGATTGTTTGTAGGTCCCTCCACCGTGGCTGTGTAAGGGTCCTCCTCCGTGACAATGTACTCACATGCCACTGCGAGGCAGTGGAGTAGTCGGTCTGCCTGTGCTGGTGCCAACGCCATTTTCACCGCTCCTGCTTGGGCATGACGGGTACAGAACAGTCGCTGCACAAAAGGATAGATGCTCACAAAGCAGTAGTATGGGTAGACCTTCCATTGTGCTGTGATGCATGCGTTCTAGCTCTCAGACGCGTTGGAAGTGGTGTGGCCTCCTCTGCCCAAAGGGCAGTGGAGGGGGGTCCACTTCTCGAGAGGCACTCTTCTGACCACTACCCCATCTCCCCCCTCCCGCCCAAAAAGGTATGCATATGCCGACGTACTCACTTCACGCAGGTGGGTTGTGGCCTTCTCCCACTGCTCAACATTAAGCGCATGTGCACACTTTCATGCCTAGTGGGCTGCCTTTTTCTTGTAGCTGGCGCGGAAGTTCTCACGTATGTGCGAGGCGCAGAAGGTGTTAGTGGCACCGGTGAGGTACTTCTGCACGGCCTTCTCCAACCCCTTCTCCCGATCTGAGATGATGCATGATCCAGCATGTCCAGCAGTGGGATAGGCAAGTGCAAGCTGTGTGCAAAACAAATTCCATCCCTTCTCATCCTCTGTTGGTGCCAGTGCCCAGGCCATGGGAACTGCTTGGTTGTTGGCACAAAAAAAAATGGGCAAGCAAGAGGACCTGCTTGTGACCATTTTTTTGGAAAGGTGGCTTCCATCGTCACAATCCGGCAACTGTGATAGAAACCAATTCTGGAGGCTCCGAGAGCGAAGAATGCCCACAAGAAGGCACCGATGGCGTCTTTGTGGGCCACGGTATGTGTACCTGGGTGGACGCGTGTTAGCTGCACACATCACGTGGACATGCACGTGTGTAAACAAGGAAAGGAATGGCTCCTATTGTTGTGGAAGAAAAATAGTGTAAAGATCAGGACTTACCTCTTCGACATAGGAGGAAAACAGGCTCCATGAGTCAGTCTTCTTGTCCATCAACTTCTCTTGGGCCCGTGTCTGGCACGGTACAGTGTGTTGTTGGAGACGTTCACACCGGTCCTTTTGTGGAGAACCTGCTGTAGGGTTGAAGTTGACGTCGTGGGGTCACGTTGCAGGGGCTCCGAGATCTTGGGGGCCACTCACTCCTTCTCCCTCGCGGGATTGCCGCGCCCGATGCTCAGGATACACTTGTGGCCTTCGGCGTAGTGGAATACGGTCACGTGTCCAAACTTGCTTATAGCCCGGGCACGGAGGAGCTAGGCACATCCCTTGTTCTTGGTTTCCGCGCTTGTCACGTGGAATCTTGCCGGCTCATTGCAGATCCACTTGAGACCAAAGTGGTTATCGACTGCATAGTCCTCCACAAAAGCACGTGTCGCGTCCATGTTGTCAAACATCATCCCCACCTTCAGTTCCTTCAGCATCTCCTTACACTTCTTGGGGGTGTGACATGCTTCGTTGTCGGAATCGCCTGTCCAGAGAAGTACAAAACATTACGAAAAACCAATTTGTCAAGAGAAACAATACAAAACTCTAGTAAAACAAAGTTGGTCGCCTTTTTCACGAGCAAACAAAAGATCCTAAACACCCGAGATACAAGGCAGGGATTCCTGAGGTGGCCATCTGGGAGGGACAGGACGCGACGGCGCCCCATGCTAAGCCTAGCCGGTGCGGCTTCCCGGACATCGGGGGACCCCGGAGCACGGGGTGGCTCATCAGGGGGTTGGTTCTGTGGGAGGACGCCCCACTCGTCCAACTGCCGGGACCACCAGTCATAGTTCCAATCCCTCACTAACCAAAACATCACATCGTCAAACGCACCTAATGTGTCGTTCGGAGGAGGGTTATCGGGGTACCACCGCGGAGCAGGACCCTGAGCAAGGGGTGGATTGTTCTCATTGGGACTTGGTCACGTGGCTAGATGCCACTCGTGCAGTTGGGAAGCCATCTAAAACAACGGGCATATTGTCCATGGCGAGCGGCGGTTGCAAGGATGTGACAACTGTTGACATGGTGTGCCCCTTGCAATGAGTGCCGTTGATCATACTTCCTGGTTCAACCACTGAGTGGTCGAACACCTGATCTAACTATAGATTTGGATTCCTTGGATTTTTACCATGCAGGATCAAGCTTTCAATCGCTCGATTTGAGTGAGTATTCAGAAAGTTAGCCTAGCCCGAAGTTCGGGTGTTGGACGGGTGGATTTTGGTACCCACCATGGGTGGCAGGATAATCCACAGCGAGTGATCCGAGTTCGTCTCCAACGAGCTCCAAATGCACCAGGGCCATGAATGAAGTGACCAGAAGGTTCTCCTTGACCAGGGTGAAACTCTCCTTGACTTTTGGGCAAGGAAAGGTGCTCCGACGGGTCATCGTCAAAGCGCCTCCTGTTGCCTAGCGTGCAAGGCAAAGTGGGCGGCTCCACCAAGGATTACTTCAATGGACGTAGCAGGGGCTCTACTGCTCCGATTTGGGTGTGTTTGGATGCGTTGGAAAGCTTATATCACAGGATATAAGGATCTTATGTAATATCACTATGCTTATTGACCAAAATGTGTTTCGATTCAGTTCTACTGAATACGACGTGTTCTGCCCACTCACATCCGTGATCCTTGTGCTCCACATTCTTCACCAAAGGTGTCCATTGGCTATCCCAAACATTGTTAGTGTGTATCACTAAGAGCTAGGTATCCTTGAGGGTGAATCTATATCCACTAGTGCTAGCAAAGGGTTATGAGCCCACGTGCCTAGAAGGATCCTAGCTCTACAACCTCATGCTACCGCTATACGCCATGGCAACGACCGAGCAAGAGAGCATTGGCGCCGTCTCGAAGTTTGACAGGAACGGCTTCCCTTTGTGGAGGTGGCAGTTTGACGTCTACCTTGATGACAAAGGCCTGCTTGAGCTGGTTAACGAAGAAGAGACCGCCCTTCCGGA
Organism: Penium margaritaceum; assembly: GCA_023375785.1. Lineage (NCBI taxonomy): Eukaryota > Viridiplantae > Streptophyta > Zygnematophyceae > Desmidiales > Peniaceae > Penium > Penium margaritaceum. Next base: position 353,331 of record SZWC01000698.1, on the reverse strand, counting down.
TACCACGACGCCGGAGGAAGTGGACAAGTAAAAGAAGCACAACAAGAAGGCGCTTGCTTTGTTGGTGTTAACACTAGTTCCGACGTAGCCTGTACTGATTCAAGGATGCACGGAGGCCGCAGAGGCCTTGAAGAAGCTCTGCACCATCTACCAGTCCACCAAACTTGCTAACATGCTCTTTGTATTCAAGGGGCTTGTCACCCTCCGAGCCAACGAAGGCGACGACATCATGGAGATCCTGCAGCAGATTGAGTCCCTTACTGTCGAGTACGTAGCCACCGGATGGAAGGTCGACCCCCAGCTTCAAGCCATGATCCTCCTCTGGCCTTGCCGAACAGTTGGAGTCCCATGATCACCGTCGTAGGCGGCTGGTCTGCCGATGAGCTGAATAGCCCGAAGGTGGGTGAGTACGTCCGGAATAAATGGATGCGGTGTGGTCGGAGAGAGAGCGAGGCAATGTCAAGTTCCGCCTATGCCGTCCGTCCTCAAGGTGGAGGAGGAGGCAAGAAGGGGAAGGGTACCAAGCAGGGCACCACGAAAGGTGACAAGAAGGGAGAGTGATATGTGTGTGGAAAAGAAGGACTATGCACGCAACTGCCCCAACAGGAAGTTGGACCAGCCAGGGAAGGCTGGAAAGAATGATGACTTTGCAATGATGGCAAGGGAGTCCGCCGACTTGACAGATCCGGGAGTCTCCGTGATTGACTCCGGATTGGGCTGCCACATGCAATGCAACCGGGCAGCATTCGTCACCTATAGCGCCTTGGAGCAGCGCATGACGGTGGCCAACGGCAAAACGGAGTTGGCTGTTGGTGAAGGCAACGTTCGCATTGAGATGGATGTGGACGGGGAGGCTGTCACGAGCACAATTCATGACGTTCTCCACATACCCAACTTTGGGGCAAATCTGCTGTCAGTGAGCCGCCTTACTGACAAGGGGCTCGAGGTGCTCTTCATTTAGAAGGAAGTAATCATCCAGAATGAGGGGATTGGAAAGGTAGTTACACGTGGAAAGGGAGATGACAACTTTTACCTTCTCCGTGCAAAGATCCTTGGCAGCCGGGTGGGGTCTGACGTCGCCCGCCTTGCGAAGAAGGACGATGGAGACCTGGACCTGTGGCATCGCCGCCTGTGTCACATCGCTCCCTCTATTGTGATGGACATGACGAAGAAGGAAGTGGTGCGGGATCTTGAGGTCAAGAGCCTTGACACAGCTAAGAATACCGTGTGCGAGCCATGCGTGGTCGATAAGGCGACATGACAGCCGTTTGATGGCAAAGGGACGCATTCATCGGTGAAGTTGGAGGTAGTGCACATTGATGTGTGCAGACCATTTGAGAGCTCCATTGGGAGGGCTCACTACTTCATGACCTTCATCGAGGATTTCAGCCGCAAGCTCTATCTCTACATCATCAAGAGGAAGATCGATGTCTTGTCGTGTATGCAAGAGTTTGTAGCAGCAGTGGAGCGGCAAACAGGGTTGAAAGTGAAGGCGTTCCGGAGTGACAACGGCGGCGAGTACGAGGTGTGCTCGGCATGGATGAAGAGCAAGGGGATTGCATGGCACAAAACTATGCCACATTCTCCACAGCAAAACGGCGTGGCCGAGAGGGTGAACCGCACCATCCTCAACATGGTCCAGTCCATGTTGAGCGATGCCGGCCTCGCGCAACGGTACTGGGGCGAGGCAGCACGGACGGCGGCGTACATCATGAACCTGACGCTGATGAAGCCGCTAAAAGACGCGGATTCCAAGGTGTGGAAGACGCCATAAGATGTGTGGAGCGAGAGGAAGCCAAGTGTGGCTCACCTCAGCACATTTGGCTGCGTTGCACATGCTGTTGTATAGGCACAGGAGGGGCGAGGCAAGCTTGACCCACGGACTTGCCGGTGCATCTTTGTCAGGTACAAGAGCGGGAGCAAGGCGTACCGGCTCTTCGACCCGCGAAGACAGCAGATTGTGAAGAGTCGTGACGTCATGTTCGACGAGGACAGCCGTTGGACGGACAAGGATGCGGGTCTCTCCAAGTGGGGGAGTGGCTACCACTCCTTGAGAGGGAGACGCTAGAGGACACAAAAGAGGGTGATGGGGGAGCGGCTGATTTACATTCAGCCGAGTTGGACAATGAGTCTGAAGCGCCGGTAGCAGCGGAGCTGAATGAGGAGGCGGGGAGTGAGCCCGTATCTCCACGGTCCCCGAAAGAAGGGGACCAGGCCAGCGGTGCAAGTGGCGCCACGAGAGGGCAGCAGCAGCGGTAGCAGTAGCAACCTCAACAGCTGCAGCCCCGAAGAAGCAGACGCGCAAGGAGGATGGCAAAATGGTACAATACCATAGAGGGCATCTGGACTGGGTTCGCTCAAGCGTTCTTTCCGTAAGAGGAGTCCGAGACCGTCAAAGAGACGTTGCAGCGGAAAGATGGGGCTGAGTGGGAGGGAGCTCTAAAATCTGAGCTCGCCCCCATGAAGAGAATGGTACTTGGCAGCTGATCGACAGGCCAGAGGGCGCGAAAATCATCGGCTCCAAGTGGATCTTCAAGAAGAAACTCACCAAGGATGGGAAAGTGGAGCGGTACAAGGTGCAGCTGTTGGCAAATGGATACGCCCACCAAAAGGGTGAATACTACAAAGAAACCTTTGCACCGGTGGCAAAGTTTGCCTCCATCTGCTCCATCCTCTAGGTGGCGGCGGTGCTTGACTACGAAGTCCACCAAATGGATGTGAAAACCGCATTTCTCAACGGTGACCTGGACAAGGAGGTCCTCATGGAGGTGCCAGAGGGGATGGATGCGCTGCCGGGAAAGGTGTGCCGGCTTCGCAAGGCGCTCTACGGACTGAAGCAAGCGCCACTCATGTGGTACCTGAAAATAGACGGCTTCATTGCCGAGCTTGGCTTCAAGCGCTGCGAAGCGGATCAGAGCGTATAAGTACGGAAGCAACTAGGGTTGCACCAGATCGTGGCCCCTTACGTGGATGACCTCATCCTCGTGTCATCGGACATGGAGGAGTTGGTGAACCTGAAGCGGCAGCTAGGCGGTCGGTTCAAAATGACAAACATGAGCGAGCTGGAGTACTACCTCGGTTTCGCCATCAAGAGGGACCGCAAGGCACGCAGGCTGGAGATGGGACAGGCAAACTACGTGCAAGGTGTTCCACTGCTACAACGTGGAGGAGTGCAATCCCATCGGCACACCCATGACCACCACATGTGAGCTGAGCACGAGCATGGGGTCGAGCACAGACAAGGAGAAGGAGGAGATGACAGGTGTGCCATACCAGTCCGCTGTGGGGAGCATCATGTACGCCATGGTAGCGACGCGACCCGACCTCGCCTTCATGTAGGGCCAAGTGAGCCGCTATGTTACTGACCCCGGCCAGCTGCATTGGCAAGCAGTGAAGTGGATCCTCCGCTATCTCAAGTCGACAAAACAGTCCCGGCTGGTGTTTGGAGGAGGAGTGTGTGATGACTTCCTCGAGTTGGTCAGCTACTCCGATGCCGACTGGGCTGGTGATGTGGATGACAGAAAATCAACGTTGGGGTACGTGTTTGTGCTTGGTGGTGCAGGAGTTTCATGGGCAAGCAGGAAGCATGATTGTGCGGCACTGTCCAGCACGGAAACAAAGTACATCGCGCTCGCTGAAGCCGTAAAGAAGGCGGTGTGGCTATGGCGGCTGCTAAAGGAGATTGGGGTGTCACAATAGAAGCCGACAGTACTCAATATCAACAACATGTGTGCCATGAGCCTGACCCAGAACCTCGTGCTGCTCAGGAGGACCAAGCACATTGAGATCCGGCAACACTACGCGCGGGACTTGGTGGCGAAGGGAGATGTGGCTATTGTGCATTGTGGCAGTAAGCGCATGCTCGCCGATGCAATGACCAAGGCACAGCCCAAGGACAGGCATGACGCGAGCTGCATCGAGCTTGGTTTGTGCTGTGAAGTTTAAAATGCTACAGGTTCCAAGGACAGGGCATCAAGGCTGCGGTGGAAGGGGGAGATTGTTGACATGGTGTGCCCCTTGCCATGAGTACCGTTGATCGTAATCCCTGGTTCAACCACTAAGAAGTGTCGAACACCTGATCCGACTATAGATTTGGATTCCTTGGATTTTTCCATACAAGATCAAGCTTTCAATCGCTCAATTTGAGTGAGTATTCAGAAAGTTAGGGCGGGAGGGCGGGCGGGCGGGTGTAGGGCAGGTGGAGTCTGGTATCCGCCATGGGTGGCGGGATAATCCACCGCCAGTGATCCAAGTTTGTCTCCAACGAGCTCCAAATGCACCAGTGCCATGGATGAAGTGACTAGAAGGTTCTCCTTGACTAGGGTGAAGCTCTCCTTGACTTTTGGACAAGGAAAGGCGCTCCTACGGGTCATCGCGAAGCGCCTCCTTTTGCCTAGCGTGCAAGGCAAAGTGGGCGGCTCCACCAAGGGTTACTTCGACAATCATCGCCGGGTCTCTACTGCTCGGATTTGGGTGTGCTTGGATGCGTTGGATTGCTTAAATCACATGCTATAAGGATCTGATGTCATCTCACTATGCTAAGTAACAAAAACGTGTTTTGATTCAGTTCTACTGAATGCAACGTGTTCTGTCCACTCACATCCGTGATCCTTGTGCTCCACACTCTTCACCAAAGGTGTCCATTGGCTGCCCCAAACATTGGTAGTGTGTATCACTGAGAGCTAGGCATCCTTGGGGGTGACTCTACGCCCACTGGTGCTAACAAAAGTGACATGTCAATAGTCCCTCTTGATAGGGTGCCGCGGTAGTTTCAACATGGACAGCTGTCAAAGCGTTTATCGGTGCACTCCAACTAGCCCGCTTACCACTCGCTGAGCTGGCCAAACAACTCTTAGGTATCAACCGGCCTGAGGCAAACGGACTAGAAAACAGGGCTGACACAATAGCACCTGTTGTCCGCTCCTAGCATTTCAGCTAGGAGAAGATATCACCCTCAGGATCATGGTTCCACACTGAGCAGCTCCTAGGCAATCACTTGCTAGCAACTGTGTCCACTTAACACTTGGTCACTTTCGCGCGAGGTGCTAGTCAAAGACTAACTCCTGGGGCTTAGACCAACCAGTGTCTTCTTTATACTATTCCTTAGTTGGACAACTCTGTGAGTAGCATCTAAGGCCAGATTGTGTAATTAGAATGAGGAATGAGCCTGGTACATATAGTCCTAGGCCTGGCTTCTAAGGTGTGTGGGTAGTGACCCTTTTGGGGTGGTCACTCCACACCACCTCACCAGTCCGCCAATTGGCGCATCCACTGACTGCCAAGTGGCGCACTCTCCTCATGCATGGAGAAATGTCTAAGAAACTTCCCCTGTGCTAGAAGGTCAAAGAACCTCCTGCGCACATCAAGGCTCGATCGCAGGACCTGTTGTCCCTAAGTCCAACATGCTATCCATTGCGCTACACTTCTGGTGTCTCGCTTGGACTTGCACCACGAACAAGGTCTGGGGGACTTACTCCAAGGGAGCAGTGCATGCCCAACCTGTCCATCAAGCCATGGCAGTGGCCATGGGGCATAGAAGAACAACAATCTCTCCCTTGCACCTTAGGCCACCTACTGTGGTAGTTTTTCTTCGGCATGAACCTGTAGCTCTAGGTTGTGTATGTGCATGTATGTTTTCTTGGTCTTTAGTTCTCATCTCTTGCATCCACCATGCCGACTCCTTGAGCACCTGCAACATGCAAGTCGCTGTCTAGCGGCTTTGTCAAGAAGTCGGCAAGCATTTTCTTGGTTGCAACGTGCTCCAGTTCCACGACACCCTTGGCGATAAGGTCACGTGAGTAGTGGTACCAAATATCGATGTGCTTTGTACGCCGGGAGATCATGTCGTCCTCTGCCATAGCCATGGCACTTTGGTTGTCGATGCGGATGACAATTGCTTCCTCTTGTGGTGCCTTGATCTCATCAAGCAAACTGCGAAGCCAATGTGTTTCCTTGCACACTTCGGAGAGTGCAACGTACTCCGCCTCTGCAGTAGAAATCGAGACGCAGTCCTGCTTCTTGCTTGCCCACGAGACTGCACCACCATTGAGAAGACAGACAAACCCTGAGGTGGACTTCCTGTCATCAGTCCGTCCTCCCCAGTCCGCGTCAGTGTAGCATGTCAGTCGCAGCAAGTCTGATCCTTCTAGACCTCCAAACCGAAGTCCGACGTGCCGAGTCTTTTTGAGGTAACGAAAAATCTGCTTCACGACTTGCCAATGTTCTGGCCCAGGGATGGCCACAAACCTGCTCACCTGACCCACTGCATAAGCAATGTCAGGTCGTGTTCCCACCATTGCATACATGAGGCTTTCAACGGCGGACTGGTATGGAATGTTTTGCATCTCCCGCTGGTCTGCCTCGTTGCTTGGTGACATGGAGGAGGAGAGGTTGCAGTCGGAGGGCATGGGGGTGCTGACGGGCTTGCAGTCCTCCATGTTGTAGCGCTTCAAGATGTCCATGATGTACTTGGTCTGGTTGAGCTCGATGGTGCCTGCTTTGCGGTTGCGGTGAACAGCAATCCCGAGGTAGTACTCGAGAGGTCCCATGTCCTTCATCTTAAATCTGCCAGCCAGATTTTTCTTGAGGTCCGTGAGGGCCTCCTGTGAGGAAGAACACATGATAAGATCATCCACGTACAACGCCAAAAGTAGCAAGCCACGTTTGTCCTCCTGCACATAGACGCTAGGGTCATTCTTGCAATGTGCGAAGGATATCTCAGCCATGAAGCTGTCCATCTCCTTGTACCAGATCCGTGGGGCCTGTTTCAGCCCGTACAACGCCTTCACCAGCTTGCACACCTTACCCTCGGGTGCTTTGACACCTTCCGGTACCTCCATTAGCACCTCCTTGTCGAGCTTCCCATAAAGGAAGGCTGTCTTCACATCCATCTGGTGGATCTCAAGGTCTTTGGCGGCAGCGACAGCAAGCAGGGACCTGATGGAGGCAAACGTGACGACCGGTGCGAAGGTCTCATCGTACTCAGAACCTGCGCGCTGTGAGAACCCTTTCGCCACGACCCTTGCCTTGTACTTGTCGATGCTNTTGTACCAGATCCGTGGGGCCTGTTTCAGCCCGTACAACGCCTTCACCAGCTTGCACACCTTACCCTCGGGTGCTTTGACACCTTCCGGTACCTCCATTAGCACCTCCTTGTCGAGCTTCCCATAAAGGAAGGCTGTCTTCACATCCATCTGGTGGATCTCAAGGTCTTTGGCGGCAGCGACAGCAAGCAGGGACCTGATGGAGGCAAACGTGACGACCGGTGCGAAGGTCTCATCGTACAGAACCTGCGCGCTGTGAGAACCCTTTCGCCACGACCCTTGCTTTGTACTTGTCGATGCTATCATCTTGCTTCCGCTTCAACCTGAGCACCCACTTTGAGCCCACCACGTGAGCGTTAGCGGGTCTGTCCACCAGCACCCATGTGCCATTTTCTTCGATGGACGCGAGCTCGCTGTCCACCGCCTCCTTCCACTTGGCCGCATCGGGCCTTGCCAGCGCCTCAGCCACATTGAGCGGCTCTCCCTGAGCCAAACAGGACCAGCTCAGTCCAGTCCAGCTTCCAGTGTCAGCGTCATACTTTGGAGTTTGTTTTCTTTGTCGTGTGCTACGACGTTGCATTGCTGGTAGATGTTTGCCATGCTGTTGCTCCTTTGGTGTCGGCTGCCCTGGAGTTAAAATTTCCTCTTTTGAAGAGCCACTGGCCTCCGAGCTGGTCTTAGAGGCCTCGGACGTCTCCGACTCTGTGTCGGAGCTCGCCGCTGCGTCAGCCTGCGCAGCCGCTCCCCCTGGCACACCACTCTTCTTCACGGCCTGCCGCACTGGCACCACTTGCCAGTTTTCAGGAGCTTGATCTCCTGAGTCTAGCAGCACCAACCACTCTCCTTGTTTTGGAGTTTCTGTGGGATCAAGCATCTCTTCCTTGCCTGGTTTCCTCTCGTCAAAGGTTACATCCCGGCTGGTGATGAGTCTTCTTCCTGCCAGGTCCCACAAGCGATATTTCTTGTGGGCCGTCTCACAGCCCACCATAACGCACTTTCGTGCTCTTGAATCCAGCTTGCCGGCACCCTCACCCGCCTGGACCTTTGCCCATGCGGTGCAGCCAAACACTTTCAGGTGTGATGCGTCCGGCTTCTTCCCTGACCAAACTTCTTGTGGCGTCATCTGTTGCTTGCCCTTCTTCTTTCCGCGCCTGCCCAGCGCAGCTGCAGGAGTCAGGTTGACAAGATAGCATGCCGTTCTTGTCGCTTCCGCCCAAAATCGCGGTGGAAGCCTTGCATCAAGGAGCATGCTACGCACCATGCCGAGGATAGTCTGATTCATCCGTTCGGCAACACCATTGCTCTGTGGCGTGTAAGGCGTTGTGGGATGGTGGTTGATCCCATGTTGCTTCAACCAGCCCTTGCATGCCTCGTACTCGCCGCCGTTGTCGCTCCGCATCCCTTTGACTTTCTTTCCGGTCTGCCGCTCCACCATGGCGACAAACTCCTGCAACTTTTCTCTGACCTCTCCCTTTGTTTTGAGGAAGAAGATCCACACCTTGCGGTTGTGGTCATCTATGAAGGTCAGAAAATACTTGCTACCACCGTTTGATGCCGTACGAAAGGGTCCACACACGTCGGTGTGAATCAGGTCAAGGGCTGATTCTGCGCGGCGACCATTGCGCTCAAAGCGCGTTCGTTTGGTCTTGCCTTGGAGGCAAGGTTCACACAGGCTGCTACACCCAACCGCATCCTTCTTGCAACCATCCATGCCACGGACCAGCTATTGTTGCTGAATGACTTGGAGCGTGTTGCTTGCAACGTGCCCAAAGCGTCTGTGCCACAGATCAGCGTCTTCATCCTTTGCGGTAGAGGTTGCTTTTTCAGTTCTCGTTGGTGTGCTCTCATGTGTTGATGTCGAGACCACTGCCTCCGCTGCACCCGCATGACCCTCGTCTTCGGAGGTCTTTGCTGCCATTGTCTGCAATACGTAGAGTCCGTCCACCCGTGGAACCTGTGCCACAAGATCTTTGTTGGCATAGAGGACCTTGATGTCCTCGTTCCTGGCGATGACCGCCTTCTTCTGTGTGAACACCACTGTCATGTCGTTGTCCGTTATCTTTGACACGGACAGAAGGTTTGCCGCAAAGGAGGGCATGTAGACCACGTCACGTAGCCGTAGATCCTTCTCTGCACCATTAAGGTTGATGCTCACTAACTTGTCTCCCACGCCCTTTGCATTGACGACACTGCCGTTTGCACATCTGAACCGCCGATCGGTGGGGCCGATGGAGACAAATCCAGCCTGGTCGTTGCTGGAGTGATGATCGGTGCCGGAGTCGAGCCCAAAAGCTCCTGGCCTGAGCAGCGCCGCTCCTTTTGCTGGAGGCGTGCTCTGTGCCATCATGTTGGTGGCTTCTTTGCCACCCTTTTTGTTGCCTTTGTTCCCACCGCTTCCGCCGTCTTCCTTCTTTGGCGATCTGCACTCTCTTGCCCAGTGCCCAGGTTTACCGTAGTTGCGGCAGTTACCCTGTCGCTTGGGAGCCTTGCCGCCATTGTTGCCTCCGCCACCACCACTTCCGCTGCCACCTTTCTGACCAGAGGCTGACCCTTTGATCCCGCGGCCACCGTAGCGTGCGGCATAGGCTGAGAAGTTAGCCTCACTTCCGCTGCGGCGCATGGCCTCGTTTCGCACGTACTCGGACACTGCCGTGTACGTCTGGTCGTCCTCCTTCCTGCCGCCCATGACGGTGATCATTGGGCTCCAGCTCTCCGGTAGCGCCATGAGGAGGATCATGGCTTGCATGTTCTTGTCAAGGTCCCAGTTCATCTGGCGAGCCTCGCCAAGGAGTCCTTCAAACTCCTGTAGGAAATCGAGGACTGATTCGCCCTCATTCACTCGCATGCTGATCAGCCGTTGTAGGATGAATAGTCTGTTCGCGAGGGAGGTGGATTGGTGCACGCGCTTGAGCTTGTCGTAAGCTTCGGAAGCCACCGTGTACCCGGCAATGATGGGAACATACTTCTTGGCTATCGCGTTGCTGAGGAATGACATCACAATATCATTTCGATCCATCCATGCCTCATGCTCTGATGTGCCTTCCGCGGGAACCTGCTCCTCTCCCTTCAGTAGCTTGATGAAGCCGCGCACTTTCATCGCCAGCTCAAACTGCCATCTCCAAAGGGGGAAGTCAATCCCCTCAAAAATGGGGATTCCTCCCAGGGGTCCAAGACCTTGCGGCAGTGACGTAGCACTCACATTTGCTCCAGTGGTCTGCCCTGTGGTAGCCACTGTTGAGCTTGAGGACTGCCCTGCGGCAGCCCCCACTCCTCCCGATGGGTCAACCATTTTTGTTGTCCTTGTCTGCTTCCCACGTCTCTGCTGCGTTGAGGCCGATGTAGGCTGATGTTAGCTGATGTCTGCTACCGGTTTTAGGATGCAGATCCGTTGCTTACCCCTCCAGCCAATGTTCACCTGCAGACAGAGAATACATCTACACCAACACACCCAGGGTCTTGCCACCAAGGGCAGAGCTTGTCCTGGTCGGGACACAAGGGTCGTGCCTCCAAATGCAGGGCTTGTCCTTAATCCCTGTGTGCTAAGTGCAGACCAAGCCATTGGAGCTGATGAAGCTGATGGAGCTGATGGAGCTGATGTGTGCACTTGGAGAGAGCGTACCAGAGTTGAGCGAAGCGTGCCTTACAACTGGTCAGTGTGGGCCCATAACCCTTTGTCAACCGGCCTAAGGCAAACGGACTAGAAAACAGGGCTGACACAATAGCACCTGCCGTCCGCTCCTAGTATTTCAGCTAGGAGAAGATATCACCCTCAGGATCACGGTTCCACACTGAGCAGCTCCTAGGCAATCACTTGCTAGCAACTGTGTCCACTTAACACTTGGTCACTTTCGCGCGAGGTGCTAGTCAAAGACTAACTCCTGGGGCTTAGACCAACCAGTGTCTTCTTTATACTGTTCCTTAGTTGGACAACTCTGTGAGGAGCATCTAAGGCCAGATTGTGTAATTAGAATGAGGAATGAGCCTGGTACATATAGTCCTAGGCCTGGCTTCTAAGGTGTGTGGGTAGTGAC
>SZWC01000698.1:291167-342065 GCA_023375785.1 Penium margaritaceum | reverse complement strand
CTTTTGGGGTGGTCACTCCACACCACCTCACCAGTCCGCCAATTGGCGCATCCACTGACCGCCAAGTGGCGCACTCTCCTCATGCATGGAGAAATGTCTAAGAAACTTCCCCTGTGCTAGAAGGTCAAAAAACCCCCTGCGCACATCAAGGCTCGATCGCAGGACCTGTTGTTCCGAAGTCCAACATGCTATCCATTGCGCTACACTTCTGGTGTCTCGCTTGGACTTGCACCACGAACAAGGTTTGGGGGACTTACTCCAAGGGAGCAGTGCATGCCCAACCTGTCCGTCAAGCCATAGCAGTGGCCATGGGGCATAGAAGAACAACATTACGTTCAACAACAGGTATGGATGCCATTGCATGAACACCTGCCAGCTGCATCGTCTCCAGAGCCCTACAGACGTGGTGAAGGTGTGCACCTTTGTCCACGTTCTACTTGCGGTGTGTGCAGTGGAGATCCCGGCACGAGGGTCCTAGGCCTCTGCACATAGGGACTACTGAAGTCCATCCTGGCTGTGATACAAGCCTCACGCTCCTTGATCACGAGCAACGACTTGCAATCGACTCCATAGAATCCACCGTCACTGTTGGCCCACGGTCTGTGGCCTATGCCTTGGCCACACATAGTGGAGCCGCCGTGGCCCCAGACCCGAGTGTGGTGGGAGTGGTGCCAGATCCCATCACATTGCATCAGGCCTTGACCGGTCCAGATACGGCCCTCTGGCGCGCAGCGTGCGTGGCTGATCTGGCGGCCATTGATGAACATGGGGTTGAAGAGCTTGTAGACCTGTCGCACGGACGGAAGACTGTTCAGGCCAAGTGGGTCTTACGAAAGAAGCTTAAGTTGGACAGCTCGGTCGACCGTTACAAAGTTCCACTGACTACAAAGGGGTTCTCTCAGGTGGAAGGGATTGACTTCACCGAAACCTTTGCACCAGGTGGATGCACGATAACAGCCTTACGCCTGCTGTCCCAGGCAGTCTAGCACAACTGCAAACACCACCAGATGGATTTCAACAACGCATTTCTACATGGATATATGGACGAAGAGATCTACATGGCCCAGCCCCCAGGGTTCAAGGATAACAGTGGCCGGGTGTGGCGGCTGCGGAGGGCATTGTTTGGCTTGAAGCAGTCACACAGGTGCTGCAACAAAGAGACATGCACGCTCCTACGAGCCTGCTATGCCCAGAGCGTGGCGGATCCATCGCTCTTTCTCTCCCAGACTCCCGCGCCACTCGCGGCCATCCTGGTCTATGTTGACAACCTTCTGATCACTTTGTCCGATCTGAAGGCTGTCAAAGATTCCAAGGGAGTGCTATAGTCCACACAAAAAATGAAAGATCTGGGAGAGGCTGTTGTGTTTCTGGGCATGCAAATTGTGCATGATCGCGCTCGGCAGACACTCCTGCTCCATCAAGAGCGGTACGCTCTCACTCTGGGGGAGCGCTTTGCCGAGCAACTTAGCAGTGTGCGCACGGTGTGGACCCTGATCATCCTTGATTGTCAGGACGCTCTGAAGGTCACCAATCTAGCAAAGCTGGGGGAGCTAGTCAACGTGACCCTGTACTTGCGAGTCATTGGCTCGCTCATGTACCTGGCCATGACGACACGGCCGGACATAGCCTTCACTGTCAACCTGCTTGCGTAGTTTTCACAGGCACTACGCAGGCGCGTTTTGGAGGCTCCTGTCCAGTGCGTTAGGTACGTCATGTCCACCGCTCGCATTGGACTTCACTACCATGGGCAGGCCTCCGTGGTCCTCAACGGGTACATAAACAGTGACTTGGCATGGAGCCCAGATGGCAAGAGTCGCACTGGCGACATCTTCCTCATTGGAGGAACTGCCGTATCGTGGCACAGCGGTAAGCAGGACTGCATTGCTCACAGCACCGCCGAAGCAGAGTATGTAGCTCTGGGTGCGGGCGCGACCGAGAGTGTGTGGTTAGTGCATCTGTTGCGTGTGTGGTTAGTCCATGCCCCCTGTTGTGCTTCGGTGTGACAGCGAGAGCGCAAAGGCCATCACGGAGAACTCCGATGTGTTTCATGCACGCACAAAGCACATCAACGTTGAGTACCATTACATCCGAGATCTGGTGGATCGAGGTGAGATTTAGGTCATGTGGGTGGGCACCGACTCGCAACGGGCTGATTTTCTGACAAAGGCCACCAGACGTATGAAGTTTCTTGGGGCGGTACGTTATTTGGAATTGCACTCTGCAAGGGCTGCAATACCGCGTTTTTATGGGTACCGCAGTAATGAATAACGCAGTAGGAGACTTCTGTGGTATTCAATTCCGCGGTATCCTAGTTTCTTGGGAGGTTAGTATCGCAACCGGTAATGCTCCCACGGTAGCAACGGTACCGTTCAGTAACCGCGGTACTTTGTGCTTACCACGGTAAACGGTAATACTGCATATCACACAAAAATGTACAAAACAGTGTACCGCCTTCTTAGTCCATACATGCTGAAGAAAACGCACAGACCACCTTGTCGCCACAGGACGGGCTGGTCCATTCGTTTTCATCGGAGCCCACCCCTGTTTGGCTGACGCACTCTAATTCTCTCAAATAGGATAATGTCCACGGAAGATATGAGGGTTATAAGGGGTGGTGGAGTATGATGCAATCTTCATCCCGCCAATATCCCGACGAACCTTTCTTTCATTACATGTAGAATACATTTCTATCTTCTTATGATATAGACAACCAAAGATATCGGGTCGTCTGGCAGTCCACCAAAGCCCGACTACGTCCGCGTTTCCTCACAATTGACTTACATAAATCTATTGTATAATGAAAAATGGTGTATCGAAGAATACCTAGGCACTTCCATCAAGACATTGTATCGCAGGAATATTTTTTAAGATCACAATATATGAAGGAGCTCGAGAGAACCATCCCCCACTCTTAAGTGTACACGTAAGAGAAATGGGACTTCTGAAAATATTCTAACCCTCTAGTTAAAAAGGTTACTGGGTGCAAGGGCTGCTTTCACGGAACGGAATGGAGGGGTGGCTGGGGGGCGGTCCTCATTTATGCTTTCTCTCAACAGGGGCAAGACGGCCAGCGGTCCATCATCGTGGACACGCTCGCCCAATCCCAACCCCGCGCAAACCCAGGGATTCACATGCTCAACATTCGACTTTGTCTTCCAGCGTCCTCTTTCCAGTTTTGAAGTATGGACAAACCATAATCAATCCTTTGCTGTCAATCTCACTCTCAAGCATCCGAATGCACAATCATGTGCACTACATCGTTGACTTAGTGACAGCATGTTACCGGTAATTTTCAAAGTTTTATTGTCTCACTTTCTTAAGGTACTGTACCGCAGTATGGTACCGCGAGTCGGAAGTGTTGTGATTTGTGACGTTCCTGTTGATCTGTACAGTTTATAGTGACCACTCGGCCGTGTCCATACCCGTGCAGATTCCTGATGCAGTCCCAGGTGCTATTGATGTGTCGTTTGGTGGTGGACTACCAGCATGGAGCTGGCCGACGACCATCCTAGAGCTCTGGATGTTGCCTGGGACCTCTTGCAGTTTTTATTCAGCACGTAGGAGTTTATCGGTGGACTGGCCGTGGGCACGATTTGCATGTTTCTGCATTGTGTGTCTACCGTTTGATGCCGGATGCATGCATGTGACCAGTCGTGGCGTCTGGGTTGTCATTCTCCATGTCTAGGTTTAGACGGCGTAGCATTCTGACATGTCTACGCTGAGTTACGGCCAAAACAGTGGTTTTGGGCCGGTTTTAGGACAGACCTTGTGCTGCCGCATGCGACACCAGCCATGCGCCGCGACAGGTACTGATGCCGTGGACCTGTCATTTGGTATTCCTCTCTGCAAATGCTATTAAAGCATTCTGACACTTTGCCTTGTGTCCCCTAGCCAGACCCTTGTCGTTGTGTGTACGACTTGTGACTGTCGTCACCGTCTGACCAGGCACTGACGCCTAGTCAGCGGCTGTGTTGCTACAAAGCTTCCATGCATCTTCTCATTGTATCAGAGCGGTGAGATAGTTCTCGCTGAGCTCTGCAACAGTGACGCAACACAGCAGCAGCACTGAGCGCCACCACTACAGCCGATCCACAAGGACTTGTCACCGTCACCCGACTGTCAGCGACGTTACCCACCTTCAGCACATGAGAGTACATCAGCAGTAGCCGCTAGCAGCAGCAGGCGACAGCTACAGCAGGTGGCAGCTGCTAGCAGCTGCTGGCATTGGCACTAGCAGCTGCGGCAGCTAGCCGCAGCCACAGCAGGCGGTGGCGGGCAGGAGCAGCAGCAGCACGCAGCAGCAACAGCACCTAGAAGGAGCAGCGCACAGCAGCGTTGGGAAGCGGAAGTAGGTTGCAGCCGCAGCAGGCTACGGCGGGCAGCAACAGCAACAGTAAGCAGTTGCACGAGCAGCAACAGCAACAACAACAAGGAGCAGTAGTAGCAGCGTGGCAACAGCAGTGCGTAGGAGCAGCAATGCGTAGCTAGAGCAATGCGCAGTAGTGCCGTGGCATAGCAGCAGCACACAGCTCTTGCCAGTGCTGTGCAAGCAGCTACACTATTGTTGTTGCAGGCACAAGCGTAGCAGCGGCAGTAGCTGAGCAGAACAGCTACGGAGCTTCCGTGCAGCTTCCGTGCGACTGCCACGGAGCAGCCGTCCAACAGCCGCGAGGATTATCAACAAAAAAACATGATGATATCAGCATTCTCCTTGCTGATGTCATCAGTTCCATGCTGATGTCAGCAAATCCTTGCTGATTTCAGCACCTGCCTTAGTCAAATTTTGGGGTCGGAAAGTAAAAAATTGCCAGCATTTCAACTTCTCCAGAACCGCTCACGGTTCTGAAATCCGATCGGTTTGACGTCCCGGTCCATACTGAGCGCCGACATGGCTCCGACCGGTGACAAGGGCAAAGGACCACCAGATCCCTCCTCCTCCTCTTCAGGGGTCATGAGCCCATGCTCACAGGCCATTGTGGACCTGCGGAGTCAGCAGGATGAGATACGTCGTCAGAAGCAGCAGCAGACTGACGCCATCCATGTGCTCACTGATCTTCTTCGTGGTCAGTCCACGGCCCCACAGTAGACATCCGGGGGAGTCGGCAGTGCCATACCTTCTGCACAGCAGTCAGCATCTACACCAAGGAGAGTAGCAGGACAGGACCCACCACTTTTAGATCCTTTGGATGAGGACCCTGATATGCCAGGTATGGAGGATGACACCCATGAGAGTGAGATTCGCGTGCTTCATGAGCGTCTCCGCCAGCTTTAGACGCATTCCGGTTCCCTGTTCCCGGAGATCCGATCCTCGCCTGATCCCTGACTCAGCGACTTTCCTCGTCCCAGCTTCTTCCCCATCCCTCGTCCTTCTCAGCCTGTGGTTGCTCCCCCCACAGAGCGACAACCCGAGGACTTCGAGATACCGCCTCCACGCTATGTCTGTGAGGATGACTTTGACTGCTGGGAGACCCTCTTCCAGGTCTGGGCCACTTCAGAGGGAGTATGGCCCTACTATCACACTCCGTATCAGGTTACGGACTGTGCTCAGGTGCTGACAACAGATCGGGAGATGCGCGGACTCCTTTACGCCATGCCGCGCGAGACTGTCGTGGACTCTTGCCCTTTCATTGGAGAGGCTAGCACAGGCGTGGGTGCTAATCCACGTGGGGGCTGGGACCTTGCCCTGACCCTGCTTGCTACAGAGACGCACGCCACCCGCGCGGCTCATATTTGCACTTTCCACTCCCTTCATCAGGGACCTTCCGAGTCCGCAGCTGATTACTGGCAGCGTGCCATGCGCATCTACACGCGCCTTGGGACTTCAAGAGGTACACAGCTCTGGACACTTTGCACGCTCATGATCAGAGTCCGTCTTGAGCACGCAAACATCTTCTCAGGGTACAAAGACGCCGTGCTCGAGCCCTTCTCCACCTCTCTTCAGCTTCTTCCTTGGGCGCATCAGCTCTTCCTCCAGGTGACTTCCATCCGCGAGGCAGCCATTGCCCATCAGGAGAGTTCTCTTGTTGTAGCTGTCATCACATCGCCACCCATCCCCCTCTTGCAGCCCACTTCTTCATCCTCTCGCACACCCTCTTCTTTCCCTTCCAACCCGGCTACCCCGACTAAGATGCAGGGTGTGGCAGCCGCGGCACAGGGGAAGAAGGGTAAGAAGAGGTGTGGTTCGAGCAAGTAGCAGTCGTAGCAGCAACAATCATCGGGCGATAGCAGTGGATGTACTGTGCACTGCTACAATTGTGGAGGCACTCATCGCTCCACTGAACGCCAGCATTTGCTAGACTAGGCGCGGATCACCCGCGGTCTTCAGGCTGCATACGCGCAGCGGGCTGCGTCGAGCAGCACAACCTCCGGTCACGCGGTGACCACGACTGCATCAGCTCTCGCTTCCTCATCGACAAGCAGTAGTGATCCGGACCTGCGTGATCGCACCATCCCCGAGCTCCGTCACCTTTTGGCCCTTTGCTTTCAGGGATGTCCGAGTGTGTTGTCACAGCCGGGTGGTTCACAGACTGTTTTTTTGTCTGTTCTCGTCGCTCGTAATGACTCGTGTGGGGGGGCGCAGCT
Source organism: Penium margaritaceum (assembly GCA_023375785.1). Taxonomy (NCBI): domain Eukaryota; kingdom Viridiplantae; phylum Streptophyta; class Zygnematophyceae; order Desmidiales; family Peniaceae; genus Penium; species Penium margaritaceum. The sequence continues at coordinate 335,483 of SZWC01000698.1, read as the reverse complement.
GGCATGTGATGACGATGGACCTGACAGTACCGATTGGATTCATGAGTCGCACCTCTGTGCCCTTTGTCATTCCTCCTCAATTGTTTCTCAGCCCCCGTCTGAGGCCGAGTGCTCCATTTCCCGTTGTACAGTGACTTCCTCTGGTCTTGATCCCAGTGGCCCTTTGATCATCGATTCCGGTGCCACTCATCACATGACCTGTTGTCGTAGTGACTTTGTTGTTCCCGGTCCTGTTGCGTCTGTTCGCTCCGTTTGCACAGGCTCTAGTCAGTCCTTGCCAGTCCAGGGTGTTGGGGTTGTGTGCTTCCATGGTCCGTCTGGCCCCTTTTTTGTGCCTAACCATGAGCTCATCTTGCTTTCTGTGCGTGCTTGCACACTGATAGAACTCTCTGTGGAGTAAACTACAGACTCCGTGACTGTGAAAGCTATTGACACTCGTTCTATTGTTCTTCGTGCCTCTGCTGTGGATGATCTCTATCGTGTCTCTCTCATTTCTTCTCCTTCTTGCTCCTCCTCCCCTCCTACTCACGTGTTTGTCATTGGCATTCTATCTGCTAAGCACCAACGACAGCTGCATCGTTGTCTGTGTCATGTAGGCTCTGACATTGTGTGGAAGCTCATTCAGACACAGCTCGTACTTGGTCTTGACGTGAATTCTTTTGAGAAGTCGCCCAAGACTGATTGTCTGTTCTGCGCTCAGGGTAAGATGCATCGTTGCACCTACCCTGACTCCCGTTCTCGCACACTTCACCCTCTCGAGTTGGTCCATTCGGACCTTCTCGGTCCTCTTCATGTTGAGTCTCTGTCCGATCAGGGTCGATACGTCTGGACCCTGACTGATGACTTCACCCAGATGCGGTGGGTCTATAGCTTGAGCCAAAAGAGTGACACCGCTCTCATGGTTTGCCTCTGGCTAGTGATGGCTGAGCGTCAGCCCCACCACACACTACATACCTTCTGTTTGGATTGCGGCGGCAAGTTTCTTGGCGAGATGGACTATTTATTTGCCGAGCACGGGGTTTTTCACCAGGTCTCTGCTCCTGCTATTCCTCAGCAGAACGGTGTCTCTGAGCGCTGAAACCGCACCATGTAGGATGCGGTTCAGGCTATGCGGTCTGAGTGCGGTCTTCCTGGATTCCTTCGCCTTTGAAGGATTCTCCTACATGACGTGGGTCTGGAACCGCCTCCCGCACGATCCTCTTCCGGACCACGTTATACCATACGAGCTGTGGTTTGGCCACCGTGCTGACCTGCGTCTCGCTCGTGTCTGGGGATCCTTGGCTTTTGTGTTGTACACCAAGGACTAGAAGGGATCCAAGGTCTTGCCGCTGGGTCATTTGTGTCCCTTCGTGGAAACCTCTCCGCAGTCCAAGGCGTGGCGGTTTTGGGATCTCGACCGTTGTCGCATTGTTGAGTCTCGCGATGCGCTCTTCTTTGAGTCTCTTACTTACACTGATCTGACCTCCATCACGTCGCTGTCTGTCACGCACATTCCTACATGTGAGGCTTCTCAACGGATAGGGGAGTCTGTGTATGCGAGCACCTCTCGCCCAGCTGATGTGTCCTTTCGAGCCCCCTCTACTTCTCAGTCTCCGGCTCTTGATGACCCAGAAATCATCGCTGTCGGCCCAGAGACCTCTCTAGCACAGCCGGCTTCTACCCTTGTTCCCTCAAAGACCTCTCTGGCACAATCGGCTTCTACCCCTGCTCCATCGCACCCCACAGGTACCCATGATTTTGTACTTGTGTCCACCAGTACTCCGGCCTCTGTGCGTAGTCCTGCCTTAACTCTTGCCCCTATTGTCACACCCAGTCCCGTGTTGTCCACACACGCATCTCCTCACATTGCACCACCTGCTCCCCTGCCTCAGCCCTCAGCAGCAGTGGTCATGCCTGTCTCTGAGCGTGAGGTGAGCCTCTCGAGCCGAGGTTACTCGCGTGAGCCTGGTGGTCGTCTTCAGCCATTGGTCTCTGGATTCCAACGAGTGTCAGGTCCCGCACCCAGGCGCTCCACTCGCAGCATTGCAAGTGGTGATCACGGCACGAAGGCCCTAGGCCTCAGTGTCCGCAGTGATTACACAGAGGTACATCCACCATGCCTTGTAGGGCACGAACTTTTCACTCGTGAGTTTCATATCGCTTGTGATGCAGCAGGTGACCTTGTGGTCATCAAGAACAGCACTTAGGCGTGTGCACTTGCCACTCGTAGATCTCCCTCTATGGTGCCTGATCCAGGCACACTGAGGGAAGCTCTCTCATCTGAGGATGCAGGTGCCTGGCGTGCTGCCTGTGAGGATGAGCTTCGCGCCATCTGAGTGCACAAAGTTTACGAGCTAGTCGACCTTCCACCTGGGAGGAAGGTTATTCAGGTCAAGTGGGTCTTTTGCAAGAAAGTGAAGCCGGATGGCTCACTGATGTGCCACAAGGCCAGCTTGGTCGTCAAGGGGTACTCTCAGATCGAGGGCATCGATTACACTGACACCTTTGCCCCTGTCGGCCACATGACCTCAGCTCGCGCTCTATTCGGTGTAGTGGCTCAGCATGACTGTGAACTACTCCAGATGGACGTGAAAAATGCTTTCCTCCATGGCTCTCTGGATGAGGAGATTTACGTGGCTCAGCAACCAGGATTTGAGGAAGGTGACAAGGTCTGGCGCTTGCACAATTCCTTGTACGGCCTCAAGCAGTCTCCTCGGTGTTGGAACCGGGAGATCACTAGCACCCTGACTCGTGCGGGATATGTGCACAGTGATCCCTCTCTCTTTATCCGATGAACGCCTGAGCGGTTCACCGCCATCCTGGTCTATGCGGATGACCTTCTGATTGCGTCTCCTTCCATGGATGCCGTGAAGGAGGCCAAGGCGGTCCTCCAGACTACCTATAGGATGAAGGATCTTGGTCCCGTAGCGGTGTTCCTTGGCATGGAGATCGTGCGAGACCGCACACGTTAGATACTTCTGGTGCATCAAACTCGATACGCACGTGTTGTGGGGGAGGGCTTCAGTGATCTCCTTGGTGCAGTGCCCACGGCCTCCATTCCTCTCACACCTGATGTGTAGGATGCCCTAAAGGTGGACAATCCCAAACAGCTGGGGGAGACAATGGATGTGACCTTGTACCTCCGCCTCATTGGATCTCTGATGTACTCGGCCACTACCACATGTCCCAACATCGCCTTCGCCGTCAACCTCCTTGCACAATTTTTGCAGGCTCCACATGCTAGAGCTGTTCATGTGGCTGTGTGAGTGGTGCGGTACGTGATCTCCACACCGTACCTCAGACTCTACTTTCGCCGGTAGTGTTCGGTGGTTCTTAACGGCTACACCGACAGCGACTGGGCCTGGAGTCGAGATGGATGCAGTCGCACCGGTTACGTATTCCTGCTCGGTGGTACCGCTGTGTCTTGATGCAGCGGGAAGCAAGGCTGCATTGCACGTACTCTACTGATCATTATACTGGATTGTTTACCTGAAGCTATTTTATGTTTCTTTAAATTTGACACGGGTTTAGTTTAGGTGGTAGTACCTTCAATTTCGACGCATGTGGTACTTTAATTTTGACGAGCGGCGCTGGTCAATTCCTCGTTTTCCCTTGAATTCGACGATTTGTCGTCATCGTCCAAGCGCAGAGGGTTCCATGTGGAGGGTGCGCTGACCGCAACAGGCCAAATCTGTCAGGTTTGGCTTGACAGATCACTCAAATAGGCATGCGACCTGCCGTGCCACCTGTCCCCACCGGTCCATATCGTCCGTTTGGACCGAATGGACGGATACAGCAGTGCGCTTGGCATGCTTTGACGATGCAAATTGCCGGATCATGCTTCATGCACGTAAGGCTGAACAGTCTTCAATAAAAAAGTCGGTGACTGGGGACAAGAAATGTGGTGAATCCTAGTTTGCATAACAATAAATCAGGAAACTCCGTGATGAAATTTCACAAGTATCACCTTAAGTTCGATGTTTTCATTCTCAAATTGATTTGGTGGTACCTTCAATTTTGGCGAAAATTGAAATTCGACGAAAAGAAATCTCAAAAAGTTATAAACATCAAATATCAAGATCAATAGGGTAGCTCGTCGGAGGCAGAGTACGTTGCTTAGGGTGCAAGGGCTGTTGAGGCAGTGTGGCTACAGCGCCTATTCCTTGAGCTGGGTCAGTCAATTTTTGCCATTGTGCTTCGCTGCGGTAACCAAAGTGCTCTTTCCATTATGTAGAACTCTGGTGTCTTTCACGCTTGCATGAAGCATATTGCAGTTGAGCATTACTTTGTGCGTGATCTGGTGGAGCGACACGTGATCTCTGTCATATGGGTTGGAACTGACATGCAACGTGCTGACTTCTCGACGAAGGGACTGGCACGCGGGAAGTTTTTGGTGGCCATTCGTTCTATTGGGCTTCGCCCCTTACCTGAGAGTGGTTGAGTGCTGGGTGTGTCTGTGTCTGTTTCATGACTGTTTTTGCACTCGTTGTTGTACTCGTTTCAATGCTGCACGTGTATGGACATGCATACCATCAGGTTATGGGGCAGTGTTGTGATTTGTGACGTTCCTGCCTACCTGTACAGTTTACTGTGACCACTCGGTCGTGTCCATGCCCGTGCACATCCCTCATGCGGACCCATGTGGTACGGGTGCGTCATGTGGTGGTGGAATACTAGCATGGAGATGACCGAAGACCGTCCTAGAGCTCTGGACGTTGCCTCGGACCTCCTGCCGTTTTTTCTGCAGCACGTAGGAGTTTATCGGTGGACTGGCCGTGGGCCCAATTTACATGTTTTTGCATTATGTGTCCACCGCTTGATGCTGGATTCATGCATGCGTCCGGCTTGTGATTATGCACGTCTAGATTCAGACGGCGTAGCGTTCTGACATGTGTACGCTAAGTTACGGCCAAAACAATGGTTTTGGGCCGGTTTTAGGACAGACCTTGTGCTGCCGCGTGCGACACCCGCTGTGCTCCCTGGTAGGTACTTATGCCATGGACCTGTCATTTGTCATTCCTCTCTGCAAATGCTACTGAAGTATTCTAACACTTTGCCTTGTGTCCCCTAGCCAGACCCTTGCCATTGTGTGTACGACTTGTGAGTGTCGTCACCGTCTGACCAGGCACTGACGCCTAGTCAGTGGCTGTGTCGCTAGGAAGCTTCCACGTATCTTCTCAGGAAGAGGGGTACCCTGCCAGGTTAGTTCCGATACCGTACCGGTACCGTTATGAGAAATACTGTACCACGGAACTGCAATTCCGCAGTACAAGAGTGCAGTACATTGCGGTATCGGTGCTACCAACATCAGCCTTACACCCTGTCTGTATTGTGGGTTGACCTCTGTTCTTGTGCTGTGTCTATTGTCATTCACCATCGCTGTTCTCGTGCCATTGCTTGTATCAGTTTTATTACGTTGGTGGTCCTGTTCGTTGTGTGGTCATGGGGGAGAGATATCGTACATACAGCTTACTGTGACCTCTCGGCTCACGTCCGTTGCCTTGCAGACTCCTGATGAGGCGGAGGGTACGGAAGATTGGGAGAGTAGACGCGATTCCGGCGGCTGCCGAGCAGGTGTAGCCAGCCACCGGATGCACTCCCGCCATCACTGCACGTGGGGGCTACCTTCTTGGAGTGCTCGCATCCTGTCTCCGGAGATTCCAGTGTCATGTTAGGTTATGTGTAAACTGCAGAGGCATGGTTGTTGGTTTTCATGCATCTCTCATTGTACTCTGTTGTGTCCTCCCGGCTTGTGTACATTGGCGTGCTGATGACTGACGGCGAGACTCGACGCTGCTGGAGTGTCGCTCGGTGGAGCCGACGCACGCTCAGGCCCACTCACCGATTTCTGGAGCCTCCTCCCTCCGGCGATGCGCTCAGCTCCATTGGCAGGCCTCCTCGGCGGTCGGGCTGCTGGCAGTCACTACCACTACAGATGCTGTCTACATGCACCCAGCGCTGTTTCTGGTTGTGGCATTGCGTCTACAGCATCATGCTATGCCTAGGGTCCATGTCTCCTGCTGTATGGCCCTGTTTGACATCACTGACTGTCGTAGGCACTGCCTGGATTCGGGCAGCCGTAACTCATTGTTGCTACTTTTCTAGCTGATTCTGACCGCACGACTGCGTTTGCAGCGCCGGTATTATGATATGGTCCAGCTTTCGGGCAAACGGACGACGCCCGGGTTTTGGGCTGTCGAGCGTCTGGCATGGCTCACCGAGAAAAGCCTGCCTGCCAGAGAATAGGTCTAGGACTATTTTCTGATTGGCTGGTTAGCTGAGTAACAAATTCTACACTAGTGGGGGGGGGCTAGAACTTGGAGGGGTCTCACATTGTTGCTCATTCTTCATTCCTAATCAGTCACTTTTAGTTTTCAGTTGCTTTCCGGCGCTATCAATGGCGCGCGCGTTTCTGAGTAACAAACCCAGAGCTTCCAGACTTAGACTCTAGTGCAGCAGACTGAGGGGGCAACAGACTCAAGGAATGAGCGTGGAAGCCCGCACGCTACACCAACAACGCTGCTGCCCAAACTTGTTTCCTAGCATTTCCAGCTATGGTGACCCAGTTTAGTCCTGCGTGTGAATCGGTGTTAGTTTACACTGGCCTAGTGTCGGCCTAAACTCAGTTTGCGGGTTTTGTGGGACATGAGAGGTGTATGCTTGTGGTAATTTGAGCGAGTGCCTGCAAGCTCCAACTCGCCGGCCGACAGGTGGACTCAACTAGCGAGTTCCACCCTGTAGGCTCTCACTTCCGCGTTTTTTACTCTGACTCTTTGCACACTTCATCGTTTTACTTACCGTCTGTCCCAACCTCACCACAGAGTCAAGCACTACACAAGGGCATGAGGGAAGGGGTGTAATGTGTGTTTGTTTGTCCATGCTAGCAAGCGTTGTTATCTACACTATACACTACGGAACCATGTGCACACCTTGCTGTAGTTACTAGGCAGGTTCCTTGTTGAACAAGCAAGCCATGTGGGTGAGCGGCTAGAAAACCACGGGAACCATGGATGCGGCAAGGTTTGCCTTCCAATTGAGTGTTGCACCAAGACAAGGAGTAGGAGGTGTTGTGATTTGTGACGTTCCTATCGACCTGTACAGTTTATTGTGATCACTCGGCCGTGTGCATGCTCATGCAGATGCCTGGTGCGGACCCAGGTGGCACCGGGGCGTCATCTGGCTGTGGACTACCTGCTTGGAGCTGATCGAGGGTCGCCCCAGAGTCCAAGATGCTTTCTGGGACCTTGTGTAATCTTTCTGCAGCTTGTATGATTTCATCGGTGGACTGGCTGTGGGCCCGATTTGCATGTCTTTGCAATGTGTGTCCACCGTTTGCTGCCGGATGCATGCACGTGACCAGTTGTAGCGTCCGGCTTGAGATTCTGCACGTGTAGGTTCAGACGGCGTAGAGTTCTGAGTTGTCTAGCAGAGTTATGGCCAAAACAGTGGTTTTGGGCTGGTTTTAGGACAGACCTTGCACTGCCGCGTGCGACGCCCGCCGTGCGCCGCGGCAGGTACTTATGCCATGGACCTGTCATTTGTAATTTCTCTCTGCAAATGCTATTGAAGCATCCTGACACTTTGCCTTGTGTCCCCAAGCCAGACCCTTGCCGTTGTGTGCGCGACTTGTGACTGTCGTCACCGTTTGACTAGGCACTGACGCCTAGTCAGTGGCAATATCGCTAGGAGCTTCCACGCATTTTCTCATGGCATCAGAGGATCGAAACCCCTCTCGCTGAGCTGTGCCACAGAGACGCAGCACCGGCAGCAGCAGTGAGAGTAACCGCCGCCATCCTATCTTGGGACTCGTTGCAGTTGTTTTCAACAACGACATCATCACTGAGTCCCCACCACCACATCGGGTGAGCTGCGGCATTTACTAGCTCCACCAGCAGCAGTAGCAGCACCACCACGACCGGGTGGCAGCAACAGTTGTGTATGGCTGCCAGCCTATATACACAAAAAAAGGAGTAGCAGCTCGCAGCAGCAGCTTGCGGCGGCGGCTGCGAGCACTGACAGTGTGCAGTGGCGGCAGCAGCTCACAACAGTGGCGGCATCAGCAGCCGCAAGCAGCAATAATAGCGGAGCAGCAGTAGCAAAATCAACACCCACGCAGCAGCAGCATTGCAGCTGCTGCATCGACTGCAGCTCAGCAGCAGTGATGCAGTAGCAACGGAAGCAGCAACAGCGCAGCAACAGCATTGCAGCAACGTAGCAGCAGCATTGTAGCTGGTGCGTAGTTTCTGCTGCATAGAAACTGCGCAGCCCCTGCACAGCCGCAAGACGGAGTTGACGAAGTCACCCCCACCAGTCATGCGCAGTTCGCATGACCTTCTACACACCAAGAAAAAAACAAACAAAAAAATGCTGGCATAAAATACGCTACCAAAGAACGCTAGCTTTTTTCGCTAGCGTAAGAAACGCTGATGTCATCCACGGCTATGCTGACGTCAGCAATTTTGGGGTCAAAACATCAAATTTTCTGAACATTTCAACTCCTCGAGAAACGCTGTTGGTTTCTCGTTCGGGGCATTTTTTACGTTCGGCCCCATACTGAGCACTAGCATGGCTCCGACCGGTGACAAGGGCAAAGGACCACTAGATCCTTCTTCCTCCTCCTCCGGGGTCATGAGCCCACGCTCGCAGGCCATTGCGGACCTGCAGAGTCAGCAGGATGAGATACATTGCCTACAGCAGCAGCAGACTGATGCCATCCGCACGCACACTGATCTTCTTCGGAGTCAGTCCTCGGCCCCACAGCACACCTCCGGGGGAGTAGGCGGTGTCACACGTTGTGCACAGCAGTCAGCATCTACACCGAGGAGAGCGGCAGGACAGGACCCGCCACTTCTTCATCCTTTGGAGGAGGACCCTGATATGCCAGGCATGGACGATGACACTTCCGAGAGAGAGATTCGTGTACTTCAGGATAGCCTTCGCCAGTTGAAGACGCGTTCCGGTTCCTTGCTCCCGGAGATCCGATCTTCGCCTGAGATCTACCTCGGCGACTTTCCTCGTCTCGATGTCTTCCCCGTCCCTCGTCTTTCCCATCCTGTGGTTGCTCTCCCTACGGAGCGGCAACCTAAGGACTTCGAGACACCGTCCCCACGATATGTCAGCGAGGACGGCTTTGACTGCTAGGAGACCCTCTTCCAGGTCTGGGCCACTTCAGAGGGGGTTTGGCCCCATTAACACAATCAGTACTAGGTTACGGACCGTGCTCAGGTGCAGACATCGGCTCGGGCGATGCACGGACCCCTTTACGCCATACCTCGAGAGACTGTCGTGGACTTTCGCCCCTTCCTTGGAGAGGCAGGCACAAGCGCGGGTGCTAACCCACGTCGGGGCTGGGAGTTGGCATTGTCTCTGCTTGCTGTAGAGACGCACGCCACCTGCGCGGCTCACATCCGCACCTTCCACTCCCTTCGTCAGGGACCTGCCGAGCCCGTAGTCGCTTATTGGCGGTGCGCCATGTGCATCTACACGCACCTTTGGACCGTATGAGGGACACAGTTATGGGCGCTTTGCATGCTCATGATCAGAGTCCATCTTGGACACGTCGACATCTTCACGAAGTACAGCGACGCCGGGCTCGAGCCCTTCTCCACCTCCCTTCAGCTTCTCCCTTGGACGCATTAGCTTTTCCTCCAGGTGACATTCGCTCGTGAGGCAGCCATCGCCCACCAGGAGAGTTCACTTGCTGCACCGGTCATCGCGTCACCACCGACGCCTCTCTTGCAGTTCACTTCTCCATCCGCTGGCACGCCCTCCTCTTCCCTTTCCACCCCAGCTATCCTGACTCAGACGCAGGGTGTCGCAACAGAAGCATAGGGGAAGAAGAGCAAAAAGAACTGTGGCTTGGCCTAGCAGCAGTCATTGCAGCAGCAGTCATCAAGCGGTAGCAGTGGACGCGCTGTTCAGTGCTACAACTGTGGAGGCGCTCACCGCTACACTGAGTGCCAGCAGCCGATCTACTAGGCACGGATCACTTGCACTCTTCAGGTTGTACACGCACAATGGTCTGCGTCGAGCAGCACAGCCTCTAGTCGCGCGACGACCACGACCACAGCAGTTCCCGCTTCCCCACTTGCGAGCAGCGGAGACCCAGACCCCCGTGACTGCACCATCGCCGAGCTCCATCAGCTCCTGGCGCTTCGCTTTTAGGGAGGTGCGAGTGTGTCGTCACAGCCGGGTGGTTCATAGACTGTTTGTTCATCTGTTCTCATCTCTCATGATAACTCGTGTGGGGGAGCACAACTGGCATGTGATGATGATGGACCTGACAGTACAGATTGGATTTCTGTGTCTCACATGTGTGCCCTTCATCGTTCTCCCTCTATTGCCGAGCGCCCGTCTGCAGCCCAGTGTTCCATTGCCCGTCGCACCGTGACGTCCTCCGGTCGTGATTCGCGTGGCACTTGGATCATCGATTCAGGTGCCACTCACCACGTGACATGTCATCGTAGTGACTTTGTTGTCCTCGCCCCTGTGGTGTCTGTTCGCTCCGTTCGCATAGGCTCTGGTCAGTCCTTGCCAGTCCAGGGTGTTGGGGTTGTGTGCTTTGATGGACCGTCTGGCCCCTTGTATCTCTCCAACGTGCCTTTTGTGCCTGACCTTGAGCTCAGCTTGCTCTCTGTGCGTGCCTGCACTTTGATGGGACTCTCTATGGAGCACACTGCCAACTCAGCGACAGTGATTGCTCTTGATACTCGCACTGTTGTTCTTTGTGTCTCTGTTGTGGATGATCTATATCGTGTTCCTTGGATCTCTTCTTCGCATTGCTCCCCTTCTCCTCCAGCTCGTGTGTTTGTCACTGGTGTCCTGTCTGCTCAGCACCAGCACCTGTGGCATCGTCTTCTGTTTCATGTGGGCACCGACACTGTGTCGAAGCTCATTAGGACACAGCCCGCCCTCGGTCTTGACGCGGCCTTTTTCGAGAAGCCGCCCAAGACCGATTGTCTGTTATGTGCTCAGGGTAAGATGCATCATTGCACCTACCCTGACTCCCGTTCTCGAGCCCTTCGTCCCCTCGAGCTGGTCCATTCCGGCCTTCTTGGTCCTCTCCCTGTCGAGTCCTGATCCGATCGGGGCCGATATGTCCTCACCCTGACCGATGACTTCACCTGGATGCGGTGGGTTTACATCCTGCGCGAGAAGACTGATGTCGCTTTCGCGATTTGTCTCTGGCTAGTGATGAGTGAGCGTCAGTCTCGCCACTCGCTGCACACCTTCCGCTCAGATCGCGGCGGCGAGTTTCTTGGCGAAATGGACAGTTTCTTTGCCAAGAGTGGGATTTTTTACCAGGTCTCTGCTCCTGCCACTCCTCAGCAGAACAGTGTCTTTGTGCATTGGAACCGCACCATGGAGGATGCGGTTTGTGCTATGTGGTCTGAGTGCGGTCTCCCGGAATCCTTCGCCTTTGAAGGATTCGCCTACATTACGTGGGTCTGGAACCGCCTCCCGCACGGTCCTCTTCCGGACCATGTTACACCGTATGAGCTATGGTTTGGCCACTGTGCCAATCTGCGTCTTGCTCGTGTTTGGGACTCACTGGCTTCTGTGTGGTACACGGAGGATCAGTAGGGGTCCAAGGTCTCTCCGCGAGGTTGCTTGTGTGCCTTTGTTGGTATCTCCCCGCGGTCGAAAGCCTGGCGTTTTTGGGACCTCTCCCCGGTGTCGTATTGTTGAGTCCCACGACGCGCTCTTCTTTAAGTCTCTCACCTAGCCCTGTGACCTCGATTGTGTCGATGTCTGTCACACAGGTTTCTACGTCTGAGGTTTCTCAACGGATGGGGATTTCTGAGCCTACGAGCACCTCTCGTCCGGCTGATGTGTCCATTCGAGCCCCCCCTCCATTTCTCGGTCTCAGGCTCTTGATGACCCGGCAATCATGGCCATCGGCCCAGAGACCTCTCCCGTCCAGCCTGTCTTCTCTCCTGCGCCCTCGCACCCTACAGACACCCATGATGTTGTCCCTCTGTCCACCGGTACTCCTATCTCTGTGGGTGGTCCTGTTGCCACTCCCAGTCCTACGTCTCCCGTCAGTTCACAAGCCTCTCCTCCCACTGCATCACCTCCCCCTGTGCCTCTATCCTCACCGGATGTGGTCGTGCCTGTCTCTGAGCCTGCGGTCATCCCTTCAAGCCTAGGCTACTCACATGAGCCCGCTGGTTGTCTTTGACGGTTGGGCTCCGTAGCCCAGCGAGTGTCAAGTCCCGCACCCAAGCACTCCACTCGCAGCGTTGCGAGTGGCGATCCCGGCACAAAGGCCCTCGGCCTGAGTGTCCGTACATATCACACAGAGGTACATCCAGCGTGTCCTGTAGGGCACAATCTCGTCACTCATGAGTTTTATACCGCTTGTGATGCAACAGCTGACCTTGTGGTTGTCTGGCCCAGCTCTGAGGCGTGTGCACTTGCCAATCAGAGCTCTCCCTCGTTGGACCCTGATCCGGGCACACTGAGGGACGCGCTCTCATCAAAGGATGCTGACGCGTGGCGTGCCGCCTGCGAGGATGAGCTTCGTGCCATCCGAGAGCACGGAGTTTACGAGCTAGTCGACCTTCCACCTGGGAGGAAAGCGATTCAAGTCAAATGGGTCTTTCGCAAGAAGGTGAAGCCGGATGGCTCACTCGAACGCCACAAGGCTTGCTTGGTCGTCATGGGGTACTCTCAGATCGAGGGCGTTGATTACACTAACACCTTTGTCCCTGTCGGCCGTATGACCTTAGCTCGTGCTCTATTTTGTGTGGTGGCTCAACATGACTGGGAAATGCACCAGATGGATGTGAACAATGCGTTCCTCCATGGCTCTCTGGATGAGGAGATTTACGTGGCCCAGCCACCAAGCTTTGACGACAGTGACAAGGTCTAGCGCTTGTGCAAGTTCTTGTACGGACTCAAGCAGTCTCCTTGGTGCTAGAACCTGGAGATCACAGGCACTCTGACTCGTGCAGGGTATGTACAGTGCGAGGCAGATCCCTCTCTTTTCATCTGACAGGCGCCTGAGCGGTTCACTGCCATGTCTGGTCTACGTGGATGACCTCTTGATCGCGTCTCCCTCCATGGAGGCCGTGAAGGAGGCCAAGGCGGTCCTCAAGACTGCTTATAAGATGAAGGACCTTGGTCACGGAAGCAGTGTTTCTTGGCATGGAGATTGTACGAGACCGCAGACGCTAGACGCTTCTGTTGCATCAGGCAAGATACGCACGCGTTGTTGGGGAGCGCTTCACTGACCACCTTGGCGTAGTGCCGACAGCCTCCACACCTCTCACACCTGACGGGCAGGATGCCCTGAAGGTGGACAATCCCACACAGCTGGGGGAGATAGTGGATGTGACCTTGTACCTCCGCCTCATCAGATCTCTGATGTACCTGGCCACTACCACACGTCCCGACATCGCTTTTGCCATCAACCTCCTTGCACAGTTTTTGCAGGCTCCACGTGCTAGAGCCCTCCAGGCGGCTGTGCGAGTGGTGCGGTACGTGGTTTCCACGCCGTACCTTGGACTCTGATTTCGCAGGCAGTGCCCGGTGGTTCTTGATGGCTACATCAACAGCGACTGGGCCTAGAGCCCAGATGGACGCACTCGCACCGGTTACGTGTTCCTGCTCGGTGGTACCGCTATGTCCTGGCGCAGGGCTGCATCTCACGTAGCTCGTCGGAGGCAGAGTATGTTGCTCTGGGTGCAGGTACTGCTGAGGCAGTGTGGCTGCAACGCCTGTTCCTTGAGCTGGGTCAGTGAATGGTTGCCATTGTGCTTTATTGTGACAACCAGAGTGCTCTTGCCATTGTGGAGAAATCTTGTGTCTTTCATGCTCGTACGAAGCACATTGTGGTTGAGCATCATTTTGTGCGTAATCTAGTGGAGCGACACGTGATCTCCCTCATATGGGTCGGCGCTGACATGCAGCGTGCTGACTTCTTGAGGAAGGCACTGGCGCGTGGGAAGTTTCTGGTGGCCATTTATTCCATTGGGCTTTGCCCCTTGCCTGAGAGTGGTTGAGTACGGGGTGTGTCTATGTCTGTGTCACGACAGTTTTTGCCCTCGTTCTTGTACTCGTTTCAGTGCTACATGTGTATGGACATGCGTACCATTGGGTCATGGGGGGGTGTTGTGATTTGTGACGTTCTTGTCGACCTTTACAGTTCACTGTGACCACTTGGCCATGTCCATGCTCGTGCAGATCCCTGATGCAGACCCAAATGGTACCGAGGCGTTGTCTGGCGGTGGACTACTTGCTCGAAGCTGATCGACGGTCGCCCCAGAGTCCAAGATGCTGTCTGGGACCTTCTTTAGTTTTTTTGCAACTTGTAGGATTTCATCGGTGGACCGGCCGTGGGCCTGATTTGCATGTCCTTGCATTGTGTGTCCACCGTTTGTTGCCGGATGCATGCATGTGACCAGTCGTAGCGTCCGGCTTGAGATTCTGCACCTGTAGGTTCACACGGTGTAGAGTTCTGACTTGTCCACGCAGAGTTCGTAATTACTAGGAACTTACGTGACTAGTCCATGTGTGGTGAGGTGGTGAATGCAACAAGCCACACCGAGCGAGAGACGCCATGGATGCGGTAACTTGCTTGAAACGTTGCGCACTCAACCAAGACAAGTTAGTGGGGGGAAGCGAGCGAGGTAAGAGCACACCGGTGAGCACTTGCCCACACCAAGCATCACGCTCGGTTGGGCTAGTGCTGCCACCCGGGGTCGAGCCCAACCACTCGGAATAATCCAAGGGCAGCCATTCACCAGTGCTCGGCCAAGAGCGGCACGGTGGCCCCCTAAGGATTAGCACCCGGGAAATATGCAGCTCCCCCATCACATGCAAGGCAAGATAACATGATGCAAGGCACGGCAGTGAGAATGTACAGGCCCTAGCATCTACCGCATCATAGAGAGTCATAGAAAGTCATAGAGAGTCATGCAATGGTCACGTTTGTGCCCGAGGGCATTCCTGGGTCCAGCAGCAGCAGCAGCTTGAGGGCGTGAACGGCTCCAACCAGGATGGGCACGTCGGACGCTTCCCCAGGTGGGACCATTGTCGCTTAGTCTGTACAGAGTGTGTGCAGAGTGTGAGAGGCAAGAGGACATAGAGTTGTGAGTGGCCAACAAACTTCAACACTCCCCAATGACCCGCAGACAAGCAACCCACACACGCATGAGAGAATCACAAGAGGTGAGGGAGAGAAACCACAGACAATCAACCTGGATCACATGGAGTGATGGGACCCACAGAGTGAACAACTCTTTTGAAGACGTTTCGGCTGAGGGCCTTACTGAGAAAGTAAGCTCTCTGTGATCGTGTATCCACCCACGTGACTTGGACGATGCCAGCAACAATGCATTCACAAACAAAGAGATGCTCCACATTGATGTGTTTGGTGCGTGAGTGATGCATGCCACTGTTTTCAGCAATGGATTTTGTGCTTCGGTTGTCACAGCGCAGAGTGATGCAGCGGATGGGAACACGCAATTGTTGCAGCAGACGGCACAGCCAGACAGCTTCATACGTGCCTGCACAAAGAGCAACATACTCAGCCTTAGCAGTGTTGCGTGCTACACATCCTTGCTTGCCACTCTTCCAGGACACTGCAGTGCCACCAACCAGAAAAATGTACCCTGTACGGCTGCGAGCATCAGAGTCATGCGCCCAGTCACTGTCTATAAAGCCGTCCACTACGACTGGGGGCTGGGCACGAAAGTGCAGCCCAACACGAGGAGTGGAGAGAGCGTACCGCACCACTCGTAATGCTGCCTCGAGGCGACACTCGTGGGGGCACTGAGAGAACTGAGACAGAAAGTTCACAGCAAAAGCCACATCCGCACGTGTGGTCGTGGCAAGGTACATCAGGGAGCCAATGACACGGAGGTAGTCGGTTACGTCAACTGTCTCCCCCAGCTTTGTGGGCTCCGGTGACTTCAGGAGGGATTGACCAGTGGGCGTCATGAGAGTGGAAGCTGTGGGGATGGAAACGAGGAGTGGGGCGAAGCGCTCCCCCAGGCTACGCACATATGCAGCCTGATGTACATGCAAGACGCGACGTGCACGGTCCCACTCCAACTCCATTCCTAGAAAGATGCGGGCTGGACCAAGATCCTTCATCTTATATGCTGTTTGAATCAAACACTTGGCGGTTGTAGCGGGAGGGCCGGTTTGGCCCTCCCTCCTCGCTGAAGCAAGGGGTGGTTGCGCACCACCCCTCGCGTCAGCGAGGGCTGGCTGGTGGCCAGCACTTCACTGGCCGCCGGCCAGCTTGCTGCCGGCCGGCTGGACGGCCGGCAGCCGGCCAAGCAACCGGCCGGCCACCGGCCGGCCAGCCGCCAGCCGCCGATCGCGGCCTCAGCCCGATCAGCAGCTAAGAGGCCACGAGGGCCTCGAGGGTGCGGCCTCGGGGCGTCATGCCCTCGCCCCCCCTCGCCCTCCTTGCAAAAAAAGCAAGCGAGGATGAGGGATAGGGGGAGCGAGGGTGAGGTCGAGAGAGAGTAGGCGCAAAATTGCCAGCGTGTCTCGCACGTGACGATTTTGCGCCAGAACGGCAAAATGTAAATCGAAGTTCTTTCTTGACAAACTTTGACATAAAATAAACAAAATAACACGTGCGAACACACGAGTTCGAGGTAAAAATCCCTGGTTTGGGTCCCAAAACTAGGGGTTTGGTCAAAAAACGGAAATGGGCCTCCAGAGACTCGAAATATTCGAGTCTCCCTGCTCTGGGTCGTTGATGACGATTCCCCCTCAGTCTTACAAAGGGGTAAACCCCTGACGCGGACTGAGAACGACATATTGCGAACTCCGACGACGACTTCAGAGCAGGAGCTGGAGACTCGACACGTTACAGTGGTATCAGAGCCAGATGACCCTCGCGACTAAGGGTTCGACGGAAACGGCGGCTACGTCACATATAAAACGCCGCCGGCAGCTACAAGCAGCAACAGAAACGCCATAAGGAACTACGGCATCTACAATCCACGGATTGAAGCACCGTAAAGTGCGTTAGAGAGCTTGAAAAATGCTCTACTTGGTGGAGACTCTTCCTTCCAACCTCTCTTCACTTCCAGAGGGCTAGAAAGATTTTTGTGGGACAGGATGGGGAGTTTCCACCCTAAAAAACCACAAAATCCTCCCCATTGTCAAGGCTCCTTCAAAATACCTTCATCCAAACATTGGAACAGCGCCCCTGCCCAAGTTTAGGGACTCTCACGGCCTGAGAGCATCCTAAAAAGGAGGGTGACACCTTGAAGATTTTTGCCGGCTCAAGGGAGACGTTGTCCAAGAATGTGAGAGGCGTCAAGGAGCGTGAAGAGAAGACCAAGGAAGACAAGAAGACAAGAGGAAGACAAGAAGGAGAAGAAAGATTGGAAGGCTTGGTAGAAATTGTTAGAATTTTCCTTAGCACTCTTTGCTCTTGTTTTGTGAGCGGCACTCACATTTCTCCTCATTCCATTGTCTTGTGAATTTTTGTTTTCCTAGGTACTAGTCCTTGCCAATCGCCGTGAGTCACGATTTAGGGAGACTAGTTTCTAAACCCACAACCTTGTGCCAACGTGGCGGCCTAGGAAAATAGAAGTTTAAATTGATATTGCCTCACCGATCGTGAGAGCTAGACTGTAGGAGACGATTCCTCCTTTAAGTTGTGGGATGATCCTCACAACGACCTCCACGTGCTAGTTGCACGAACGACGAGATGACAAGTGCCGGACCGTCCAAGACAAACAAGGGCAAGATGGTGACAGCCTCACCACGAGCTCTCGACGGACTCCAAATTTTGGGAGCCGCCACCGCAAGCACGGTTGCCAACCCAAAGGAAACCGTACCGCCAAGGGCAACCCTACTGCCGAAGGCAACCGATGCCAACCTCGGCGATACCGAGCAGCGTGCGGAGGCCAAAAAGGTGCTCGACAAGCACGTTGACGCGCACGTGGGCGATCCCCATGCGACGTGCGATGCGATGGAGGAGGATCTCCCATGGGAATACCCCAACAAAGAGCACGACATCGATGATGGCGAAGGCGACGAGGATCGCAACCATCGCCATCGTCGTGCGACGAACTCGAGCCGATTGCTCGAGAAGGGCAAGACGCCCACCGCATCGCCTGAAGCTGCCGATGGCATCAAGACTGCCGAGAGCAGCAAGGGCGTTGAAAGCAGCCACACGGGAAGTTCTCGCGAGAACGAGCCGGACGACATCGCCGCGAAGGCAATTCACGACGACCGTCGTAGGCTCGCGGAGTTTGCTGCCGAGGCCGCGAGCCGACTCAAGATCACCACCGATGGTGGAGATACGGCACCACTCGGAGGAATGGGGGCGGACCCTCCTTCCTACGATGCGGCCGGAATGGGGCAAGGCAGTGCCCACTCGAGTATCGTCGCCGACGACAGTCTCCTCTGAAAGGTGGGATTCCTTGGAGGCGTGTATGCGAACAGTAGCCTCTTGTAGTGGGTAAGGGAGCACGGACAACGAGAGGCCCTGGAGACTATCGCCGATGCTGTGACGACATCAGAGCTTAATTTTGCGTTCGTAAACCTGCTAGCCAACGTCAAGCAGAGCATCATGGACCTTGACCGTGATCGCCAGTTGCAGCACCTGGCCGCCCATGAGGCAAGCCGCCGATGCAACAACCTTAGCAAGGCATTGCAAAGTGTGACCCAGGTGCAGATGCAGCAGCAAGCGCAGCATGCCGTAGCTGCGGATGCCACTGCCAGTGGCAGCGACGACTTGCCTACCTCGACGACTTTGGGGTCGGTCATGAACACGTCCTTCCTCCACAGTGTGAAGATCTTCCGGAAGGGCGTGAAGCTGACCGACTGGCTGAACCGCATGGAGCACATCCTACGTGTCCACAAGGCTCCACTCAGCCAGTGGGGCGACCTTGCCACGACGCAGCTTGAAGACAAACTCTTCAAGCATGTGGTCAAGGAGTGGACTACGCAGCAGCCGCACCTCGAGTGGTAGCCCATGTCGTGGGAGGCCTTCTACGTGATCATGCGCAAGAAGTGCACCTAGTGTGAGGAGGCGCAGTGCGCCTTCCACAAGATCAAGGACTTCAGGCAGCTGGGCAGCTTGCTCGAATCCTACTTGAGCGAGTTCGCCGCACTTGTGGAAGAAGCCGAAAGCTTCACCGGGGGTGATGGGACTCAGACCTTCAAGTACCCGGAGTGCATGCTGTTGGAGTACTTGCGTGATGGTCTCGCCAGCAAGAATCTGAAGGACAAGACCACCACGACAGCCACTGGCCAAGCTTGGACAAGCTGGAGGGTTTTGCGTGACTACATGAGCAAAGTGTATTCGGCAAACCCGAAGCACTACTCTGATGCACGGCCGAATGCACGTACACAACAAGGCCGCGGCATGCGCATGGACGCTGCAGGGGCTGGTGGATCAACGGGACAGCGAGGCGGGGCCAAGGGCAAGTAGCCTGTAAACCCTCCAGCTAAGAAGGCTGGTGGATACAATGGCCCTAACAACAAGCGCAACCGCGAGAATGACGAGCTGCAGGCGGCGCGTGAGCGTCGCAACACATCCTTCTGCGAAGGGCTCTGCCACAACTGCATGCAGCCGGGCCACTTTAGGGCTCAGTTCCCTCAAGCTGCTAGGGGTGGACAAGAGGCCGCGGCGTTAGCTACAGCAGTAGCACCTCGTGGGGATGGTGTAGCAGGAGGCCGCGGAAAGGGCCGTGGACAGGGTCGCGGTCGCGGTAATGGGTCCGGCCGTGGTAATGGACAGCGTCGTGGGGCAGGTTTTCCCCACCCCTGAGTGACGTCAATGGGCATCACTCAGGGGTAAAACTGGATCACGAGTATGGGCTCATATTTTTAGATGAGGATATTAAACAATTTGAGTTTCTGACGAGTTCAAATTTCTCTGTTGTCTTTTCTCCTCTTGTTGAACCGCATTCTACACTTGCTGACCGACATTTCCCACTAAACCTTGCATCTCCGGACAAGATGCATGATCGTACATGCTTAGTGGTGGTGACACTGACCACTGTGCAAGAGTTGTGTGACACAGTGATTGAAGCAAATGCCCTCAAAGAAATGAGTTCAATCACGTTTACAGTATCCTTAGTCGACGATTTCGACCTAGTCAAATTTAAGGACTGGAAGGTGCTAGCCAAATTCACGCGTGCCCACAAGATGTGGACTCGTGTGGGTGAATCATGGGAGTTGCAACGCCCGTCGTATAGATTCCGTGTTCATCACAAACTTGGCTTGCCGTCATCGAGTCTGTTCACTCGGAAGATTGGGGGCAACATGACGATGCAGTTCAAAGGACATCTTGCTGGTGCTCCCGTGAACGTACTTGCTGACATTGGAGGGGACGACTCTTTTGTTAGCCTTGGTTTTACCCGACAGGTTGGCTTGAGGTACAAGCCATCAAACGGCGCACTTGTTGTTGGTGACAACCGTACGGTACCCGTGATCGGTACTTGTAAAGCGAAAATTTGTATTCAAGGGTACACGCAGAGTGTCACGTTGAAGGTAATCAACTTTCTTGACCCGTTTGACGTGGTGCTAGGCGACCCCTGGCTTCGTGACAACAAGGCACTAATGTACTTTGAATCAAAGTGTTTGACCCTTCGAAAAGGACAACGCTGCTTTATGTTGATTCCGAGTACGGAACTATCACCGACCCGACTCAAAGTCCATGCCAGCTTGTCTGCAATATAGGTCAAGAGACGTATTCAACAAGGTTGTCGATACTTCTTAGCTCAGCTGCAGAAAATTGAGGACGACGTGACGGAAGACACGCCACAAGAGATTAGATATCTATTGGCGGAGTTCTTGGATGTATTCCAAGACCCAAGGGCTGGGCTTCCACCAGAAAGACACATGGGCCACACGATTCCGCTGCAACCGGAGGGTGACTCCTCCATTCACACCCATGTATCGTCTTAGTCCAACAGAAATGCGAGAGGCCGAACGCCAAATCAAAGAGTACCTTGCAAAGGGGTGGATCGAGCCCAGTAGCTCGCCGTATGGTGCGCCGATCCTTTTTGTGAACAAAAAGGACGGTGGTCTACGTATGTGCGTGGATTACCGGGCGTTGAACAAGCTGACGGTGAAAAACCGATTTCCCTTACCGCAGATTGAGGACCTTTTTGACCAACTCCAAGGCGCAAAAGTATTCTCTTCCTTGGATTTGTCTCAAGGGTACCATCACATCCGCATCACGGAAGATGATGTGCCCAAAACCGCGTTTCGAACGCACATGGGACACTATCAGTTCTGAGTGTTGTGCTTTGGGCTTACAAATGCCCCGGCAACCTTCCAAGGAGAAATGTACAGAATGTTTGCCAAGCAACTCGGACAGTTTGTCTTGGTTTACCTGGACGACATCCTGGTTTTCTCCAAATCAATGGAAGAGCACATAGAACATCTGCCCGAAGTTCTCGCAGTCCTTCAGGAACAGAAGTTCTATGCGAAAGTGAGCAAGTGCAAATTTGCACAAGATGAACTCGAATACCTTGGACACATCGTCGGCAAGGACGGCATTCGTGTCGACCCACGAAAGGTCCAAGCTGTTGTGGACTGGCCACGTCCCGAGAATTTTGGGCAAATACGGTCTTTCCTCGGCCTTGCAAACTACTTTCGACGGTTTATGCAAGGGTATTTGACCCTGGTAACACCGCTAACCAGGCTCACACAAAAAGACGTGCGATGGGAATCGACACCTGATTGCAAGAACACTTTTCTCAAGGTCAAAGAGCTCCTATCCACGGCGCCCTTCCTAGCTCTTCTGGATCCATTGCAACCGTGGGAGGTTTGATGTGATGTGTCGGTAGTAGGACTCGGAGTCGTCCTCATGCAGAACGGTCACCCAGTTGCGTATGAGAGCCTGAAGCTCATTCCCGTGGAAACGCAGTACACGACTGGGGATCAAGAGCTCCTTGCGGTAGTACACGCTTTCAAGATATGCCGTTGCTACCTCGAGGGTGTTGAAGGGAGTGTGACGGTCGTGACCGAACATAATCCATTGGTGTTTTTCCAAATGCAACCAAACCTTTCAAGACGACAGGCGCATTGGAGCGAATACTTGAGTCGATTCTCGTTCACATGGGAATATTGGCCAGGACGCATCAATGTGGCCAATCCACTAAGCCTGTGGAAATTAAAGCAACCACCGAGGTCAGTGGGTGTTTTATGGCCATTGCAACAGCAACAGTACAACCACCAGATCCCCCTGCACCTCTACGGCAACCACCGCGAGAGATTATCCATTACAATGGTTTTGTAATCAGGATCCGGATGGGATACTGTGTGGATTCTTGGTTTCAAGACTCTCGAAATCTGGACAAGTACGGCTTGGTGGAGGCCGCAAGAATCTTGTGGCATGGAGAACAAGTTGTTGTGCCAAGCTCGGGAGACCTTCGAGCAAAGGATATCTCCCAGTTCCACGACCCGTAGGTCGCAGGTCATGTGGGACCTTGAAAGACCGGACAGGCACTCTCGGACCACTATTGGTGGCCAGGGTGGAGTGTTGATGTCCGTAAGTATTGCATGACATGTGACCCATGTCTTCGGAATAAGGCTAGTAACAAGAAGCATGTTGGACTCCTCTAATGGCTTCCCATTCCTGGGACTGCATGGGAGTGCGTCAGCATGGACTTCATTACTGGTCTTCCGGACACCGTGGCCATGATGCAATACTAGTGGTTGTGGATATTTTGATGAAGATGACACACTTCATTCCTACAACCACTGACGTGAATGCAGAGGAGACCGCTCGTCTCTTCTTTGAGGGTGTCGTAAAGTTCTACGGCTTGCCATCGCGCATTATCTCCAATCGAGATCAAAATTTTGCTAGTAAGTTCTGGCAAAAGATGCACGAATTCTTCGGCAGTGAGTCATAAATGTTGACAGCATTTCACCTTCAAACTGACGTACAAACAAAGCGCATGAATCGCACTCTGGAGCAGATGCTCTGCATGTACGTGGACCCTGCCATGCATGATTGGGACGAATTCCTAGCACAGGCAGAGTTTGCGGTGAACAACTTGGTGAATGAGTCCACACAGTTCACACCGTTCATGTTGAATAGTGGTCGGCAACCAGTGGTACCCTCTTCATTGGTGAAGAATGGGAGTACAGGAGGGCAGGTTCCTTTCGCTCAAGCCTTTGCCGAGCGCATCGACTCCTTGTTACAGAAGGCAAAGGGTCACCTTCAAGCAGGTCGGGAGCGACAAAAGGCATATGCCGAGAAAGGTCGTCGGGAGGTGTCGTTTGACATCGGTGACAAAGTGTTGCTTAGCACTAAAAGCCTTCGGCTGAAGTTGCGAGGGGCAAGAAAACTTCTACCGAAGTGGATTGGGCCATTTCCCATTGTGGCACGCATCTGGCCAGTGGCATACCGATTGGTACTTCCGCCGAGTATGAAGATACATGACGTGTTTCATGTGAGCCTTCTAGCTCCATACACGGCAGAAGGAACCGTTCAGCCACCACAAGCGGTCCTAGCTACCAACGGCCAATACGAGGTCCTTTGCCTACTGTAGCACCGAGAGCATACTCTTCGGTCGCACGTTGTCATGGAGTACCTCGTTCATTGGGCCGGTTGTGGACCTGAACATAATTCATGGGAGCCCGAATCTCTGTTGTCCACAAGGGTGGTCAACGAGTATTGGAGCGAGCTTGTAGCTTGCACAGATCGATGCATGGCAAGAGGTACCACCTGAACACTGAGAAAGTGAACAACATTCCCACTGGGCAGCATTCATGGACAGCGACCATAGGAGGTTGGGGACGCCCAACATGGTTGTCCTGCGAACGCTCCAGCCTAAAGGGGGGAGGCCGCTAGCCGTGCTGACAAACAAGCTGCAGCTTAGGTCTAAGTACCATGCACGCGTTCATGTCTAGCTGGTGATTGAAGTTATTAATTTCTTTCACAATGTTGATGACTCACTGACTGACAATCCTACTTGTTGTTCATGAACCAAGACGGTTCATAATAAGTGGGAAAGAATGTAGCGGGAGGGCCGGTTTGGCCCTCCCTCCTCGCTGAAGCAAGGGGTGGTTGCACACCACCCCTCGCGTCAGCGAGGGCTGGCCAGCGGCCAGCACTTCGCTGGCCACCGGCCAGCTTGCTGCCGGCCGGCTGGACGGCCGGCGGCCGGCCAAGCAACCGGCCGGCCACTGGCCATCCAGCCGCCAGCCGCCGATCACGGCCTCAGCCCAATCGGCGACTAAGAGGCCACGAGGGCCTCGAGGGGAAGGCCTTGTAGCCTCGTGCCCTCGCCCCCCCTCGCCCTCCTTGCAAAACAAGCAAGCGAGGACGAGGGATAGGGGGAGCGAGGGTGAGGTCGAGAGAGAGCTGGCGCGAAATCGCCAACGTGTCTCGCACGCGACGATTTAGTGCCAGAACGGCAAAATGTAAATCGAAGTTCGATCTCGACAAACTTCGACATAAAATAAACGGAATAACTCGTGCGAACACACGAGTTCAAGGTTAAAACCCCCGGTTTGGGTCCCAAAACTAGGGTTTTGGTTAGAAACGGAAATGGGCCTCTGGAGACTCGAAAAATTCGAGTCTCCCTGCTCTGGGTCGTTGATGACGATTGCCCCTCAGTCCTGCGAAGGGTGTAAATCCTTGACGTGAACTAAGAACGCCATTCTGCGAACTCCGACGACGACTTCAGAGCAGGAGCTGGAGACTTGACACGTTACAGCGGCCGTCACAGAAGCAGCATCGGGAGAAGCAATGACAAGGTCGTCCACGTACGCAAGAATGGCAACGAGTGGTTTGGTGGGGGGCCAAAGAAACAGTGCTGGATCCACGGCACTCCGCTTGTAACCCCTTTTCTCAAGGGTAGATGTGATCTCTTGGTTCCAACACCGCGAGGATTGTTTGAGGCCATAGAGGGCATTGCGTAAGCGCCCAACCCGGTTAATGCCATCAGAGAAGCCGGGTGGTTGGACCATGTGAATCTCTTCATTCAGCTTGCCATGCAGAAAGGCATTGTTGACATCCATCTGCTCAAGCTCCCGGTCATGCTGAGCGACTAGGCTGAGAAGAGCCCTGGCTGTGGTGTGACGACCAGCTGGAGCAAAGGTCTCGTCAAAGTTGACACCGAGGATCTGAGAGAACCCTTTGGCAGTGAGACGAGCCTTGTACCGTTCAACTGTGTTGTCCGGATTCAGCTTACAACGGTACACCCACTTGGCCGCAACTACCTTGCGACCCGGTGGGAGGTCGACAAGCTCAAACGCACCGTGATCAAACAGGGCATCGAGTTCGGCCTTCATGGCCTGCTCCCACAACGGGGAGTCAGAGGCTACACGAGTTGCTTGCACAGTTTTTGGTTCGGGAGGAAGAGGAGAAAGGCCGGCGGCAGCAAAGCACGAGGCAACATACCCACCTACAGATGAGGACAGAGCTGAGTGGAACTCCTGTTCGACAAGAGAGTAGCCGAGTGCGGTGCTAGGGTGTATGACAGATGTTGCTTAAGATAGGCCAGAGGTGGTTAGACCAAGAGCATGAAGACCAGGGTCACCAGAGACGACAGGGTGAGACTACGAAGGGAGAGCTCGGAGACGCCCACCGTGCGTGTAGGGTGAGACTGGGGGAATGGACGGAGGACGCGCAGAGGAGGAGGGAGCAGGGGGACGGGGCGGTCCAGGCAAAGAGGAAGAGTCAAGAGTTGGCTCTGAGGCGACAGGGGAAGGCAGTGAGATGGCGCCAAGGGTAGGAGATGAGGACGAAGCCGTGGGACAAACAGCGATAGGAGAGCCAGGGGATGGACTGGGTGAGGCCAAGGGAGCCGTGGAGGGGGATGAAGCCGGTGAGGGGAACGCAGACAAAGGAGATCTCTGCTCGGAAGGGGAGGAGACAAAGGGGACCGAGGGACGCCTCGAGGGGAGAACAGCAAGCCCAGAGGGTAGAGGACCACCCCCACCCTGAAAGGGCGGAGAGAGGGACCCACCAAAGCGGGGAGAGTCACGCTCAAATAGGTGTTCAAAGAAGAGGGTGTCACGAGACTCAATGACACGGCAGCGGGAAGGATCCCAGAAGTGCCATGAGGGGACTCTCAAGAGGGGACTCCCAAAACTGCCCACCGACCAACGTCACGTTGGTCGGTGGGCACCCAGATTGAGGCAAGGCAGCCCCACATATGGGCAAGATGAAGGTCGGCACGTCGGCCAGTCCACCGCTCAAAAGGAGTGACAGTGTGGGGAACGGGCCCATGCGGGATGCGGTTCCAGACCCAGGTCATGTAGGACATAGCCTCAAAGGTGAAGAGAGGTGACTGACCGGAGGTGGAGAGCAGAGAACGAACCCAATCAGCAAGAGTGTGGTTCCAGCGTTCCGACACA
This sequence comes from Penium margaritaceum, assembly GCA_023375785.1. Classification (NCBI taxonomy): domain Eukaryota; kingdom Viridiplantae; phylum Streptophyta; class Zygnematophyceae; order Desmidiales; family Peniaceae; genus Penium; species Penium margaritaceum. Next base: position 309,197 of record SZWC01000698.1, on the reverse strand, counting down.
CCATTTTGTTGTGGAGTGTAGGGTGCAGAGGATTCAAGTCGCACGCCACGGGACTCAAGGAAGCGAGACGTGGGAATAAGGAACTCACCACCATGGTCGTTGTGAAACACGCGCAAGGACCGGAGACAAGCTCGCTCGGCCTGTGGGAGCCAGGACTCAAGGATGTCGGTGACCTCACTCTTGTGCCGCAGGGCGAAAACCCAACGGCAGCGGGAGTAGTCATCAGTGAGACACAGGAGATAACGCCCAATGCCACCAAGGAACTCCTGTGGCAATGGGCCCATGATATCGGCATGCACCGGATCAAGTGGGTGCGAGGTAGTGGATTCAGAGGTGGAGAAGGGTGAGCGGTGCATTTTGCCACTGGCACAGTCAAGGCAGGTGGATGTGCAGGGAAGAGAGAAAGTGGCAGGGTCAAGGCCGTGTGCAGGCTGAAGGGGAAGAAGGCGCTGGATCGCGGCACTGTGAATGTGACAAAGGTGACAATGCAGTAGATGAGTGTGATCAGGGGACAGCGAAGGAGCATCGTGAACAAAAGCAAAAGTAGCGGAAGGTGAGGGCAACGTGAGCAGCACATGGAACAAGCGATCGCAGCGCACACCACATAGCACAACACCGCCAGAAGAGCGGAGTGAGATGGAAGAAAGCCCGCGGCTGGACGAGAAGTCCATGCCCTGGTCGTCAAGGGTGGTCACAGAGAGTAGACTGACTTCAAGGTCATGGACGTACAGGACGTCGGGCAGATAGACAGTGCCGTTGGGGCCAACAAAACGGACGACACCAACACCTTGAACGGGGAGAAGCTGGCCGGAGCCAGTTCGTACAAAACGCATTGATTGAACGGTCCCGAGGGACACGAAGGAGGAATGACAAGAGGCCATGTGATGTGTGGCTCCATAATCAATGATCCAGAGGCCAAGTGAGGCACGAGTGGAAGGAAGAACCAAACAGATAGCCACGGTGCCACGGACAATGGAAGAGGTGGAATGACCAAGACGTGAGGGTAGCGTGTGAGACTGCCAGTGTTCAATCCAGGTACGATCATAAGGCAATTCCCCTTGCACACCACCAGAGGCAAAACCACGGAAAGTGACATCCGACTCACAGGCAGAGACACGGGACTGGCCACTCACACTCTCACCTCCCTGAGAGTGAAGATGAAGAAGCTTGGCCAGTCGATGCTCAAGAGTGCGCTCCTCGTCTTGGCGATCAGAGGAACGTTCGGAGGAGCGGTCAGATGAGCGGTCAGAGTTGTGGCCATCGTCACGAGTCCAGTGAGGAACGGAGTAGTGGGAGGACGGGGGCCCGTAGTATGGAGGGCTAGACGGTGGTGGCACCCAGCCCCAGGCGCTGGGTGCAGGTGGCGTCGGCTGGAGAGGAGCGAGTGTAGTAGTCAGGGCCGAGGCAGATGAAGAGGATAAGGAAGACGCGACGGTCATGGTGGTAGAAACAGAGGAGGCAGTGACACCGGTGTGGGCCCCAGAGCACACATGGAGGAGGCAAGGCGTGCATTGTCGCGGGGAGCAGGACATTTGGGCACAGAGTGGCCGGTGGCGCCGCAGTTCTAGAAGGTGACATCAGTGACAGAGGAGGCAGAGCCCTTGCCGCCACGCCTACCTCCACGCCCTTTGTCCCCACAACCACCACCACGGCCGGAGTTGGAGCCATTACTCCCCCCACGCGGGGCAGCTTGTGTGGAGTGGACTGAGGCCTGAAAGGAGGAAGCAGTGGAAGATGCTGCAGCGGAAGCGGAGGGTGAGGAGGTAGTGACTGCTGCAATGGCGACGCGATGCATGCGCTTGTTTTGGAGAGCATTCCACCAGTCAGTGAGACGCGTAGCAATGAAGTCAAAGAGAGGACCAATTCCCGGTGGGGAATCAGCAGGGACAGTCGCAGAGGCAAGGCGCTCAAGCTTTGCCTGTGAGACATGAAGATACAGGTCAGATAGCTCGGGGATGAGGCCAGCGACAATGGACAGACATGCGGAGAGAGGGCCTAGGGCAGCCTTGCCAAGGTCATGTAGTAAGCGTAGGCTGCGTGCCTAGTACTCATCTGCTATCTCGTCCGTCTGCATCTGCAACGTGTTGAACTGAACAGTGAGTGTGCTTTGGGCAGCATGCCCAGTGACAGTTTTGCGGCAGTGGATGAGCGCATAGGCACCCACTGGGTCTGCATTGGTGCCTCGGATGGGGTCCGCATTGTACGTACCAATGTCATCCACAAGATTTTTGGAGCCGGCATTGATGAGGGCCCGCACAGCACGGGCAACCTCTGCTAGCTGAGGCACAAAAGACGGCTTGGCAGATGAGTAACATTCCCATAGCAACCCAACCCTGAGCCCACGTACTGAAGCGCGTCTCCCAGGATGTGAAGGTGAGCTTGGAAGTGAATTGTGGTGGCGGCATCTCAAAGTCTTTCTGCCGCGAAGGGTGGGAGAGCACGAGCAGAGGCCGCTGCAGCTGAGAGGGAAGGAGAGGAGGCGTTGGCAATGCCACTAGCAGGTGGTGCTGATGAGCTTGTAGACCCTGACTGATCAGCAGGGAGAAGTGTAGCAAAAGCTGGGACAGAGCGGAGACGCTCAAGAACTAGCGCACCTACTTTGGCGACTAACTCCTACTGTGTATCCCGCTCATGGTCAAGCTCATCCTGCGCTTTTCGGCGCTCAGCCTGCGCCTTGCTGAGGGCGGTCTCAAGGGCCTCCAGTTTTTCCTCTGGCCCGGGCATGGTGAGAAGGTAGGGGCACGAAAGCAAGAATGCGAACACAGGTGAGAGGGGAGAGGAAGTGAGTGTAGCATGCAGGGTAAGGGATGGTCTCACCGAGCTAGTAATGGGACAGCAGGGCGAAGAGAGGAGCCACCACAACTGCTCCTGAGGAGAAGAGCACTGCCATCCACCTTGCAGCTGCCATAGTCAAACACAGAAGGCCACTAACAGAAGCTCCGGCCACTGCCGCAAATGCAGATACAAGGAGGACCCCTGTGGTAACGTGTGGAGCTAGCTCCCGTGGGGCACCTATGGGGGTTAGAACAGCTGCTACTGTGGAGGCTTGGATGGAGCCGACAGCGGCTGCAGTGGCGTCAGCAATTGATGAGGCAACGGTGGCAGCTGAGGCTACTATTGCTGTGACCTGAGGGGCGATGTTTGCTGCAGCAGCAATAAGCAGCGTAAGAGAAGCTGCTGCGTGTGCATAGGCGTCGGCCGCACAACCCACGGCAGTCTGAGTGGGAGCCTTGCAGGCACGGGCAGTGGCAGCGAAGGTTGTTGTGGCCCCTGCTGCTGCGTCAAGAATGGCCCCCATGAGGCCAATGGAGTCTGTGTGCACTGGAAGCACAAGGATGACGGCTAGTACCTCCGGTGCTGGTGACGGTTCAGCAGATGCAACAACAGCCGGGGGAGGACCAGTAGTGGCGTCGGTGGTAGATGCAAAGGTGGAAGGTGGAGTACCGGCTGGCAGTTGCATGATTGGGGGACAAGGAGGTGTCGGCGGGAGATCGTCCGCGGTGTACACCTGTCGATTGATCTCTTCCTCTCGTGCAGCAGCTTCTTCAGATCCTCTTGCCAGTAAGAGGAGTTGAGCATGCGAGACCATAGTGGTGTGTCGTTGTCTCGAGGCATAGGAGGGTCGTAGTCCCGAGGGTCCTCCCACTCGTGGTCGGCGTAGCGTGCTGCAGTGCAAGGAGAATCAAGCTCCTTGTCCAGGGGCCCGTCACGTGGTGGTGAATCCAGAGTGGCTGCTGCGGCTACAAAGGCAGCCGAGAGTAGAAGAGGATTGGTGAGAGGCCAAGGACAACACGCATAGAGAGACAGTTGACTGAGCAACTGCAATGGGAACTGAGGGCGATCAAGACCCAAGAGAGAGCTAGGAGAACACCTGTAAGTCATGGTCACCAGAGTACGGTTAAGAGTGACTGCGAAGAATGTCTGGCTACTGAGAAAGCAGCTGAGCGTGGAGAGCACGCGAGAGATGCCGGGTGCAACAAGAGCTCGCCTGGGCCACAAAGGGGGCGGGAGGTGTGTCCGAGCACCACAGGCAGCCTTGAGGACAGCCGAGAGCAGCTGCGGAGAATAATGGGACGTCTGGGGGCAGCATGAAAGCCAGGAGAAGTGTCAACAGCTTGGGGAAGCGAGAGTCCCCGAGCACGTGCGAGTGAGTGAGAGAGCACCCGCGAGGCCCCTGGAGATGGACAATAGCCTCGTTCGATTGAGGATGACCACGTAGCGCAGCTGAGACAGCTGCTATGGGCTGGAAGGAGGTGGAGGCCGAGAGCAGCTGCGAGAGCAGCTGCGGTGATGCGTGGACCACGAGAGACGTGGACCGCGGAAGCTCCAAGGACCAGGACCACCGAGCGGTGAGAGGTAAATCTCACAGCTCTAATACCAGTAATTACTAGGAAGTTACGTGACTAGTCCATGTGTGGTGAGGCGGTGAATGCAACAAGCCACACCGAGCAAGAGACGCCATGGATGCGGTAACATGCTTCAAAAGTTGCGCACTCAACCAAGACAAGTTAGTGGGGGGAAGCGAGCGAGGTAAGAGCACACCGGTGAGCACTCGCCCACACCAAGCATCACGCTCAGTTGGGCTAGTGCCGCCACCCGGGGTCGAGCCCGACCACTCGGAATAATCCAAGGGCAGCCACTCACCAGTGCTCGGCCAAGACCGGCACCGTTGCCCCCTAAGGATCAGCACCCGGGAAATATGCAGCTCCCCCATCACATGCAAGGCAAGATAACATGATGCAGGGCACGGAAGTGAGAATGTACGGGCCCTAGCATCTACCGCATCACAGAGAGTCATAGAAAGTCATAGAGAGTAATGTAATGGTCACGTTTGAGTCCTGGGTCCAGCAGCAGCAGCAGCTTGAGGGCGTGAACGGCTCCAACCAGGATGGACACGTCGGACGCTTCCCCAGGTGGGACCATTAGCACTTAGTCTGTACAGAGTGTGTGCAGAGTGTGAGAGGCAAGAGGACATTGAGTTGTGAGTGGCCAACGAACTTCAATAGAGTTACGGCCAAAACAGTGGTTTTGGGCCGGTTTTAGGACATACCTTGCACTGCCGCGTGCGACACCCACCGTTCGCTGCAACACGTACTTATGCCATGGACCTGTCATTTGTCATTTCTCTCTGCAAATGATATTGAGGCATTGTGACACTTTGCCTTGTGTCCCCTAGCCAGACCCTTGCCGTTGTGCACACAACTTGTGACTGTCATCACCGTCTGACCAGGCACTGACGCCTAGTCAGCGGCAATATGTCTAGGAAGCTTCCATGCATTTTCTCAGGAGGGGGAGCAAGAGTTTAAGAGACCAGTGAGCACGCACCCACACCGAGCAGCTTGCTCGGATGAGCACATGCCGCCACCCGGGGGTCGAGCCCGACCACTCGGTATTAAACCAAGGGCGGCTTCTCACCAATGCACGGTCCACTACCGGCATGGTCGCCCCCTAAGGATCAGCAAGTATATAATATGAAACTCCCCCACAAACACTCAGAGGCAAACAAGTATGATGCAGGGAATGGCACTGAGAATGTACGAACCCTAGCATCTACCGCATCAGCGAGCGAAAGTTAAGCAATGGCCATGTATGTGCCAGAGTGCACTCCTGGGTGGATCAGCTGCTTCATGATGCCAGAGTCTCCAGTCATGATGCGCTCGTATGATGTCTCCCAAGGTGAGGCCATGTCATTTCATCTGTACATGTAAGTGCCATGGAGAGTGAGACAAGAGGGCATCAAGATGTGAGTGGCCAACGAACTTCAACACTTGTGTGCAATACTGACACCTTGTTTCATGTTTATCATCCATGCCTGCTCATCAGGGCTACAATACCGCGTTATTTGGGTACCGCGGTATCATACATTCTTGGCAGGTTAGTACCGATATAGGTACCGCTCCCTCGGTATCAATGGTACCGTTCAGTAACCACGGTACACGGTAGTAATGCACATCGCAGGAAGCGGTACAAAACAGAGTACTTCGAGTATTAGTCCATACGTGCTGAAGAAAATGCACGGACCACCCCGTCGGCATGGAATGGGTTGGTCCGTGCGTATTCGTCGGCGCCCAACCCTGTTTGGCTGACGCACTTGAATTTCTTTCAAATAGGTTAATGGACATATAGTACACAATTGATATGAAGTGTGTGATGCGATCTTCGCTCCGCCGATATTCCCACAATCCTTCTTTCCGTAACAGGCAAATATACATTTCTCTCTTCTTATAATGTAGACGACGAAAAACTGGGCGTCAGATTTCATTGTCTCATAAACTATTAAAACTACACAAGTGAGAAATGGAGTCAGAAATGAAATCTGAAGAAACCATTTTTGAATGAGAAATGGAGTCTGAAATGTACATTTTAGGAATGAGAAATGGAGTATGAAATGGAGTCTCAAGAGACCATTTCCGACGGACAAGTTCTAGAGTCACATCCTATCAAGAGCTCGAGAGAACCATCTCCAAGGCGTAAAGGCACATGAGAGAGAAAGCTGAACTTTTAAAAAAATTCAGTCCCGTACTTGAACATGTTATTGGGCATGTTGCGCGTTGTGCCATTCCTGTACAGATTACTGTGACCACTCGGCCGTGTCCATCCTCGTGCAGATCCCTGAGGCGGGCGGCCCTGGTTGCACCGATGCGACGACAGGCGGCGGACTACCAGCTTGGAGCTGGCCGACCACTGCACCAGAGCCCCAGATGCCACTGGGACTCTCTGTTGTGTCTTCAACATCTTGCAGGCGTCTTTTGGCAGACTGGCCATGAGGCCTATTTGCATGTTTTTGTATTGTATGCTCACTGTCTGTTGATGGATGCAAGCATGTGACCAGTCGTAGCGTCTGTCTTTTGATTCTGCACGTCTAGGTTCAGATGGCGTAGCATTCTGACATGTGTGCACAGAGTTACGGCCAAAACAATGGTTTTGTGCCGGTTTTAGGACAGCTCTTGGACTGCCGCGTGCGACACCCGCCGTGCGCCGCGGCAGGTACTTATGCCTTGGACCTGTCATTTGTCATTTCTCTCTGCATATGCTATATTGAAGCATTCAGACACTTTGTCTTGTGTCTCCTAGCCAAACCCGTGCCGTAGTGTGTACGACCTGTGACTGTCGACACCGTCTGATCTGGCACTGACGCCTAGTCAGCGGCTGCGGTGCTAGGAAACTTCCACGCATTTTCTTATGGTATCAGAGTTGTGAGACAGTTCTCACTGAGCTACGCAGCAAAGACGCAGCAGAGCAGCAGCAGTGAGAGTCACCGCTGCAGCAGAGTTCCTGAGGCCTGTTGGAGACAGCCGGTCGCCGTCTACGCAGCCCCACCAACCACGTGAGATCGCAGTAGCAGAGGCAGCAGTAGCGTTGTGCACCGCCACGCGAGGTGCGTGGCGGCTGCAGTGAGTGCAGCCACCCCTCCCACAGCCGCAACAACAGAGCAGCAGCAGCAGAGGCAGCGGCAGAAGCAGAGCAGCAGCAGCGGCCGCAACAGTAGCGACGGCAGCAGCAGCGCAGCAGCAACAGCGGCAGCAGTAGTGGCAACAGCAGTGCAGCAGCAGCGGTGGCAACAGAAACGCAGCAGTAGTAGCGGCAGCCGCGGCGGCAACAGCAGTAGCAACAGCAGCAGCACGGCAGCGGTAACAGCAGGAGCGCGCGGCGGCGGCAGCGAGCAGCAGCCGTAGCGCGCAGCAGCAGCAACAGCAGCAACAGTGCAGCCGCTGCTGCCACCGCTGCATCCGCATCTACACAGCTGCTGCTTCAGCTGACAGTGCACATGCAACAGTAGCTGGACGGAAGCTGCTGCGCAGCTTCCGCGCATCGTCCGCACGGCCACCGCGGAGCAGCTGTACGCGCACGCAGATTTGAGAAGAAAAAGAAAGGGGAAACAAACCAACGTCAGCAATTTTGCTTGCTGACGTCATCAGTCGTGCTGACGTCAGCAACCACTTGCTGACGTCAGCACCATACTTAGTCAATTTTTTTGCCGGATAGTCAAAAGTTACGAGCGTTTCAACTCCTTGAGAAACGCTGACGCTTTTTAAATCCGACTAACTTCATCTCTTGCCCCATACTGAGCGGCGACATGAGCCGGTCCGACAGCAAGGAGAAGGGACCAGGCGATCCCTCCTCCTCGTCGTCTGGCATACTGAGTCCACGCTCGCAGGCCATTGAGGACCTGTGCAGCCAGCACGATGAGATGCGTCGTCTCCAGAGAGAGCAGACCGACGCTATCCGCACGCTGACTGAGCTTCTGCGCGCTCCTCCGCGGATTTCTGAGGGAGCTACCGGAGTTGCGGTCTCTACCAAGCATTCGGTCCAGGCACCCGTGACAGGCGCTCCACCTGACCCACCACCTGCTGACCTCCTTGATGATGAGCCACTACACGATAAGCCATTCATGCCAGGCATCACGGATGATTCCCAAGAGCACAAGATTCGAGTTCTCCAGGAGCGCCTCCGTCAGTTGCAGACGGGTAACCGACCTCCACCGGTTACCCCGATACGATCATCACCTGACTACCCTGGCGATCACCCTCTCCCAGGAGTTTTTCCCATCTCTCGCCCACCTCAACCTGCGGTTGCTCTCCCCACGGAGCGGCAACCTAAGGACTTTGAGGCACCACCTCCACGGTACATTAGCGAGGATGGTTTCCACTGCTGGGAGATCCTGTTTCAGGTGTGGGCTACATCTGAGGGAGTGTGGCCCTACTACCACATCCCGTACCATCTACAGACCCAGCACAGGCACCAACAGCAGCCCGGGCCATGCGCGGACTTCTCTACGCCATGCCACGTGAGACTGTCGTCAACTTCTACCCCTTCCTTGGCGAGGCTGGCACAGACACCAACGCCGATCCCCGTGGAGGCTGGGATCTGGCGTTGTCCCTGCTAGCCGCAGAGACGCACGCCACTCGTACGTTACACATTCGTGCTTTCCATTCGCTTTCTCAGGGGCCTTCAGAGTCTGCAGCGGATTACTGGCGACGCACTATGCGTATCTACATGCGTCCGGGGACCTCGGGAGGCACACAGCTGTGGGCGCTTCGGACGATTATGCTCGGAGTTTGCCTTGATTACACTGACATCTTCACACGGTACAACGACGCCATCCTCGAGCCTTTCTCAGCCATTCTGCAGCTGCTTCCTTGGGCGCATCAGCTTTTCCTCCAGGTGACTTCAGCCCGTGAGGTAGCAGTAGCGCATCAGGAGACCTCCCTCGCTGCAGCAGTCGTCGCATCACCACCATCTTCTCTCCTGCTGTCACCCTCATCCACCTCCACCATGACCACCTCATCTTCCTCCTCCTCTTTGACCCCGTCTACACCCACGCAGAAACAAGGCATTGCAGCACCCGTCCAGGGGAAGAAGAAGAATAGGAAGCGTGGATCAGGTCGGCAGCAGTCGTCATCCAGTGGTTGCAATGGCCGTTCTGTGCACTGCTACAACTGTGGAGACCCCCATCGCTACACCGAGTGCCAACAGCCGCTTGACTGGGCGCGGATCACCCGTGGGCTTCAGGCTGCTCATGCTCTTCGTTCCACATCCGGCGCATCCCCCGCGCCCTCCTCGGGACGTGCGGCGGCCACAACTACACCTGTTCCTGCGTCCTCACCGGCGAGCAGCAGCGATCCGGACCCACGTGACCGCACTATCGCCGAGCTTTGTCATCTTCTGGCACTTCGCCTTCAGGGAGGTGCGAGTGTGTTGTCATCGTCGGGTGGTTCACAGACTGCTTGTTTGTCTGTTCTTGTGGCTCGTGATGACGCGTGTGGGGGAGCACAGTCAGCATGTGATGATGATGGGCGTGACTGCACTGACTGGATTCATGAGTCTCATCTTCGTGATGTACGTCGTTCCTCCCCACTGTCGGCTCGGCGTCCCTCTAATGCCGAGTGTTTCATTGCTCGTTGTGCAGTGACGTCCACCAGTCGTGACTCCAGTGGCACTTGGATGATCGATTCAGGGGCCACCCATCACATGATATGCGGTCGTAGTGACTTTGCCGTACTTGGTCCTGTCACGACTGTCCATTCTGTTCGTATAGGCTCTTGTCAGTCCTTGCCAGTCCATGGTGTGGGGGTTGTATGTCTTGACGGTCCGTCTGGCCCCTTGTATCTTTCTGACATGTTGTTTGTGCCTGATCTTGAGCTCAGCCTGCTTTCTGTGCGTGCCTGCACTCTGATGGGTCTCTCTATGGAGCACACCGTTAATTCAGCGACTGTGACTTCTCTTGACACCCATATCATTGTCTTGCGTGCTTCAGTCATAGATGATTTGTATCGTATCCCTCGGCCCTCCTCCCCTTGCTCTCCCTCCTCATCCGGTCGTGTTTTTGTCACTGGTGTTCTATCCTCAGAACACCAGCCATTGCTTCATCGTCGTCTGTGTCACGTGGGCTCTGACACTGTGTCGAAGCTCATTCGGACACAGCCTGCTCTTGGTCTTGACGTGGCTTCTTTCGAGAAGCCACCCAAGTCCGACTGTCTTTCCTGCGCTCAGGGGAAGATGCACTGGTGCACCTACCCTGACTCGCGTTCCCGAGCGCTTAGGCCTCTCGAGTTGGTCTACTCAGACCTTCTCGGTCCTCTCCCGGTCGAGTCTCTGTCCGAGAGGAGCCGGTATGTTTTGACGCTGACTGATGACTTCACCCGCATGCGGTGGGTCTACAGTGTGCGTCAGAAGAGCGACGCCGCCCTTGCGGTTCGGTTCTGGCTCGTGATGGCTGAGCGTCAGTCTCGTCACACGCTACATACTTTTTGCTCAGATCGCGGCGGCAAGTTCCTTGGCGAGATGGACTCCTTTTTTGTTGAGCACGGGATTTTTCACCAGGTCTCCGATCCTGCTAATCCACAGCAGAACGGTGTATCTCAGCGCTGGAACCGCGCCATGGAGGATGCGGTTCATGCCATGCGGTCTGAGTGCGGTCTCCCAGAGTCTTTCGCCTTCGAGGGCTTCGCCTACATGACTTGGGTTTGGAACCGCCTCCCGCATGGTCCTCTTCCGGACCATGTTACACCGTACGAGCTCTGGATTGGGCACCGTGTTGACCTTCATCTCGCTCGCGTCTAGGGATACCTGGCCTCCGTGTGGTACACCGAGGACCCGTAGGCGTCCAAGGTCTCCCCTTGGGGTCGCCTGTGCGCCTTCATTGGCATCTCCTAGCAGTCGACGGCCTCGCGTCTTTTGGACCCCACTCACCGTCGCGTCATTGAGTCCCGTGACACGTTGTTTTTTAGTCACTCACGTACCGTGACTTGACTTCGATCAGAGCCCTCTCCGCAGCCCATGTCCCTTCCTGTGAGGGTCCTCGGCGGATGGGGGAGACTTCTACGCCAGCGACCATCCCTTGTCCGGCTGATGTGTCCGCTCGAGCCCCCTCTCGATCTCCAGTCCTTCATGATCCGGCTATCATTGCCGTCGGCCCAGAGATCTTGTCTGTACAGCCTGTTTCACACCCCACAGGTACCTCTTCTCTGACGCCTCCTCCTGCACCATCACTTGTGTCTGCCAGCACCCCTGCTTCTGCGTCTGACCCAGTCTTGCCCACGTCGGTTGACACCCCCGCCCCGTCCGGACCAGCCTTGCCTGCTGTCACACCCAGCCCCGTGTCTCCCACACACTCATCTCCTCGCTCAGCATCTCTGGCTGCCTCGTCTCAGCCCTCACCAGCTGTGGTCGTACTTGTTCCTGTGGTCGTACCTGTCCTTGAGCCTGAGGTGCGCCCCTCGACCTCCGGATACTCTCGTGAGCCCGGTGGCCGCCTTCGACCACTAGACTCCGGAGCTCAGCGAGCGTCGGGTCCCGGACCCAGGCGTTCTACTCGTAGCATCGCGAGCGGTGATCCAGGCACAAAGGCCTTAGACTTGAGTGCCCGCACCAAGCTTTCAGAGGTACATCCAGCGTGCCCTGTAGGCACGACCTGGTCACTCGCGAGTTCCATATCGCCTGTGACGCAGCAACTGATCTCGTGGCCGTCTGGCCCGACACTGAGGCGTGTGCACTTGCCACGTAGAGTTCCCCCTCTATGGTGCCTGACCCTGGCACATTGAGGGAGGCTCTCTCATCGGAGGATGCCGATGCCTGGGGAGCTGCTTGCAAGGATGAGCTTTGCGCTATTCGAGAGCACATATTCTATGAGTTTGTCGACCTTCCCCTGGGAGGAAGGCGATTCAGGTCAAGTGGGTCTTTCGCAAGAAGGTGAAGCCGGATGGCTCACTGGAACGCTACAAGGCCCGCTTGGTCGTCAAGGGGTACTCTCAGATTCAGGGAGTCGATTACACTGACACCTTTGCCCCTGTCGGCCGCATGACCTGAGCTCGAGCTCTGTTCGGTGTAGTGGCTCAGCATGACTAAAAACTGCACCAGATGGAGGTGAACAATGCGTTCCTCCATGGCTCTCTGGATGAGGAGATTTAAGTGGCTCAACCACCAGGTTTTGAGGACGGTGACAAGGTCTGGCGCTTGCGCAAGTCCTTGTACGGCCTCAAGCAGTCTCCACGGTGTTTGAACCGGGAGATCACTGGCACTTTGACTTGCGCAGGATACGTACAGAGCGAGGCAAACCCCTCGCTCTTCATCCTACCGACACCCGAGCGGTTCACCGCCATCCTGGTCTATGTTGATGACCTCCTGATTGCGTCTCCGTCCCTGGAGGCCGTGAAGGAGGCCTAGGCTGTCCTGCAGACTGCCTACAGGATGAAGGACCTCGGTCTTGCATCGGTGTTTATTGGTATGGAGATCGTGCGACATCATAGACATCGGAGACTGTTGCTCCATCAGGCCCGATACGCACGAGTCGTGGGGGAGCGCTTCAGCGATCTCCTTGGTGCAGTGCCATCCGCTTCCACACCTCTTACACCCGATGGGCAGGATGCCCTGAAGATGGATGATCCTACACAGCTGGGGCAGACAGTGGACGTGACCTTGTACCTCCGTCTCATCGGATCTCTGATGTACCTGGCCACCACCACGCGTCCTGGCATCGCGTTTGCCGTCAACCTCCTCGCTCAGTTCTCGTAGGCTCCACGTGCGAGAGCCCTTCACGTGGCTGTGCGAGTGGTACGGTACGTGGTCTCCACGCCGTACCTTGGACTCTGCTTTCTTCGGCAGTGTTCGGTGGTCCTTGACGGCTACACTGACAGTGACTGGGCTTCTAACCCTGATGGGCGCAGTCGTAATGGCTACGTGTCTCTGCTCGGTGGTACCGCTCTGTCTTGGCGAAGCGGGAAGCAGGGCTGCATTGCACATAGCTCGTCAGAGGCAGAGTATTTTGCTTTAGGCGCAGGGGCTGCTGAGGCATTATGGCTGTAGCGCTTGTTTCTTGAGCTTGGGCAGTCAGTACCTGCCATTGTGCTGCGTTGCTGGCAACTTTTGACTTTCCGGGTGAAAAAATGGGTAAGTGTAATGCTGACGTCAGCAAGTGGTTCCTGATGTCAGCACGACCTGATGACGTCAGCAATGAACAATGCTGACGTCAGCTCGTCCCCCCCTCTTTTTTTGGTTTTATTCTTGTCACGGTTTTGCGCGCGTATGGAGCCGCTTCGCGATGGCGCGCTGCAGCTCCGCGGAAGCTGCGCAAGAGCTTCCGCCCAACTTCTGCAGCTGTACTGTCAGCTGCAGCAGCTCCTGCTACGGCCGCTGTTACTATGCTACTGCTGCCCCTGCCTCTGCTTCTGCTACTCTGCTGCTGCGGCTGTGGGAGGGCGGGTGAACGCACTACAGCCGCCACACACCTCTACGTGGCGGTACACGCCGCTACTGCTGCCTCTGTAGCTGTGATCTCACGTGGTGGGTGGAGTGCGTTGACGGCGACCAGCCGTCTCCAACAGACCCCAGAAACTCTGCTACAGCGGTGACTCTCACTGCTGGTGCTCTGCTGCGTCCCTGCTGCGCAGCTTAGTGAGAACTGTCTCACTGCTCTCATACCATGAGAAAGTGCATGGAAGCTTCCTAGCAACACAGCCGCTGACTGGGCGTCAGTGCCTGATCAGACGGTGACGACAGTCACAGGTCGTACACACAACGGCAAGGGTTTGGCTAGGAGACACAAGACACAGTGTCAGAATGCTTCAATATAGCATATGCGGAGAGAAATGAAAAATGACAGGTCCGAGGCATAAATACCTGCCGCGGCGCACGGCGGGTGTCGTACGCGGCAGTCCAAGAGCTGTCCTAAAACCGGCCCAAAACCACTGTTTTGGCCGTAACTCTGCGCACTCATGTCAGAATGCTACGCCGTCTGAACCTAGACGTGCAGAATAAAAAGACGGACGCTACGACTTGTCACATGCATGCATCCAACGACTCAAAGTGAGCTTACAATTCAGAAACATGCAAATAGGCCTCATGGCCAATCCGCCGAAAGACGCCTGCAAGACGTAGAAGACACAGCAAAGAGTCCCGGTGGCATCAGGGGCTCTGGAATAGTGGTCGGTCAGCTCCAAGCGGGTAGTCCGCCGCCTGTCGTCGCGCTGGTGTCACCAAGGCTGCCTGCCTCAGGGATTTGCACGAGTATGGACACGGCCGAGTGGTCACAGTAAACTGTACAGGAACGGCACAAAGCACTACACGCTGGGCCGCACGTGCAAGGCCGGCGGTAAACTTTGCAGCCCACGTTCACATCGTCCCTGCCATCGTCGCGGAGCGGCGTAAAGCGCGCCGCAGAGTTGACGGGCAACATGTCAAACCTCGGTACGGGACGAGAATCTCGTACCGTACCGAGGTGGCGGCATGGCGATCTTGGTCTCGTCTCATCTCGCTCGAGACAACCGAGATTGTCTCGATGACGTGCGGTAAGAGAAAACGAGACGAGACTGATTCGAGACAAGCGAGATTGAGATCGATCTCGATCTCGATTTAACAGCATTAGTGGGAGGAGTGTAAAGTGAGCCGACCTCTCCTCGTGGCTTGAACGGGTCCCTGGTCTGTGGGCGATTGGACGAGATGGATTGAGGGTCGGAGACCCTCAATCACCGCGGTTTTGGTCCAATGGGCCAAGCTTCCCATGCCAATTTGTTACATATAGAGATATGTTGGATAATTTTGACACTTTTCATTGAAGTGCACTTACCGCTAATTACAAAATGCTCAAGTATACCAAACCTCAAATCGTTCTTTAGCTCTTCACCATCTACGCTCTGTTTGGCACAAAATTAGCCATCCACTCTTCGTTCGGCAGCACAATACGTGTTTGTTGAAATGAATGGTAGAGTAGAAATTTTGAGATGAACATGTGTTGAGGTTTGGTGTTCCCGCGTCCGTCGTCTTTCCTATCGTAGGTGTACATCTTGAGGCGCAGTGTTGTGTTTTGTAGCGGATGTCTTCCTTCCAGTTCCAGCCATCTCCTTTCCTCTGATTGGCTGAGTGACGGCTAAGCAAGCGTTGGCTTGTGCGAAACTCGTTGTTGTGCGCCTCATCGTCGACGCAATCCAGGCCGTCATTGGCGCAATGTTTGGGTCCGGCGATGTCGACGAACCCTTCGCGACCGTTGCCTCGGACGACAAGGCACTGTTTCCGGAGTTTCCTAGAAAGCCGTTGTGTCGGCAGGTCAATTGAGCGTTACTTTTCCTCGGTCTATCCCACCACACTTCCCGCCTCGTCCAATCGACCGCAATATACGAACCCCGTCCGGATGCCTTCGCGTGATCCTTGCGTCCATCTTGTCCGACAGGTCGATGCGTCCAAGCTCATGTCCGCTCACTTTTTCTCAAGCTGCGACTGCGGCACGGCCATTGTTGCACAAGTAGACCTTCCGTCTGCTAAAGCAAGCTCGAAGTTTGAGTGCTGTGTAAGCCCAAAAAGGATGGATTTTTAATCGCAAACCATCGATCAATGCAGCATTGTTTCGGTTTGAGATGTTTCTGAGCCGGTACATGCACCAGGCGTTGTGCCGTTTGGACCCTCCGAAAGGTCGCGCTGCTACAGAAGCCCTGCTGCTCAGTTGTGCTTTTCCCAGCTCGTTGTGGCGGTTTTGCTCTCCTCCTTGACCCGCAAACCAGCCAGATGGAGCGATAGAGCGGGGGGGGGGAGGGCGAGGATGGGCTTTCATGGGCGTCGTCGGCGCTCCCCAAAGACCGTGCGGACTTGCCACCGCGCCGCTTGGATAAATACGCGGAGAAAAGCATACATTTAGTACCTAACATCATTCGTCCTCCGTGAAACCCCCGTCATGCTGGAGACAGCTCGAGCGACTCTTCCGTCAGGGCCGACAGGACCCTCACCCAATCCTAGTCCCGGGTCAAACAGGTGCCTCACCTTTCGGGACCCCCTGCATCCCTCAATTCTACGCGAGTACCCACTCTTCTCCCCGTTCTCACCACGGACTCCGACTTTCTCGAATTCCTGGGGTTCTCCGCCGGCCTCGGACCTCCCGCAGCAGCTCCAACTGCAGCAGCAGCAGCAGCAGCAGCTGCCGGTATTCGGCACGACGGCAGAGAATCACGAGGCGTGCGATCTCCCGGCCTTGGACTACTCTCAGCATCCGGGGAGGAGGCTCCACGACCGATCGGTGGCCGCCGTCTGCGCAACTCAACAGAAGCCTGCCCAACCTGTCCATCTCCGTCCCCTTGCGGCATTTTCCGAAGGCGACTGCTATGGCCTTCCCACCTGGGAGGATCTCGGTTCGTCAACAAGTCTAACCCCAGCTGCAGGGAAAGCAGCAGTACCCCGCGCCGCCGAAGAGCCGGCACACATGGGGTCGCCCATGCCATCGCTAGCAGATCCAGCTCCTCTGGGCGAGGACTATGTGGGAGGCGGCCCATCTGCTGCAGCCCGACCGCAGCCGCGCTCTCCCGCAGCCTCCGCTGCCGCCGCCGCCGCCACAGGCGGCCCGGTAGTGAGCAGCCCGGTATGCTGGAGGACCTTCCTGTGCGAAGACGACGACACTGCCCAAGGCCCTTGGGGGCTCCCCGGGTCGTCGTCGGTGACAGGAGTGGTCCGCTCGGCGCTCAGCGACTGGCACGGCAACGGGGGCGATGGCGCCGCTGCCGCCGCCGTCGGCTCAGGCTCCCACAGCACCTTCGCTGGCCAGCAGCAGCAGAAACCGCAGGAGGAGATGGTGGTGGTTGGTGAGGAGGGCCGCGTCTGGCGTGAATTTCTCCCGATCGACGCACAAATGGGCTCCGCTACAGCGGTTATGCTGCCCGGGGCACTGCCGACGGTGGCCTCCGTCCGTAGCGCGGAAGACACGACCTGTGTGGCGTCCTTCGGGTCAATGGCTGGGCCTGGCGCCGCGGGGAATGCCGCAGTGAGCACTGCAGTGGATGGTTATTGTGAGTCCGCGGGCGGGAGTGGGGCGGCCGAGGTCGGCGGCGATGCGCGGGCGCACGAGGAGCAGCGTGGGCAGCAGCAGCAGCAGGTAATTGCGAACGGCAGCAGTGGGAATGTCGGCGGCGATGACGACCGCTTGTTTGAGGAGTTTCTGGATTCTTTCGCGGACTTTTTGGAAGAGGAGGGTCAGGGCCTGCCAACTCCATTGGGTGCGGGATGCCCAGGGGAGGACGAGAGGCGTCTCCATTCTGCCGCCCACGCCACGCCAGCAGCAGCAGGAGCTGAAACCCCAACTTGCCCTTCGCTGCCTTCCTTGGCTGATTCGACTACAGGGGCATCGGCGACGGCGACTGCGACTGGCCATGGTTCTGTTGGGCCTGCAGGGACGTCTCCGTGCGCTCTTCTCCCTCCCTCAGTGGGGTTGCTCTCACACACGGGCTCGGGAGGGACGCTGGTCCATGCGCGGGCAGGAGCAGATGCGCCACTGGGAGGAGCCTCGATGGAGCTGCCAGGAGCAGCGCCTCGGCAGTGGCATGGCTCGTCGGCACACGCCGCTAACTTGGGGCTGGCTGGGGAGGAGGAGGAGAAGGCGGCGGCGGCGGTGGTGGTGGCTCCTGCAGGGCGTGGCAAGGCGAAGCAGCTGCGGCAGGGCGAGTGCGCAAGCAGCAAGAGCAGCAGCAGCAGCGGCAGCGGCCGACGGGATCCGAGCGGGAGCAGGAGCAACAGCAGCAGCAGTGAGGAAGGAAGGAGCGGGCGCGGCGGCAGCAG
>SZWC01000698.1:269558-283637 GCA_023375785.1 Penium margaritaceum | reverse complement strand
GCTGCTGCTGATCCCGACACTCCGACTTCGTCCGGCAGTTCTGCCACTCCGGCAGCTCCGGCTGTCCCGCCGACAGCCGCACCGCAGTAGCACTACCCGCAGCAGTACTACCCTCAGCCGTCGGCGCCTCCGCTTCATTCGCCGGCTCCGCCCTCCTACTACCCGGGTTCCGGCGCCGTCACTCCTCACTCCGTCGACACTCCTGGGCAGTCCTCCCGTGAGCGTCAGCTGGAGCACTTCATCGCGCTCCTTTTTGGCCTGCCTCGCCCTCCTCCCCAGGGAAGTGCGAGTTGCGTCACATCCTGCCCCCCGGACCCTCCCTGCATGACTGAGACTGAGCTGCGGTCGTGTCCTAATTCTTCGTCTGTCTCATCGTCTCCCGTGGTCTCCTTCACCCCACTTCTTGACGACATTGCATGGCTTGATGATTGGCAGTCTCGCTTCGCGCCCCCTTCTACCGCGTCCGCGTCCCTCGCTTGCTGCCACGTGACCGTGAGTGATCTGGCGACCCCTGTCCAGGATCCTGCTGAGACCTGGATCATCGACTCTGGGGCCACGCACCACATGACGGCCTCTCGCGAGGCCTTCAGTATGCTCGGCCCCGTCGCCGATGTCTCCGGTGTCCGGACAGGCTCCGGACAGGTGTTACCTGTCCGTGGTGTTGGTGTCGTTCGTTTCCGTGGTCCGGCCGGTGACGTCTTCCTGACCGATGTTCTCTTTGTCCCTGGTCTTGAGCTCGGCCTCCTGTCCGTGACTGCTTTTGACCGCATGAGTATGGATGTTGTGCACTCGCGTGGTGTCGGCACCGTGTCGTTGCGTCCGTCTGGTCTCGTCATCTTGCACGCCACCGCTCGTGGCAACTTGTGGCACGTTCCGCGCCTCTCCTCTACCCCTCCCGTCTCCTCCCCGTCGGTGTCCACAGGTCATGTGTTTGTCACCAGCACGCTGTCTCCACAGCACACCCGCCTCTTGCACCGCCGCCTTTGCCACGTCCACTCGGCCGCCGTCGAGAGCATGCTTCGCACCCAACCGGCCAAGGGCCTTGACCCGGAGACTTTTCCTCTCCCGTGCCCCACTGAGTGCATTGACTGCGCTCAGGGGAAGATGCACCGGTCCACCTACCCCTTGTCTTCCTCCCGCGCGTCCGCCCCTCTTGACCTTGTCCACTCGGACGTCATGGGCCCTCTCCCCACTGAGTCTGTCGGTGAGCACGGCCGGTACGTCCTCACTCTTACAGACGACTACTCTCGCTACCGCTGGGTCTTCTGCCTCCGGCAGAAAAGCGATGTCGCCCGCACCATTCAGGACTGGCTGGTCCTCGCGGAGCGCGAGTGCGGCCGCCCCCTCCGCCGCTTTCGCTCCGATTGTGGTGGCGAGTACCTGGGTGAGGCCACGACCTTTCTCGCCTCCCGCGGGATCCACCATGAAACGTCTGCGCCCTACACACCCGCCCAGAACGGCGTCTCCGAACGGTGGAACCGCACCATGGCCGACGCCGTTCGCACCATGCGCGTCGAGTCTGGTCTCTCTGACGGCTTCTATTTTGAAGCCATGGCCTACATGACCTGGGTCTGGAACCGGGTTCCCCACGGTCCCCTTCCCCGCCAGTCCACGCCCTACCAGCACTAGTGCGGTCGACGTGCTGACCTGCGCCCCGCTCGCGTCTGGGGCTGCGTCGCCGTTGTGTGGCTGCCCGCCCCGCAGCAGGGCGGCAAGCTCGCCCCCCGCGGACGTCCCTGTACCTTCCTCGGGGTGTCTCGTCAGTCCAAGGCCTGGCGCTTCTGGTACCCGTCCCGACATTGCATCGTCGAGTCCCGCGATGCCCTCTTCTTCGAGGACCTGTTTCCCCGCGACCTCGTTTGGTCCGGCTCGTCCGTGTCCCTCCCGTCGCGTGGGGGAGTGGTGAGTCCGTCCTCCGTCCTGTCGCTTCCGGGTGACACATCACCCCGTCCCTCTGAGCCGGTAGCCCCTGTCGCGTCCACTTGCCCCCCCCGGGCCAACGGTCCCAGTCGCGTCCACTAGCCCTTCAGGGCCAGCAGCACCTGTCACGTCCGCTGTACCTTCCGAGCCGACAGCCCCTGTCACGTCCGCCGGCCCCTCCGTGCCAGCAGCGCCTGTCGCATCCACTGGCCCTTCTGGGCCTGTAGCTCCAGTCGCGTCCGTTGGCCCCTCCGGACCAGCAGCCTCAGTCGCGTCCCCTTGTCCCTCCGGGCCGACAGTCCCTGTCACGTCCGCTGGCCCCTCCGGACCAGCAGTGCCTGTCGCATCTATTGGCCCTTCTGGGCCTGTAGCTCCTGTCGCGTCCGCTGGCCCCTCCGGACCAGCAGCCTCAGTCGCGTCCCCTTGTCCCTCCGGGCCGACAGTCCCTGTCACGTCCGCTGGCCCCTCCGAGCCAGCAGCGCCTGTCGCATCCACTGGCCCTTCTGGGCCTGTAGCTCCAGTCGCGTCCGTTGGCCCCTCCGGACCAGCAGTGCCTGTCGCATCTATTGGCCCTTCTGGGCCTGTAGCTCCAGTCGCGTCCGTTGGCCCCTCCGGACCAGCAGTGCCTGTCGCATCTATTGGCCCTTCTGGGCCTGTAGCTCCAGTCGCGTCCGTTGGCCCCTCCGGACCAGCAGCCTCAGTCGCGTCCCCTGGTCCCTCCGGGCCGACAGTCCCTGTCACGTCCGCTGGCCCCTCCGAGCCAGCAGCGCCTGTCGCGTCTACTGGCTCTTCTGGGCCGATTGACTCCCCCAGCCCAGCAGCGCCTACCACTTCCCCTGGCTCCTCCGGACCAGTTGCCCCGCCCGCCTCCGTTGACACGTCGGACTCAGGATCGTCCTCTGCCCGCCCCCGCTACACACGTGGCCCAGGCGGCAGCCTCCGACCTCGTCCGACAGCACGAGGCCAGACCGTCGCTCCGCGTCCCGCAGCACCTCGACCCCCTGTAGCCCCACGTGTCTCCTCCACTCCCACGGTCGTGAGTGGGGACCATGGCACAAAGGCTCTCGGCCTTTCCACTTCCGCCATCGTCGCAGACCTTCATCCAGGTTCTGCACTGGGCTACGCCATGCTTCATCACGAGCATCGGCATGCTGTTGTGGCTGCACTCGCCCGCATCCCACCTGGGGCTCGTGATGCACACGCCCTTTCAGTCCGGTCCACAGCGTGCCCAGAGGACCCTTCCACCCTACGCGAGGCTCGAGCCTCTCCTGAGGCTGCATATTGGGATGCTGCCTGCGCCGAGGAGCTTGCTGCCATCCGACAGCACCACGTGTTTGACCTCGTCGACCTTCCCCCAGGTCGGAAGGCCATCGGTGCCAAGTGGGTCTTTCGGCGCAAGTGGAAGCCTGACGAGTCCTTGGACAAGTACAAGGCCCGCCTCACAGCAAAGGGGTTCGCTCAGGTCCCTGGGATCAATTACGACCAGATCTTCGCCCCAGTCGGTCGGTTCTCCACTAGTCGGGCGCTCTTCAGCCTGGTTGCCTAGCATGGGTGGGAGCTGCATCAGATGGACGTGAGCAACGCATTCCTCCACGGATCACTGGAGGGTGAGGCGCTCTACATGACGCAGCCCCCAGGCTTCGACGACAGCACTGGGAGAGTCTGGCGGCTGCGGAAGGTCCTCTACGGCCTGAAGCAGTCACCTCGATGCTGGAACCAGGAGGTCAGCAGCACGCTTCTCCGTGGCGGCCTCCAGCGCAGCACCGCTGACCCCGCACTGTTTATCAGCCCGCGAGGTCAGACCTTCGCCGCGGTTCTGGTCTACGTCGATGATCTCCTCATTGCGTCGCCAGACACGGCCGCCATCCAGCGCGTCCAGGACTTGCTGCACGCCGCCTACCAGATGAAGGACCTTGGCTCTGCCCGAGTCTTCCTGGGCATGGAGCTTGAGCATGATCGCTCCCAGGGTTTCCTGCACATTCACCAGGCTGCCTATGTGCAGACCCTGTCCACTCGCTTCGCCGAGGACCTGCCACTCGTGCCGAGCGCATCCTCACCCATGTCGCCCGATGGCCAGGTGAAGCTGAAGAGTCCTGACCCAGCTGTTGTGGGGGAGCCAGTTGATGTGACCACGTACCTGCGAGTCATCGGGTCACTGATGTTCCTGGCGACGACGACGCGTCCAGACATCGCGTTCGTCGTCAACCTCCTGGCCCAGTTCTCTCAGGAGCCGCGTCACCTCCACCACGAGGCCACGATCCGAGTACTACACTATGTCGTATCGACTCCTCGGCGAGGACTCATGTTCCGCCGTCAACCGTCCGTTGTCGCAGTGGGCTACACCGACAGCGACTGGGCCGGCAGTCCGGACGGTAAGAATCGCACAGGCTGGATCTTTCTGATTGGCGGCACGGCTGTGTCCTGGCGCAGTGGCAAGCAGGGGTGTATCGCACGGAGCACAGCTGAGGCTGAGTACGTGGCTCTTGGATCAGGCGCGTGTGAGAGTGTGTGGTTGCGTCGTCTGTTGTCCGAGTTGCATCAGTCTGTCCCATCCATCACGTTGCATTGTGACAATGAGAGTGCCATGGCCATCGCCGACAATGACGGCGTGCATCACACACGCACAAAGCACATCAACGTTGAGTACCACTATGTGCGTTCATTGTTGCATAACGGCAGCATCAGCATCGTGTGGGTTGAGACAGCACGGCAGTTGGCTGANACTGAAGCGCGACTCGTTCAAGAAGGCTGTGAGTTCGGTCGGTGTACGTCCGTGAGTGGCTGTTTCTTTATCTCTGCCTGCGTCCCTGCATGCCCTGGGGGAGTCTGACTGTTGACCATGTCCCTGTCCGCCCATGTGCACTACGCCTGTGAGTCATGGGGGAGTGTTGGTTTTTGCACATCTCTCATTGTGCTCTGTTGTGTCCTCCCGGCTTGTGTACATCGGTGTGCAGATGACTGACGGCGAGACGCGACCCTGTTGGAGTGTCATCCGGTGGAGCCGACGCACGCTGAGGTCTTCTCGCAGTTCGCTGGAGCCTCCTCTCTCAGGCGACGCGCTCAGCTCCATCGGCAGGCCTCCTCGGCGGTCGTGCTGCCGGCGGTCATTGACACCGCATTTGGTGCTTGCATGCGTCCAGCGCGTCCTATTGCGTCTGCGTCGTCATGCACTGCCTAGGGTCCCAGTTGCATGTTGCACGGCCCTGTTGGGCAGCACAAACCATTGTGGGCATTATCAGGGTTTAGGCTGTCATAACTCCTCGCTACTATTTTTCTAGCAGATTCTGACCGCACGGCTGCGTTCGCAGCGGCGGTATTATGGTATGGTCCAGTTTTCAGGCAAAACGGACGACGCCCGGGTTTTGGGCTGTCGGTTGTCTGGCAGGCCTTACCGAGAAAACCTGCCAGCCTGAACTGAGCTATTTTCTGATTGGCTGTTGAACTGAGTAACAAGCTCTACAGAGCTGGGGGGGGCCTAGAACTTGGAGGGGTCTCCCATTGTTGTTCATTCTTCATTCCTAATCAGTTACTTGCAGTTTTCAGCTGCTTTCTGGCGCTAACACTGGCGCGCGCATTTCTGAGTAACAAACCCAGAGCTTCCAGACTTAGACTCTAGAGCAGCAGACTGAGGGGGCAGCTGACTTAAGCAACGAGCGTGGAAGCCCGCACGCTGCATCAACAACGCTGCTGCCCCAACCTGCTGCCTAGGCAATTCCTTTTTTCTGCACGAGTATGGACACGGCCGAGTGGTCACAGTAAACTATACAGGAACGGCACAACGCGCAACACTCCCCCATGTCCCGATGGTACGTATGTCCATACGCGTGCAGCACTGGTGCGAACACAAGAGTGAGTGACACAAACAGATGAGACGTAGACGCACATCCCACACTCAACCACTCTCACGCACGGGGTGAAGCCCAACAGAACGAATGGCCACCAGGAACTTTCCGCGAGCAAGTGCCTTCGTCAAGAAATCAGCACGCTGCGTGTCAGTACCAACCCACATGATGGAAATCACGCGTCGCTCCACCAGATCACGAACGAAGTGATGCTCAACCGCAATGTGCTTTGTGCGAGCATGAAAAACACCAGAGTTCTCCGTAATGGCGAGAGCACTCTGGTTGTCGTTTTAAATCCTCAAGAAACACAAACGGTTTTGAAATCCGACAAACTTGACCTGTCGTCCCATAGTGAGCGGCGACCTGAGTTCGCCCGACGACAAGGACAAGGGACCAGGTGATCCCTCCTCCTCTTCTTCAGGGGTATTGAGCCCTCGCTCGCAGGCCATTGCAGACCTGTGCAGCCAGCAGGAGGAGATGCGTCGTCTGCAGCGAGAGCAAATTGACGCGATCCGCACGCTGACTGAGCTTCTGCGTGCTCAGTCCACGGATCCTTCGCGGATTTCTGAGGGAGCTGCCGGCGTTGCGGCCTCCACCCAGCACTCGGCCCAGGTGCCCGTGACAGGTGCTCCGCCTGCTTCACCTCCTAGTGCGGTTTCTCCACCACCTGCGGACCTCCTTGATGACGAGCCATTCATGCCAGGCTTCAAGGATGACTCCCAGGAGCGGGAGATTCGTCTTCTACAGGAGCGCCTCCGCCAACTGCAGACGGGTACCCGACCTCCACCCGTGTCCCCGATACGATCGTCACCTGACTTCCTCGGTGATCACCCCCTTCCAGGAGTTTTCCCTGTCTGTCGCCCTCCTCAGCCTGCGGTTGCTCTCCCCACGGAGCGGCAGCCAAAGGACTTTGAGGCACCACCTCCACGGTACATCAGCGAGGATGGATTTGACTGCTGGGAGATCCTGTTTCAGGTGTGGGCCACTTCCGAGGGAGTGTGGCCTTACTACCACAGCCCATACCAGTCCAGAGATCCAGCACAGGTGCTGACAGCAGCCCGGGCCATGTGAGGACTTCTCTATGCCATGCTACGCGAGACTGTCGACGACTTCCGCCTCTTCCTTGGCGAGGCTGGCACAGGCACCGGAGCTGGTCCTCGTGGAGGTTGGGATCTGGCATTGTCCCTACTGGCCGCAGAGACGCACGCCACGCGTGCGTCACACATTCGTGCTTTCCACTTGCTCCGTCAGGGACCAGCGGAGCCTGCGGCGGATTACTGGCGACACGCCATGCGTATTTACACACGTCTGGGGACCTCAGGGGGCACATAGCTGTGGGCACTTCGGACGATCATGCTCGGAGTTTGCCTGGAGTACACCGACATCTTCACACGGTACAGCGACGTTGCTCTCGAGCCTTTCTCAGCCACTCTACAGCTGCTCCCTTGGGCGCATCAGCTTTTCCTCCAGGTGACATTGGCCCGCGAGGCAGCAGTAGCGCATCAGGAGACTTCCCTCGCTGTAGTAGTCCTCGCATCACCACCATCTTCCCTCTTGCAGTCCTCCTCATCCACCTTCATACGACCTCATTGTCCTCCTCCTCTTCGGTCCCGTCTACACGCACGCAGACGTAGGGCATTACAGCAGCTGCCCAGGGGAAGAAGAAGAATAGGAAGCGCGGATCGGGTCAGCAGCAGCCGTCATCCATTGGTAGAAGTGGCCGTTCCGTGCACTGCTACAACTGTGGAGGTGCCCATCGCTACACCGAGTGCCAGCAGCCGCTTGACTGTGAGCGCATCACTCGTGGACTTTAGGCTGCCCATGCTACTCGCACCGCGTCCGGCACGTCGCCCGCACGCTCCTCTGGACGCGCGGTGACCACAACTACAGGTGTTCCGACGTCCTCACCAGCGAGTAGCAGTGATCCAGACCCACGTGACCGCACCATCGCCGAGCTTCGTCATCTTTTGGCGCTTCGCTTTCAGGGAGGTGCGAGTGTCTTCTCATCTTCGAGTGGGTCACAGACTACTTGTTCGTCCGTCCTTGTGACTCGTGATGACACGTGTGGGGGAGCACAGTCCGCATGTGATGATGTTGGGCTTGACTGCAATGACTGGATTCATGAGTCTCACCTTCGTGATGTACGTCGTTCCTTCCCACTGACGGCTCAGCGTCCCTCTGATGCCGAGTGTTCAATTACTGGTTGTATAGTGACGTCCACCAGTCGTGACTCCGGTGGCACTTGGATCATCGATGCCGGTGCAACCCACCACACGACGTGTCGTCGTAGTGACTTTGTGGTACTCGATCTTGTCACTACTGCTCGGTCTGTTCGTACAGGCTCTGGTCAGTCCTTACCGGTCCACGGTGTTGGGGTTGTATGCTTTGATAGTCCGTCTGGCCCCCTGTATCTCTCTGACGTGCTGTTTGTGCCTGATCTTGAGCTCAGTCTGCTGTCTGTGCGTGCCTGCACTCTGATGGGTCTCTCCGTTGAGCATACCACGGATTCAGCGACTGCGACCGCTCTTGACACGCGTAGCATTGTCCTGCGTGCTTCAGTCTTAGATGATTTGTACCGCATTGCTCGGCCCTCCTCCTCTTGCTCTCCCACCTCCTCTGGTCGGGTTTTTGTCATTGGTGTTCTATCCCCGGAACACCAGCGATTGCTTCACCGACGTCTGTGTCACGTGGGCTCCGACACTGTGTCGAAGCTCATTCAGACACAGCCCGCTCTTGGCCTTGACGTGGCTTCTTTCGAGAAGCCACCCAAGACCGACTGTCTTTTCTGCGCTTTGGGAAAGATGCACCGGTGCACTTATCCTGATTGGCGTTCCCGAGCCCTGAGGCCTCTCGAGTTGGTCCACTCGGACCTGCTCGGCCCTCTCCCGGTCGAGTCCCTGTCCGAGAGGGGCCGGTATGTTCTGACGCTGACAGATGACTTCACCCGGATGCGGTGGGTCTACAGTCTACGTCAGAAGAGGGATGCCGCCCTTGCGGTTCGGCTCTGGCTCATGATGGCTGAGCGTCAGTCTCGCCACACGCTACATACCTTTTGCTCGGATCGCGGCGGCGAGTTCCTCGGTTAGATGGACTCCTTCTTTGCTGAGCACGGCATTTTTCACCAAGTCTCTGCTCCTACTACCCCAGAGCAGAACGGTGTATCTAAGCGCTGGAACCGCACCATGGTGGATGCGGTTCGCGCCATGCGGTCTGAGTGCGGT
The DNA here is from genome assembly GCA_023375785.1 of Penium margaritaceum. Classification (NCBI taxonomy): domain Eukaryota; kingdom Viridiplantae; phylum Streptophyta; class Zygnematophyceae; order Desmidiales; family Peniaceae; genus Penium; species Penium margaritaceum. Next base: position 274,654 of record SZWC01000698.1, on the reverse strand, counting down.
CTCCCGGAGTCCTTCGCCTTCGAGGGCTTCACCTACATGACTTGGGTCTAGAACCGCCTCCTGCATGGTCCGCTTCCGGATCATGTTACACCGTACGAGCTCTGGTTTGGCCACCGTGCTGATCTTCGTCTCGCTCGCATATGGGGTTCCGTGGCCTCCGTGTGGTACACCGAGGACCAGCAGGGGTCCAAAGTCTCCCCTCTGGGTCGCTTGTGTGCCTTCATCGGCATCTCCCCGCGGTCGAAGGCCTGGCGCTTTTGGGATCCCACTCGCCGTCCTGTCATTGAGTCGCGTGACGCACTGTTTTTTGAGTCACTCACATACCGTGATCTGACTTCGATCACAACCCTCTCTGCAGCTCATGTCCCTTCCTATGAGGGTCCTCGGCGCATGGGGGAGACTTCTCCGCGAGTGAGCATTCCTTGTCAGGCTGATGTGTCCGCTCGAGTCCCTTCTCGGTCTACAGCACTTGATGATTCGGCTATCATTGCCGTTGGTCCAGAGATCCCGCCTGTTCAGCCTGTTTCACACCCCACAAGTACCGCTGCTCTCACGCCTCCTCCTGCATCACCACCTGTGTCTACTGGCACCCCTGCTCCGGCGTCTGACCCAGTCCAGCCCACTCCTGTCCCTACGTCGACAGACACTCCTGTCTCAGTGTCCGGGCCAGCCTTGCCCGCTGTCACCCCCAGCTCTGTGTCCCCCACACACGCATCTCCTCGCACGGCATCTCCGGCTGCCTTGTCTCAGCCCTCACCAGCTGTGGTTGTACCTGTCCCTGTGGTCGTACCTGTTCTTGAGCTTGTGGTGCGCCCCTCAACCTGTGGTTACTCCCGTGAGCCCGGTGGTCGCCTTCGACCACTGGATTTCGGAGCTCAGCGAGCGTCGGGTCCCAGACCCAGACGTTCCTCTCGCAGCATCGCGAGCGGTGATCCAGGCACAAAGGCCTTAGGCCTGAGTGTCCGCACTGAGCTTTCAGAGGTACACCCAGCGTGCCCCATAGGACACGACCTGGTCACTCGCGAGTTCCATATTGCCTGTGACGCAGCAACTGATCTCGTGGCCATCAGGCCTGACACTGAGGCGAGTGCACTTGCCACGCAGAGTTCCCCCTCTATGGCGCCTGACCCTGGCACATTGAGGGTGGCTTTCTCATTGCAGGATGCTAATGCCTGGCGAGCTGCTTGTGAGGATGAGCTTCGCGCTATCCGAGAGCACAGAGTCTACAAGCCGGTCGACCTTTCCCCTGGGAGGAAGGCGATTCAGGTCAAGTGGGTCTTTCGCAAGAAAGTGAAGCCGGATGGCTCACTGGAACGCTACAAGGCTCGCTTGGTCGTCAAGGGGTTCTCTCAGATTGAGGGAGTTGATTACACTAACACCTTTACCCCTGTCGGCCGTATGACCTCAGCTCGAGCTCTGTTCGGTGTAGTGGCTCAGCATGACTGGGAACTACACCAGATGGATGTGAACAACGTGCTCGTCCATGGCTCTTTGGATGAGGAGATCTACGTGGCTCAGCCACCAGGCTTTGAGGACGGTGACAAGGTCTGGCGCTTGCGCAAGTCCTTGTACGGTCTCAAGCAGTCTCCACGATGTTGGAACCGGGAGATCACTGGCACCTTGACTCGCATAGGATACGTACAGAGCAAGGCAGACCCCTCGCTCTTCATCCTACCGACACCCGAGCGGTTCACTGCCATCCTGGTCTATGTTGATGACCTTCTGATTGCGCCTCCGTCCCTGGAGGCCGTGAAGGAGGCCAAGGCTGTCCTGCGGACTGCCTACAGGATGAAGTACCTTGGCCCTACATTGGTGTTTCTTGTAGATGGAGATCGTGCGAGATCGCAGACATCGGACACTGTTGCTGCATCAGGCCCGATACGCACGAGTCGTGGGGGAGCGCTTTAGCGATCTCCTTGGTGCAGTGCCCACCGCTTCCACACCCCTCACACCTGATGGGCAGGATGCCCTCAAGGTGGATGACCCTACACAGCTGGGGGAGACAGTGGACGTGACACTCAACCACTACCACACATCTCGACATCGCGTTTGCCGTCAACCTCCTCGCTCAGTTCTCGCAGGCTCCACGTGCGAGAGCTCTTCACGCGGCTGTGCGAGTGGTACGGTACGTGGTCTCCACGCCGTATCTCGGACTCTGCTTTCGTCGGCAGTGTTCGGTGGTCCTTGATGGCTACACTGACAGCGACTGGGCTTGGAGCCCTGATGGGTGCAGTCGTACTGGCTACGTGTTTCTGCTCGGTGGTACTGCTTTGTCTTGGCGAAGCGGGAAGCAGGGCTGCATCGCACGTAGCTCGTCGGAGGTAGAGTATGTGGCTTTGGGCGCAGGGGTTGCAGAGGCAGTTTGGCTGCAGCGCTTGTTTCTTGAGCTTGGGCAGTCAGTACCCGCCATTGTGCTGCGTTGCGACAACCAGAGCGCTCTCGCCATTGCGGAGAACTCTGGTGTTTTTCATGCTCGCACAAAGCACATTGCGGTTGAGCATCACTTCGTTCATGATCTGGTGGAGCAATGCCTGATCTCCATCACGTGGGTTGGCACTGACTTGCAGCGTGCTGATTTCATGACCAAGGCACTTGCCCGCGGAAAGTTCCTGGTGGCCATTCGTTCTTTTGGGCTTCGCCCCGTGCGTGATAGTGGTTGAGTGTGGGATGTGCTTCTGCGTCTCATCTGTCTGTGTCACCCACTATGTAGTTGTACCAGTGCTGCACGCGTATGGACATGCGTACCATCGGGTCATGGGGGAGTGTTGTGCTTTGTGTCGTTCTTGTAGAGTTTACTGTGACCACTCGGCCGTGTCCATACTCGTGCAGATCCCTGAGGCAGGCGGCCGTGGTGACACCGGCGCGACGACAGGCGGTGGACTACCCGCTTGGAGCTGACCGACCACTGTTCCAGAGCCCCAGATGCCACAGGGACTCTTTGTTGTGTCTTCTACGTCTTGCAGGCGTCTTTCGGCGTACTGGCCATGAGGCCTATTTGCATGTTTCTGAATTGTATGCTCACTGTGAGTCAATAGATACATGCATGTGACCAGTCGTAGCGTCCATCTTTTGATTCTGCACGTCTAGGTTCAGACGGCGTAGCATTCTGACATGTGTGCATAGAGTTACGGCCAAAACAGTGGCTTTAGGCCGGTTTTAGGACAGCTCTTGGACTGCCGCGTGCGACACCCGCCGTGCGCCGCGGCAGGTGTTTATGCCTTGGACCTGTCATTTGTCATTTCTCTCTGCATATGCTATATTGAAGCATTCTGACACTGTGTCTTGTGTCTCCTAGCCAAACCCTTGCCGTTGTGTGTACGACATGTGACTGTTGTCACCGTCTGATCAGGCATNGGTTCAGACGGCGTAGCATTCTGACATGTGTGCGCAGAGTTACGGCCAAAACAGTGGTTTTGGGCCGGTTTTAGGACAGCTCTTGGACTGCCGCGTGCGACACCCGCCGTGCGCCGCGGCAGGTGTTTATGCCTTGGACCTGTCATTTGTCATTTCTCTCTGCATATGCTATATTGAAGCATTCTGACACTGTGTCTTGTGTCTCCTAGCCAAACCCTTGCCGTTGTGTGTACGACATGTGACTGTTGTCACCGTCTGATCAGGCATTGACGCCCGGTCAGCGGCTGTGTTGCTTGGAAGCTTCTACGTACTTTCCCACGGCCCGCACGCGCAGGGCCCGCGGATTACTCTGGAATGTCTTAGTGAGGTTTTGGTTTGTAACAACAAAACAGTTCCAGACAATCAAACCACAGATTTTCCTCTGACATTAGACTCTTTTCAGCCAATGGCGCTTAGCCGTATGGCACTGTCAAGTTTCCAACGCAAATGCATCAAAGTCCTTCAGCTCCTGGAAGTCACTTTGGCACGTCTTTGTCTATTTTTCATGGTTTTCATGTATTACTTACCATGGTTTGTATTACAAACAGCCTTGTAGTGAGAATGAGTTCATGAATCTGGCACATTCTTGAACCTGGAAGGTACTTAGGACTGAAAAAACATTGAAATGATTCATGGATTTCATGGACTAGGACCTGCGAACCTGCAAAATGGAGATCTTTTTTTCCGTTGGATGTTAGAATAAAGAGGTTTCACGCAATTTCAGCCGCAGCAGGCAGACGGGACCATAGAGCGATAGAGAACGGACTGAGTAAAATGGCGCCTCGATTTTTCCGCCTCGGTCGCGCGGCGGCTGCACGCTGCCGCACGACCGGGGTGTCCGTGTGAAGTTGGGTCGCAGTACCGTGCAACCGATGTGAGGAGCACTAACTTCAGCAGTGCCCTATCACGAGACGCACCACGCAGTGTCCTCTTTACGCTCACCTCTGCTACAATGGCTGACGGCTCTTCGTCCACACCCCGCAGCATGAGTGGTCTAGCCCACCTGAGTGTGGGTGGTGTCCAACGTCCTCAGCAACATGTGGCAGCCATGCTCTGACTCGACACTATGCGACAAGCGCAGCAGCCGCAAGTGCAGCTCCAAGCGCGGCAGCTCCAAACGCAGCAGCTCCAAGCGCGGCAGCTCCAAGCGCAGCAGCTCCAAGCACAGCAGCTCCAAGCGCAGCAGCTCCAAGCGCAGCAGGTCCAAGCGCGGTAGCTCCAAGCGCAGCAGCTACAAGCGCGGTAGTTCTAATCGCAACTGCTCCAAACGCTGTGGCTCCTAGTGCTACGGCTCCAACCACCGCGGCTCGAAGTGCACGTGAAACCTTAGCTATGCGGAAAGCATGCCTAGCGGCCGCCAAGCAAACTGCACTCCCTTTCCGCAGTTTGTCAGCCAATGGCACTTCTGCCATGTCCGACGCTTGCGATGAATCCACCAGTGCAAAGAATTTCAACGGTGCGCCGGAAACCGAGGCGCTTACAAGTGCCGTCACCACTGAACCGGAGCCCGTCAACATTATAGACTCGGGTCCTCTGTCTACTGCTGGCTTTGCTCCTGCTCTGAGAGAAGGTGCGTTTTCATCTTCCGAACACATCAATTTGCAATACCATTATCTTCTGAAAGCAACAGCGCCTGAGTGCACAAACTTGTGGTTGGTGCACGGCGTTGACATGAACGCATAGACGTTGCTCTCTCATGTACC
>SZWC01000698.1:239924-265756 GCA_023375785.1 Penium margaritaceum | reverse complement strand
AGAGAGAGAGAGAGAGAGAGAGAGAGAGAGAGAGAGAGAGAGAGAGAGATGGAAGGATAGAGAGGGAAAGGGGGTTATATGGAGATAGGATGGAGGGCAACTACAATGTGATCAAAATCAGTGGAGAAGAAAGTGGTGTGGCGATGTTTTCTTGGCTGAAACCATGGGAAAAGTTTCGGTTACCTATTCATTCTTCAATTGCTCTTCCAATTCTGGATAATGTATCATGTAACCATTCATGTGTTCTTCATGACTTGTCGTACAATGCGAACACTCCAATACCAAATTATTTGTGACTAATGGTTACTCCCTTAAAATTCCAAAAAGCAAATTAACCATCATGAAACATTAACCCATCGTGTGACACTTAGCCCTTGAAGTAGTCCGTCATGAAATACTCGGCCATCAAAAACTAATTGGCCATCATGAAATACTTGAACATAATGACACTGGTGAAATACATGGTCAATTTAAGGTGAGATTTTATGATATTTATCCTCCTAGAGAGACTCAGAACCATGCCAAAGTGTGATGCCTTCATGACTTAATGCATATACTTCCACAATGAATCATGTCACCAATAGCATGTGTATTTCACCCAAACAAATGATGTTGAATCAGGGTTCATACATTACCTACTTAAGGTGAATACAACCTGAGTATGCATCATGAAGCACACAAAAACATATGTTTTGACCTAAGACAACGGAAAATGAACAAGAACTAATCAAGCATCCATTTCATTTGCATCCAAGCAGAATGTTGACATAATGCATGGCCGATCATCCCCATAGATTGTTGAAATGACCATGTGGGGAGGGTAACAAACAAACTCAGAAATTTTCACACATTTCTGATGCGAGTCCTAAAAAAAAATAGTAGAAACAAGGTCAAGATTTGTCAGCGGAAAATCGAGATCGATACGAGATCGAGACTGTTGGAGTGCAAATCGATACGAGATCGAGACGGTCTCGTTCGTACAATACGGTATGATACACCTTGACTTAAATGGTGCGAGACTTCAGTTTGAGATCGAGACATCTCGTCTCGATCTCGATTTAGCAGCATTACCTCCCACCTAAGAGTGGTCCCGCCTTCGGCATCCATCGAGGGAATCGAATCCTTGCACTCAGATACCAATGCAACGAATTGGTACGGGAAGCTTGGCCCATTGGGCCAAAACCACGGTAATTGAGGGTCTCCGACCCTCAATCCATCCCGTCCAATCGCCCACAGGGAACCATTCAAGCCTTGAGGAGAGACCGGCCTGCGCTACACTATATATATTCAACAAATCTGTGCCGTGTGCCAATTTTGACACCCTACCTGACGCGGACTGCCTCTCGTTGTGCCTGGATACTGCCCTACTGTCTTCTGGTTACTCGGAGAGCCCTATTCTGGAAGCGCCCTCCCATTGTATGTCAATGTGATGGGGGGTGAACGTACAACATGACGGCCGATGAAAAGAAACATGGAGAAACTTAGAACCAAACCGGATGATGTTGGTATCGATTTGTCTGCCATCAAACGAATCGACGCTCGCATCGATTAGTCCAGCGGGTGTATCTCGCGGGTTCGTCATTTATGGGAGTTGTTTCTTTGTACCAGAGAAAAAAGGTGTGTGTTCAAGAAACTTTGTTGAGCCTGTTGAAAAAACAAAAAGGTCTCCATCGATTAGCGTCTCTGCCTAATCGGTCGCTAGAACAGTACATGCGAGACTGGTTTCCAACAATAGCAGGTCCTCGCATATGTGCGGCTTGAAAACAGGCATCAAATAAGCTAGAAATTCTAGGCAGCAAGTTGGGACAACAGCGTTGTTGATGCAGCGTGCGGGCTTCCACGCTCGTTGGTTAAGTCTGCTGCCCCCTCAGTCTGCTGCTCTAGAGTCTAAGTCTGGAAGCTCTGGGTTTGTTACTGAGAAACGCGCGCGCCAGTGTCAGCGCCAGAAAGCAACTGAAAACTGAAAGTGACTGAGTAGGAATGAAGAATAAGCAACAATGGGAAATCCCTCCAAGCTCTAGCTCCCCCCTCCCACTAGTGTAGAAGTTGTTACTCAGCTAACTAGCCAATCAGAAAATTGTAATAGACCTATTTTCTGGCAGGCAGGGTTTTCTCGGTGAGCCCCGCCATATGCCCAACAGCCCAAAACCCGGGCGTCGTCCGTTTTTCCTGAAAACTGGACCATACCATAACACCGACACTGCAAATGCAGTCATGCGGTCAGAATGAGGTAGAAAAGTAGCAGCAAAGAGTTATGGCTGCCCAAACCCAGGCAGTGCGTATGACAGTTAGTGATGCCAAACAGGGCCACACATCAAGAGACATGGACCCTAGGCACAACATGATGCTGCAGACGCAATGCCACAACCAGAAACAACGCTGGGTGCATGCAGACATCATATGTAGTGGTAGTGACCGCCAGCGGCCTGACCGCCGAGGAGGCCTGCCGATGGAGCTGAGCGCATCGCCGGAAGGAGGAGGCTCCAGCGAACAGTGAGTGGGCCTTAGTGTGCGTCGGCTCCACCGAGCGACACTCGAGCAGCATCGAGTCTCGCCGTCAGTCATTTGCATGCCAATGTGCACATGCCGGGAGGACATAACAGAGTACAATGAGAGATGCACGAAAACCAACACTCCCCCATGACTCACAGGCGTAGTGCACATGTGTGGGCAGAGACACGACCAGACTTCCCCAGGCCACGCAGAAACGCAGGCAAGGACAAAGAGAGCCACTCACGGATGCACGCCGACCGAACTCCTTCAAGCGAGATTCTTGAAGGAGTCTCGCTTCACTGCCTTGGTCAAGAATTCTGTCAACTGCCATGCTGTCTCAACCCACACGATGCTGATGCTGCCGTCATGCAACAACGAACGCACATAGTGATACTCATTGTTGATGTACTTTGTGCGTGTGTAGTGCACGCCGTCATTGTCGGCGATGGCCATGGCACTCTCATTGTCACGATGCAACATGATGGATGCGACTGACTGACACAACTCGGACAACAGACGACGCAACCACACACTCTCACACGGGCTTGAGCTAAGAGCAACGTACTCAGCCTCAGTAGTGCTGCGTGCAATGCACCCCTACTTGCCACTGCGACAGGACACAATTGTGCCGCCAATCAGGAAGATCAAGCCTGTGCAACTCTTACCGTCCGGACTGCCGGCCCAGTCACTGTCGATGTAGCCTACCGCGACAACAGACGGGTGGCGGCGGAACATGAGACCTCGCTGAGGAGTCGAGACGACAAAGCGCAGTAATCGGATCGCGGCCTCATAGTGGAGGTGACGCGGCTCCTGAGAAACTAAACCAGGAGGTTGATGGTGAACGCGATGTCTGGGCGTGTCATCGTCGCCAGGAACATCAGTGACCCGATGACTCGCAGGTACGTTGTCACGTCAACTGGCTCCCCCACAATAGATGGGTCAGGATTCTTCAGCTTCACCTGACCATCAACTGACATGGATGAGGATGTGCCCACTAGGAGTGGCAGGTCCTCCGCAAAGTGGGTGGAAAAAGTCTGCACATAGGCGACCTGGTGGATGTGCAGGACACCCTGGGAGCAATCATGCTCGAGCTACATGCCCAGGAAGACTCTGGCAGATCCGAGATCCTTCAAGTGGTAGGCGGCGTGCAACAAGTCCTTGACACGCTGGATGGCAGCCGTGTCTGGCGACGCAATGAGGAGATCATCGACGTAAACTAGAATAGCAGTGAAAGTCTAGCCGCGCAGACAGACAAACAGTGTTGGGCTAGCGGTGCTGCGCTGGAGCCCGCTGCTAAGGAGCGTGCTGCTGATCTCATGGTTCCAACATTGAGGCGACTGCTTCAGGCCATAGAGGGCCTTCCGTAGTCGCCAGACTCTCCCAGTGTCGTCGTCAAAGCCTGGTGGCTGTACCATGTAAAGCGTCTCACCCTCCGGTGAGCCATGAAGAAAAGTGTTGCTCACATCCATCTGATGCAGCTCCCATCCATGCTGGGCGACCAGGCTGAAGAGCACCCGGCTAGTGGAGAACCGGCCAACTAGGGCAAAGATCTGGTCGTAATCGACCCCAAGAATCTGGGCAAATCCCTTGGCTGTAAGGCAGGCCTTGTACTTGTCCAAGGACCCGTCGGGCTTCCACTTGCGCCGAAAGAACCACTTTGCGGCGATGGCCTTCCGACCTGGAGGAAGGTCGATGAGGTCGTATACGTGATGCTGTCGGATGGCAGTGAGCTCATCGTCGCAGGCGGCGTCCCAGTGTGCAGGCTCACGAGAGGCTTGTGCCTCGCACAGGGTGGATGGGCCCTCCAGGCGTGCTATGGAGCGGACTGAGAGAACGTGTGCATCTCCAGCCCCAGGTGGGATGCACGCAAGTGCAGCCACGACAGCGTGCCGATGCTCGTGATGAAGCATGGCGTTACCCAATGCACAGCCTGGGTGAAGGTCTGTAATGATGGCCTTGGTGCTAGGATCCCCACTCACGACCGTGGGAGTGGAGGAGACACGTGGAGCCATGGGGGTTCAAGGCGCGACGGAGCGCGGTGCGACGATCTGCGTGCTCACTGATGGTCAGGGTCGGAGGCTGCCGCCTGGGCCACGTGTGTTTATATGGCAGGACAGGTGATGGCACTGAGTCCGACGGGCCTACGGAGGCGGACGAGGCTGCCGGCTCGGAGGGCCAGCGGATGCAACCGAGACTGTTAGCCCGGACGGGCCAGCGGGTGCAACAGGGGTACCTGGCCCGGAGGAGCCAGTGGACGCGACTGGGATTGTCGGCCCGAAGGGGCCAGTGAACGCGATTGGGACTACCGGCCTAGAGGGGGCAGTGGACGCTACTGGAGCTATTGGCCCGGAGGGGCATGTGGACGCGACTGGGGCTGCCGGCTCGGAGGGGCCAATGGACGTGATTGGGGCTGTCGACCCTGGGGGCCAGTGGACGCGACTAGGGCTGCCGGCCCGGAGGGGCCAGTGGACACGACTGGAGCCGTTGGCTCCGAGGGGCCAGTGGACGCGACTGGGGCTGCCGGCCCGGAGGGACCGGCAGACACGACGAAGGCTGCCGGCTCAGAGGGACTAAGGGATGTGTCACCCGGAAGCGGCAAGACGGAGGACGGACTCACCACTGCCCCACGCGACAAGATAGACACGGACGAGCTGGAGCGAATGAGGTCACATGGAAACAGGTCCTCGAAGAAGAGGGCATCGCGGGCCTCGACGATGCAGTGCCGGGAGGGATCCCAGAAGCGCCAAGAGTTGGACTGACGAGAGACACCGAGGAAGGTGAAGGGACGTCCGCGGGGGGCAATCTTGCCGCCCTGCTGTGGGACGGGCAGCCACACAATGGCCACGCAGCCCCAGACGCAAGCCAGACGGAGGTCAGCGCGCTGACCGCACCAATGCTGGTATGGCGTGGACTGGCGAGGAAGGAGACTATGGGGAATCCGGTTGCAGACCCAAGTCATGTAGGCCATGGCTTAAAAATAGAAGCCATCTGAGAGAACTGACTCGACCCGCATGGTGTGGACAGGGTCGGTCATGGTGCGGTTCTACTGTTCGGAGACACGATTCTGGACGGACGTGTAGGGCGCAGACTTCTCATGGTGGATCCCGCGGGAGGCGAGAAAGGTCGTGGTCTCACCCATGTACTCACCACCGCGACCGGAGCAAAAGCGGCCAAGAGAGCGGCCACACTCGTGCTCCACAAGGACAACCCAATCCTGAATGGCTCGGGTGACATCGCTCTTCTGCCGAAGGTAGAAGACACAGCGGTAGCGAGAATAGTCGTCGGTGAGGGTGAGGACATAGCGGCCATGCTCGCCGACGGACTCGCTGGGGAGAGGGCCCATACCATCCAAATGGACGAGGTCGAGAGAGACGGATGCACGGGAGGAAGACAAAGGGTACGTGGACCGGTGCATCTTCCATTGAGCGCAATCAATGCACTTGGTGGGGCACAGGAGAGGGAAAGTCTCCGAGTCAAGGCCCTTGGCTGGCTGGGTGCGGAGCACGCTGTCTACGGGGGCAGAGTGGATGTGGCAAAGGCGGCGGTACAAGAGGAGGGTGTGCTGAGGAGAGAGTGTGCTGGTGACAAACATATGGCCTGTGGTGGCTGATGGGGAGGAGACGGAAGGAGAGGAGGAGAGGTGAGGGACATGCCACAGGTTGCCACGGGCGGTGGCGTGCAGTACGACAAGACCAGACGGACGCAATGACACAATGCCAACACCACGTGAGTGCACAACGTCCATGCTCATGCGGTCAAGGGAAGTGACAGATAGGAGGCTGAGCTTGAGACCTTGGATGAAGAGGACATCGATCAGAAAGACGTCACCGGCAGGACCACGGAAACGAACGATGCCAACACCACGGACAGGCAACACCTGTCCGGAGCCCGTCCGGGCAACGGAGACATCGCTAAAAGGACCGAGCATACGAAAGGTCTCACGAGAGGCCGTCATGTGATGCGTGGGCCCCAAGTCGATGATCAAGGTCTTGGCAGGGTCCTGGACCGGGGTCGCTAGATGGCTGACGGTCACATGGCAACAAGCAAGGGACGCGGACGCGGTGGAAGGAGGCGCGAACCGAGACTGCCAATCGTCAAGCCATGCAACGGCGTCATGGAAAGGGGTAGAGAACCCATGGGAGGCGACGAGACATACAAGGAAACGAGACACAACTGCAGCTTAGTCTCAGTCATGCAGGGCTGGGCAAGAGAGCAGGATGTGATGCAAATCACACTTCCCTGGGGAGGAGGGAGAGGCAGGCCAAGCTGGAGCACGATAAACTGCTCTAGCTGATGCTCACGAGAGGACGGCCCGAGAGTGTAGACTGAGTGCGGAGTTATGGTACCGGAGCCCGGGTAGGAGAAGGACTATGCCGAAAATGGAAACGGAGGCGCCCATGGCTGCGGATGGTGCGGATGCGGCGTTGGTGTCGGCTAGACGGGCAAAGCGACCGGAGTGGTGGAGTTGCTGGACGAGGCCGTGGCGTCAGAGCCGGCAAAAGCTGTGGTGGCAGAGGCGAGATGGCGCTCCTGCTAGCGATGCATGGTGGCGATGACGTGCGCCTCGTCCATCGGTAGAGGGCACGTATACCACCCGTGCCCGGGCTGGCCACAGTTGTGGCAGACCGAGCCGCCACCGCTGGACCCGGTCGATGGCTGCTGCTGCTGTTGACCCTTGCCTTTCTTGTTTCGACGCTTCTTCTTCCCTGACGATGATGAGGTAGCTGTGGAGAGGGAGGCGACGGCCACGGACGTGACGACATGGGAGGCGACGACAGGGGAGGCAAGAGCCTCCGTGCGCTAGAGTCGGGACTCATGATGAGATTCCTCAAACTGGAGGAAGAGCTCGTATGCCCAAGGCATGAGGGTGCCCTGGGCCGCCATGATGGAGAGGATGTCATGAGAGTAGTGCATGAAGACGTCCGCGTATGTCTCAGTGGCACCGTACTTGATGGTGAGGATCGCGACCAGAGGGGGTGGGGCAGAGGTGCTGAGGTGGCGGAGGATGTTCTACGCCCGCTGCCGGTAGGCGGTAACCGCCTCGGTCTCCTCCATATGCAGGGAGTTGAACTCCCACAGTAGGCGGTTCGACTCAGCATCGCTAGACAGGCGATGGGGACGAGTGAGGACGTGCCACACGACTACAGGGTCTGGGGTGGCGATAGCCGTGAAGTCGCCGAGGAAGGGCTCTAGGGCGAGGCGAGAAGCCGGAGGGGCGACATGGACTAGAGCACGTACGGCACGACTAGCGTCATACAACTGGTCGCCCAGGGTGGGTTCATATGGGAGGGTGTAGAATGCCCACAGGCCCTTACTCTGCTCCCAGATCCAAAAGCTGAGCTCACAGCTTTGGAACTGCTCGCCGGTCTGAAGCGGCAGCGGCGCTGTCTCAAAGTCCTTCTGCCTGCGGCCGGTGCCCAAAGTGGGGCCAAGGACGGAGGTCACCGTCTACCGCTGGCACTGAGTCTACTACTACGCCAGGTAGTGTGTGGCAGCAAACACAGCTGGGCTGGCGTACCCCGGAGGGAGGAATGGTGGCAGAGCACTGGTGGCAGTTTGAGAGGCCAATGGCTGCAGCGCTACAAGCTGCTGCGTCAAGGTGACGAGCTGTCGCTAAAGAGCAGCGAGGGGGTCAGGGTTGCCGCCAATGATGCCAGAGGGCTACTGCTACTACTGTTGCTACTGCTGCTGCTGATGTTGCTGCTGCTGTTGCTGCTACAGCCGCTGCAAGAAAGGGGGGCTGGGTTCCCGCCAACGGAGGAGGACCCCTCCCCAGTGGGGCTGCAGTCATGGTTTGGTGCCCCATGGTTATTTTGTGTTTTTTTGTGTTGCTGATGTTACCAGTGATATCAGCTTAGGGCAGCTGACGTCGGCAGCTGCCGCTACGTTATCTACAGAGCTACTAGTGTAGATGACACCCTGCCCACCCTTTGGTTTTCTCCCCCTTTTCCCCCTTTTTTTCTATTGATGACGTCAGTAACGGGATGTTGACGTCAGCAGCGGCGGTTGTTGGGGTCGTTGTTGCAGCTGTTGCGACTTCTATTGCTACTGCTGTTGTTGTAGCTACTGTTGCTGCTGTTTCTGGTGCTGCTGCTAGTGCTACTAGTGGTGCTGCTGCTGTTGTTGCTGCAGCGACTGCTACTGCTGCTGGTACTGCTGCTGCTACTGTTGTGGCTGGTGCTGCGGCTGCTGCTGTCGCTACTGTTGCGACTTCAGTTGGAGCAGCAACTGCTGTTGCTGTTTTTGTGTGCTGCGACTGATGTGGCTGCTATAGCAGATATGGCGGCTACTGCAGCCGCGGCAGAGAAGCTGGTGGGCTGGGGGCTTTTTTTCTTGTTTTTTTCCTTTTTTTTCCTTTCGTCTGTCATAGCGGGCTCCGCTGCTCGTTGTGGGTAGCGGGCCGCGAGCCCGCTGTTTGCTGCGAGCAGCGGGCTCACTACCCGTAGCTCGTCGCTCGTGACAAGCTACGGGCTGCGAGCAGCAGCAGTCGCTGCTGGTTGCTGTCGGCAGCTGCTCACTATTACTATTGCTACAACTGGCTGCTGCTACGGCTTGCTGTTGCGGCTGTTGTAGCTTGCTGTTGCTGCTGCTTGCTGTTGTAGCTACTACTCGGTGCTGTAGCTATTGCTCGCTGCTGCTGCTGCTCGCTGCCGCTACTACTCGGTTCCGCTGCTGTTCACTGCTGTTGCGAGCTGCTGTTGCGAGCTGCTGTTGCGAGCTGCTTCTACGGGCTGCTACGGATTGGTGCTGCAGGCTGCTGCGAGTTGCTGTTGCGAGCTGCTACAAGCTGTTGCTTCTGTCCGCTGCTGTTGCTGCATGCAGATGCTGCTATCTGCTGCTGCCACTGCTCACTACCGTTGCATGCAGCTGCGGTTGTTGCAGACTGCTGCTGCTGCTTGCTGGTACTAGTCATTGCACCTGGGTGACGTTGCAGCGCGCTTCATGGCCCGCAGGTGTCAGACGCGGCCTGCCGCTCACCTCCTCGTGTCATGCGTGGGGGTCAGTGCTGTCGAAAAAGTTTCGGCAGCATTTCCCTGGCCCTGTGGCCATGGGAAAAAAAACTTGCCGCCACCAGGCGGGTCAATGCTGCCGGAAAAAATCTTGTAGCATTTCCCCTTCACTGGCGAGTATGGGGGTCCGCCGGTGTTGTCTGGCAGGTGTACGCCAGTCTTCTGGTGCTACTCCTACGCTCTGGCTCTGATACCAAGCTAGAAATGCTAGGTAGCGAGTTGGGGCAACAGGGTTGTTGATGCAGCGTGCGGGGTTCCACGCTCGTTGCTTAAGTCTGCTGCTCTAGAGTCTAAGTCTGGAAGCTCTGGGTTTGTTACTCAGAAATGTGCGCGCCAGTGTTAGCGCCAGAAAGCAGCTGAAAAGTGAAAGTGACTGATTAGGAATGAAGAATGAGCAACAATGGGAGACCCCTCCAAGTTCTATCTCCCCCCCACTAGTGTAGAACTTGTTACTGAGCTAATTTGCCAATCATGAAATAGTCCTAGACCTATTTTCTGGCAGGCATGGTTTTCTCGGTGAGCCCTGCCAGACGCCCGACAGCCCAAAACCCCGGCGTCGTCCTTTTGGCCTGAAAACTGGACCATACCATAATACTGACGTTGCAAACGCAGTGGTGCCGTCAGAATCAGCTAGAAAAAAAGCAGCAAAGAGTTATGGCTGCCCGAACCCAGACAGTGCCTACGACAGTCAGTGATGCCAAACAGGGCCACACAACAGGAGACATGGACCCTAGGCACAGCATGATGTTGCAGAGGCAATGCCACAACCAGAAACAGCGCTAGGTGCATGCAGATAGCATCTGCAGTGGGAGTGACCGCCGGCGGCCCAACCGCCGAGGAGGCCTGCCGATGGAGCTGAGCACATTGCGGAGGGAGGAGGCTCCAACGAACGGTGAGTGGGCCTCAGCGTACGTCGGCTCTACCGAGGGACACTCTAGCAGTGTCAAGTCTCGCCGTCAGTCATCTGCACGCCGATGTACACAAGCTGGGAGGACACAACAGAGTACAATGAGAGATGCACGAAAATCAACAAAATATACATAAAAGTCTGATGTTAACAATTTTGATGTACTGGAAACCGAAACATGCACCTACCATTGTCGCGATTTAGACATGTCACCTCGCGTCTAGGCGAGTCGCAAACCAAGCAGTTTGTGTAAAGTTGTCCTAATGTATATACAAGTGTGAAGTTACGAGTAACGTATAGTCGGGGTCGTTGGGTCGATCGTCGAGTGACAGATGTGGAATCGTGTTGTGAGTGGTCATATTCGAGAAGCTCCGCCAAGAAGTCAGGGGGCTTCGAGGATCAACGGTGAAGATGCGAGATGCATCTTTATGAATTGAGATATTTCTTGATGCATGGAGAAGTCGTTCGGAAGTTCATCACACGTCTGTTGTGAATTCTGGAAAGTGGTCAAAGTTGTCACAAAGTTTGGGAAGGTTCGCCGAAGGGCGAGGGCGGTTGGCCCAATTGTCCTCGACCGTCGGAGTGAAAATCGGGGTCCCGACGCGCGGTGTGCTATTTGTGTAATGACAGGAATGCCCACTTTGAAGGTTAGGGACTTGTGTACGTCTGGTACGTAGCAATCCCCCCCCTTCAAGCCGCGACATCTTAGCGCGCGTAGAGATGTGGCCCGATGTTGGCGGTAAAAGCCATCGATGAGTTGATCGACGTCTTGGAGGTTGTCGTAGGGTTCCCATTTGTTGTGTGAGCCATCGTAGCCGTGCCACTTGACAAGATATTCTCTTGTTTTGCCTCATCTTTCATGGCCGAGGATGTCCTCGATGACATATTTGGTGTCCTCGTCCCCTTGCACAAGAGGAGGGAGAGGGACATCCCTGCCGAGGAAGTCCTCTTTGGGATCTCGATAGTGTTTGATTTTGTTGATCTGAAACACCAAATGAACTTGCATGGTGTTGGGGAGTTTTGAGTCGCACAACCACGGGGGTTTGCATGCGATAGATCTCAAACCAGTGGGGTTTGAGCTTCAAAAATTCGGCTCCAAGGAGTTTGATGTTGTTTGAGCTTAGAAGAACTTTGTTGCCAGCTGCGATGTTGGTGAGCTGCTCGTTTCGTCGCCGCTTGCGTCTTCGCGAGTGTTTGCTGTGCTTCGTCCCACCTGGTGGAGAAGACTCGGCCTTGGACGCCAACCATAGGAATGATGCTCTGACTATGTAATCTGGCTCGTGTGGGGGGACGTTTGCCATACACCACTTCAGATAAAGTTTTACCCGTTGCGGTGGAGATTGCCGAATCGTATGCGATTTTGGCGGCCGGGGGGTTTCATGTCCAATCCGTCCCATGGGGTTTGCATAATGCTCGATGAAGTTGTTTGAGCGTTTGGTTGGTATGCTTTGTTTGGGTGTCGGTTTTAGGATGGAACGTCGTTGATTGCTTGATCCGTGTGCCGTTGGAGTCATCAGTTTACGCTAGAAACGACTGGCAAATCGACCGCCATTGTCGCTCGTGATGGTTCTCGGCAAGCTGTGTAGCCGCACGATGTTATGTAGAAACAACCGCTCTGTTCCTTTGGCAGTGATGGTGATTGTTTTTGCAGCAAAATGAGACATTTTGGAAAACCTGTCGACAACCTCGAAGATTGTGTCATATCTCTTGGGTGTGACTGATAACCCGGTGACAAAGTCCACGGAGATGTTGTTCCACGGTTGTGTCTGGAAGGGGAGCGGTTGCAGGAGTCCAAGGGGTTGTGTGCGACCGGATTTTTGTCGTTGACACGTGTTGCAAGATTTGTAGTAGTTGCCCATGTCGGATTGCATATTGTCCCACTTGTAGTTTTTTGCCAGCTTCTTTAGTGTCTTGTCTTCTCCAAAATGTCCACCTGGACTTGTGTCATGGCATACTTCGAGCAGCATGCGGCAGAGTTCGTTTTTCGGGGGAACGACCACATCGGGGAGTGGATTATCATTGCTAATAGGTTGCTTCGTACCAAATTTTTTCCTTGTCATATCCACTATACTGGTCATAGCCTCGCGTGAACAGCTGCTCAAGATATGGATCTCGATGCAGATGTAATGTTGCTGCGTTAACGATCAAATCTGGTCGGCGGATGAATGCACCTGTCAATCTGGATTTTCCTGGCCGGATTTCGACATCTTGGTCGAACCTGGATTCAAGGAACTCCATCCATCGGGTTTCATGTCGACTGAGGTTTGTTTACAAATTCAAATGTTTCAGCGCATGGTGGTCGGCGCGTACGATGCATCGGCGGCACTCCAAACAACAACGCCATGTCTTGAATGCATCTATGACTGCCAACATCTCCTTCTCATTTACAACATAGTTGAGTTCCAGTCCATGCAGTTTTCTTGACATGTATGCAACCGGTTGCTCTCCGTTGCCCTTGTCTTGTAGGAGGACCGGGCCGATGGCCCAATGTGAAGCGTTCATAGCCATGACGTTGTCTTCTGTTGGATCGGCTAATCGTAGGACTGACACCGGTGAACACTTCTTGTTCGTTGTCCCCCCACCACCACTCATTTTCTTTCCGAGTAAGGTCTGAGTGATGCGCAAACACTCGGGTGTAACTAAGTACAAAACGCCGGTAGTAATTATAGAAGCCGATGAAAGCTTGAACGCCTCGATAGTTGGTCAGCATTGGCCATTCAATGATTGCTACCACATTCGCTTCCTCAATTGGCTCGAAATGTACAAGCCACGCATGAGGTCCTCATCGTATGAAGTGTTTGGCCATGTTGAGCGGTATGGACTGCACAGATTGTCGCTTTTTGACTACCGCAACTTCCTCTACTGCTTCCACCTCTATTGCTTCCGTTGTTGTCTTCCGTCACATGTGCGGAAGTTGTTGCTTGGCTCCGTGTATTTCCACGTAGACGTTGCTACTATTCCAGTCGACGTGCGGATTGTGTCCGTATAGGAAACATCATCCAAGAATGATTTTGTGGTCACTCATTGGACAGGACCTCCAGACCGTTACATCCAGTACATCTCCCAACTATAGTCCTAGTGGTTCTCGCAGTCTCCGTATTTGTAGTCTCATTTCGATGGCTTATCCCACAGACACCCCTGGTTTGGTCTGCAAACCTAGCTTGCAAACCATGTCATTGCTTACAAAACTGTGAGAAGCTCCTTTCTCTAATAATGCCGGCATTGTTCCATGACTCTTGCATACTCAAGGCTGAACTTTTAGTTGTATCGTCGGTTTGTTGTCTTCGTACCCATCGTCGAACTTTGTGATCTCAGACACCCTCCGCGGCGTCATAGACCATTCAGATGGGCGATCATTCGGCGTAGAACGCTCCTCACGGACAAGGTTCGTGCCTTTCACTCTTGTCCTTTACCGTTTTATGACTTCTTTTTCCACGACTTCCTCCCCTTTTTGGCCTGCTACTTTTTTCGGCAGTTATGAGCGATGTGCTCAACTTGTCCATTGCTGTAGCACGTGCGTGTACCTCTCTGGTCAACGACATCCACTTCCATCGGGGTTGAGAAATCCCCTGACTGGCTTTTTTTTTCTTCGTTCCCACAATAACTGGAATTGGGAGGTTGCCAGTCGTAGGATCCCTGGATCCAAGCGTTGAAGTCAATGCTCACGATCCTTTCTACTGCTATGATCATCCGCGGTAAGTCGTTTTTTATCCCGAAAATGGCAATCGCTTGTCGGATGTCTCGTTTGAGGCCATTGTTGTAGTGAAAACAGAACTCATTGGGGGCGATGTCTGCACAAGTGATGATCTCATGGAATCTCTGTGTCTAATCTGCTACGCTAGACTGATGATGTAGACACTGGAGCTTGTACTGAGTGTCAGGCTTCTCGTTCAACCGTCCAAATCGTGCGATTATCGCGTGTGAGAAATCGTTCCAGTCGGTTGGTGGTGTCAGCGCGTCTTGCCATTACGAGTTGATCTGCTCCAGGGGTAGAGCGCCTGCGGTTGGCGATATGAGACGAGCGCCATTGGATGTTGATGATGCCTCGTCGGTCTCCTACTATCGTCGGATGGCCTTTAGATCAGACCACGAACTTGGCACTGTTAAACGCAAAAGTGTGGCCGCGAGGTGAATCGTAACTCGTCATTGGCCCCACCAGCGGTGAAGTATACCTCTTAACTCGTCAGCCACATCCAAAACATTGGCCCTTTGGAATGTTTCGGATCGAATGGTTCTGGAAATACCCAATACTTGAGCGAACCCATGATTCGTCCGGCCCCGAGGAATCATGGGTTCGCTCAAGTATTGGGTATTTCTCTCAGCGAGCACCGCTTTTTGTGCGCTTGCGTTGCGAAGAGCATCCATTGCAACATCCAGTTGTTGGAGCAGATGGCTGTTGATCCCCTCGAGCACGGAGATGCGGTTTGCCAATTTCTCATTGATCCACGCCTGTCGTCCGGTGCCACCGGTTGTTCCTACTACCATTGTCAAGGTTGTCGGCAGGGACGACTAGTTTACCGCTGTTGGATCCACGACCGGGTTTGTCTTCGGAGCCGTAGGGTTGCCCCAGCTGCCGCATAACCTGCCACGCCAGCTTTTGGTGCTGCTTCAGGATTTGCATACATAGGCACGTTCTGCTCCTCCATTTGCGAAGTCATCGCCGAAGACCCGCTGTTGGTCTTTGGATGTGCTCGCCCGCTTTAAGTCGTAGTTATGAGGTTTGCAAAGTCTGGACGTGCGAGATGCGCTCATGGCTTGTGCAAGGTAGTCCTCTGTCTTCCATGCCAAACATGGCATGAAGACAGTGCTTTGCATCGTCAAAAGAGTCTTGGAGTGAGAGAAAACAAGCACATCATCAATGTAGATCAGGATGATAACTTGGCTTGCTGTTTTCATGCGCCCATACACCACATGGCCAGCTTCATCGTGCATTAATCCAGGGCTCGCCAGTTGCTCATCAATCTTGTGGTACCATGCTCACGGTGGTTGCGTAAATCAGTAAAGGGCCTTTACAAGATTGCACAAAAAAAAACCCTTCCCTTCTACCACGTACCCCTCGAATTGCTCCATGTACATATCCCCCTCGAGATCATTATGAAGATTTACACAGATGACATCCATTTGGTGTACCTCCCAGTCCATAGCAGCAGTAAGTGTAAGGATTACTTTGATGGACAGAAACATTGTGCTAGTTACAAATTTCTCATCATAATATAAATCCTCAGTCTCCGCATACCCTTTTGTGACAAGTTGCACCCCTTTGTAAATGAGCACCTTATCATCTGCATTGCGCTTGTGCCTAAAGATCCACTGGTACAATTTCATCCCGCTGCCGTGTGGATCTTCCTTGAGGGTCTAGGTGTTATTCTTCATTACGGCACCTTGACTGATCTGGCATGCCAATCTGCTGCCTTAGCACTGTGCATGGCTTCATCAAAGGTGGCTGGGTCATTGGTGATGGTGAGGAAGAGGAGCTTGAGATCACAGGATTGCGTTGGCGATAGAACTGTTAAGAGGTCCAGCTGCTACCCTTGCTTAATCTGCTTCTTTGTGAGCATCTCGGACTATTGTAGCTGCTTTCCGTTGTCCTTGGACTTTTTTTTTAGGTGTGCAGTCTTTCATGGCAGATGCTATGCATTGTGTTGCTGCTCCCATGATTGATTTTATTGCTCCTTCTCCTTCTCATCTCCTTCAACCTCCATATCATCGTGGTAACCACCTCCATCGCTTGCACCGTGCTCATCTGCTGCTGGTACTTCTCCCTCCTGTGGTACAAGTGCAGAAGAGAGTGGAACGACAGTCATAGGGCTCCAAGTTGAGCCCTTAACTTCCTCTTGAAAGAACACATAATGGCTACAGACAATCTTGCGTACAACAAGATTTTAGAGACAATAAATCATGGTTTTGTAGCCAAGGAAGGCTACCTTCACCAGCTCAACGTCCAGCTCGTTACGGCTATTGATAGGAACATACAGAAATGTGCCACACCCAAACACTTTCAGGTGTATTACGGTTGACTTATGCACTGTCTATGCCACCTGTGTTGTCATCAGCAACACGGGACACATGAGGCTCTGGTTTTTTAAGTGCATGTTAGTGTTGACCTCTTCCACTCAAAAGATTGGCATGAGCTCAGTATCTTGGAGCATGTTACAAACACACTCCATTATAGTGCATTTTGTATGGTTCACCACGCCAAGAGGGGTCACCTCGTGTTGGATCCCATGACGCTTGAAGAATTTGCAGAAGCTATTGAAGAGGCACTCTCCTTTACCATTGGTGCGAAGCATCTTCAAATCTCCAACCACTCTTAGCTTGTGCAAAAACAGTCTAGACCTTGAAGAATCAAAGCCGCCATCCTTTCCAGCCAAGCATTGTGATGGGATGGGACCGAACAAGTTAGAGTGAACAAGTGAGAAGAGCTCAGCTGCCTCCTTCCCTTTCACTGAAAAAGGAGAGTGGGATTGCTTCCCTTCAATGGAGCTCGCACATGCACCAGGCTCATTCGTCCCATTGAGCTTGAAGCTACGGATCATTTGCTGCATGGAGATGATGGCACAAAAGCTGAGGTGACCAAGCCAGCAGTGCCAGGGGCCAATGTTCTACAATGCCCGCCTTATTCTTCCGGCATTTGCACACTCAATGGCCCAGATTCTTGCAGAAGTGGAACTTCCCTTCCTTCTTCCCTACTCCTCCATTACCCCTGATTGGTGTAGCACCACCCCCATGACCAGAGTTGGTGATAAGGGTATCTTCCATCCCAATTTTACCTTTGTCTCCCTTGCACTTCTCCCCCTAAAACGGTCATCTCTCCTCCACATCATCGGAGGAGAGCTTGTTGCCATCCACGTCCAGGATGATTAGCATGAGAACAATTTCATTGATAGGGTCCACAATTACAACAAGCTCATCCAAAACATATTTGACCTTGTTGACCTAATCAATCACGATCTGAACTCATCCATATTTACATAGTGAAAGCGATGACGTGGCTGCATGTTCATGATGATTGAGTTGGAAGCAGAAGTGGATTCGAGCATTTTTTTTCCACCTCCTTTGGAATGACTTTGCCACTGAAAAAGAGTTGCTACAAGGTAGAGGACAATGGTGGCGAGGGCGTGATCATGCTTATTGTTGTAGGTATAGGCCTAACTAGGAGGGAGGAGGGGAGAGAGAGAGAGAGAGAGAGAGAGAGAGAGAGAGATGCAGGACACCTGGAGATTAATGCTATAGATGGAGCTGCAGGACACATAGAGATAAGTTATGGAAGTGTATGGACAATAGCAAAGGATAAGAATATCTCAATTGAATCTTGAGTGAAAATTTGCATAATCACAGATTCTTAGCAGGTCTTTATCTACATCATTTGACTAAGGGAACAAAAGTTTATACTCTGTCAAATTTACCATCTAGCACCCTCTTCCAGCCTAGTGGGATGAGCGGTAGTCCTTTATTGGAGTCTATTGAAGGTCCATCAACTGCCTTTTTCTCTTGAGGGTCTATCCCTGCTGTCTTTGGTCAATAAGCCTGGCCGCCTTTTCTGTTCAATGCACTTAGGTCATCACCGGAGTCATGACCTCCATACCTTGGAAATCTATATCTCACTCAAACAGATTCCGGATGAGTTTACGTTAAGTACATCCGAAGACAGGAAACATCATCACTATAACTGAATTTCAATATGGTTTTCATTGAGAAACCTTTCTTTGTCACTTTCTGGTACCCTCATATCCATAAAAAAGGTGTCGGTGAAATCATCATCCTTCACCTGTGAGAATCCTTTGGCAGTCAAGTGAGCTTTGTAGCGATCAAGTAAGCTTTCAGACTTCTGCCGTCCCCCCATTCTCGCGCCGGTAGGTCTCTGCCCTACTTGCCTTCTTATGAAAGATCTACTTGGACTATACGGCATTCCACAATAGCGAAAGGAGAACAAGCTCGTAGACACGATGCTCTCCCATGGCTGTGAGCTCATCCTCAAAGGAAACACGCCACAATGTCGTGCCCTCTGCCGAGAGTGCCTCCTTCAGCGTGCCTGGATTAGGCACCATCGGTGGGGAGATTTGGGAGGCCAAAAACACACGCCAGGGTGTGGTTCAGACCATAACAAGGTCGGCTGCAACATCCCAAGCGACTGAGAACACATGAGAGATCTGCTCGTTGCCGACTTGGCACGCTGGGTACACTTCAGTGTAATCCGCGTGGACACTAAGGTCAAGGGCCTTTGTGCTAGGCTTGCCACTCTCAATAATCTGAGTAAGACATCTGGATGCTGATTCAGCCACTCGCTAAGCCCTAGAGACCAATCATTGAATATGACCACTGGGCTTATGGGAGAAGTCCGAGCCCAAGGGGTTCACTCCAAGCTCTGAATCACACGACAATGATGCAATCATAGGGGTCTTAGACTCCCAGGTAGGCAGGGAGGGTTTAGCCACAAGAGACCCATGGACAAGTGCAGGGGAGGCGACACGCACAGAAGCAAGTGAGGCACAAGGGACCAAAGCATGCACCAGGCCAGTTGTGGCATTGGGGATTGCCATATTCACAAGGCCAGGTATGTTAGTGGGAACTGACACATGCACATGGCCTGGAGCACTAGTGGGAACTGAAGCAGGCACAAGACAAGGTTCACCAGTGGGGACTAATGCAAGCACATGACTAGGTGTGCCAATGGAGATGCACAAAGAGATGCATGCACATGACCAAGTGCACCAGTGGGGACCGAGGAGACCACTGGAACCACAACCAAGTTGTCCGGGTTGTCACTGGCCCGAGACCTGGCCACAGGTGAGGAGATCCGGATGGACCCGTCCACAGGCCTAGACTCCTCCATCCTTCAGGAAGCTACACAAGTGGAATCATGGTCTACAAGTAGTGACTGAATACAGGAAAGATTTTGTAGGATAGATCCTCAAAGAAAGAGGAATCTCAAGGCTTGAAAATGCAAGAGCAAGCTGCGTCTCAATTCTTCGACCATGGGGAAATGTTGATAAAGGTACACATGTGTTCCCAAGGAGAGACCTTGGACCCCTTGCAGGTCCTCAATGTACCAGACACACACATGGAAGCCTTACACGTGAGCTACATAAAGTTCAATACAACGGCCAAACCAAATCTCGTACGACTTGACATGGTCCGGTACGGGACTGCGCAACAGGTGGTTCCAAAACCATGTCATGTAGGAGAAGCCCTCAAAGGCAAGTAACTGTAGAAAAATGAAAGACTATCGCTTGGCGTGAGCTGCATCTTCCATGGTGCGGTTCATACACACCATTTTTGCTGGGACATAGTTGGGATAGAAAGTCAATGTTAGAAGAATGCATCCAACTCACCCAGGGACTCACCACCATGATCCGACACGAAGTTGTGGAGTCTGTGACGAGAGTGATGCTCAATCATCACAAGTCACCGCCAGGAAGACATCGCTTTTGAAGACCCATCGCATCCGGGTTCAGTCATTAGTCAGGGTATGGACATCTTGACCTAGATTTGAGAGGCACTCGACTTGAAGAAGGCCCAGAAGGTCTGAGTGGACTAGCTCAAATGGGCGTAGGAGGCAGACTCAAGACAAGTATAGGGATTCATCATATATTGGGAACAAAAAATGTACTCGGTCTTGGGCAGCTTCTCAAAGGAGCCATACCAAGATCAAGGGCTTCTCGTTTGATAATGAGCTTGGACATAATGTCCAAGCTCATCTGTCGAATTCAGCGATACAACAAACACTAATGCTCATGGGAGAGAACATCTCAAATACTACAAGGACTGGCCAGATTCCGTACAGATGGACCAAACATACCCAAGGAAAAGAAATTCACTGCAACAAAAAGTCATTTGATGGGTGGCAGGGAGTCAATGATCGAGGTGCCACTCGCCTTACAACCTATCGTCAATACTGAGCAAACTTCTACACACCATTCTACTTCTGCTAGACACCAAGTAGAGGACATTGAATAGTGACAGAAAACACACATTTGTTACTCATCAAGCCAACGAGTGCTGTCAGGTCCATCCTCATAACAATTTGACGAAGAACTCCCATAAGCATAATCATGTGTAAAACACAAAGTGGGAAAAGGTGACTGTGGACCACTCGACTATGAAAACATGGTCAAATCTTCCTTTATGACGAGCACTAGCATTTGACAAAGCTCCACGATGGTACGTTGTCAAGGATCTTGGTCCCCGATGCTGCTTGGAGGAGTGGGTACCTATGTTGCTGTTGTAGTAGCAGCGCAACTCTCTTGTGTAGCATTAGAAGATTTCTATTGTATATGCACTGCCTGGAGCCCACGCGTGATCTTGTTCCAGTCAAGAGACTGCTGAAAATCTATGTAGCGGTGAGCACCCCCGCAGTTGTAGCAGTGGATAGAGTGTCCACTGCCACTGCTCATCAGCACAGGCTGCTTTCACCCCTTACAATGCCCCTTCTTTCCCTTCTTCTCCTGTGTGGTTGCCACTACGCCCTAAGTCTGGCCAGTCAGGGGAGAGAGATACAAGGAGGGAGTGGTGGAGGTAGATGTGTATATGAAGGTGGTCAAAGGTGTCGGATGTGTCGCAGTCATTGCTGCGACACGTGAGCTAGCCTGAGGAGCTCAGTGTCAAGAATGAGAACACAACGGATGTGTTGGATTGAATGAATGAATGAGAGCTAGGACAACTTGTGGCCTAAGTAGTAAAACAGGAAGGTGAACANTGCCAATGCCACGCGAGTGCAGAATCTCCATGCTCATGCGGTCAAGGGCAGTGACAGAAAAAATGTTGAGCTCAAGACCCAAGATGAAGAGGACGTCGGTCACGAAGACATCATCGGCAGGACCACAAAAACAAACGACGCTGACGCGGCGGACAGGAAACACCTATCCGGAGCCCGTCCGGACACCAGACACATTGCCACCAGGACCAGGCACACTGAAAGCCTCGCGAGAGACGGTCACGTGATGCGTGGCCCCAAAGTCGATGATTCAGGTCTCGACAGGGTCATGGACAAGAGTCGCCAAATCACTAACAGTCACATGGTAGCAAGCAAGAGACGCGGATACGGTGGACGGTGGCACGAGCCGAGACTGCCAATCATCAAGCCACGCGACGTTTTCATAGAGAGGGACAGAGAGCACGGGGGACGAGGAGGCTGACAAGGAAGCAAGATACAGTTGAAGCTTAGTCTTAGTTATGCAGGGCAGGGCAGACGGGCACGAGGTGATGCAACTCGCACCTCCCTCAGGGGGAGGGCGAGGCAGGCCGAGCTGGAGCTCGATGAACTACTCCAGCTGTCGCTCACAAGTGCATAGTCCGGGAGTGCAGACAGAGTGTGGAGTGACAGCGCTGGAGCCCGGATAGAAGGAGGACTGCACCGGAGACGGAAACGGAGGCACCGATGGCTGCGGATGATACTACTGCGGAGCTGGCGACGGCAAGACCAGTATTACTATCAGAGGAGTGGAGCTGCTGGATGGGGTGGAGGCGTCAGAGCAAGCAAGAGCGACAGCGGCAGAGGCGAGACAGTGCTCACGCTGGTGACGCATGTTTGCAATGACGCGCGCCTCGTTCGGCGGTAACGGGCATGTGTACCACCCGTGTCCCGGTTGGCCACGGTTGTGGCAGATTGAGCCACCACCACTAGACCCGGTCGAGTGTTGCTGCTACTACTGCTGCGGCCCCTTGCCCTTCTTTCCCCTACGCTTCTTCCTTGCCGACAACGAGGAGTTGGTGGATGCAGCTGTTGTGGGGGAAGCGACGGCCACGGAGGCGACGGCAGGGGAGGCAAGGGCATCTGTGCCCTGGATGCGGGACTCCAGACGAGCCTCCTCAATCCGGAGAAGTAGCTTGTATGCCTAGGGCATGAGGGTGCCCTGGGCCGCCATGGTGGAAAGGAAGTCCTGGGTGTAGTGAAGAAAAACGTCGGTGAGGAGCACGAAAAGAGGGGGTAAAGCAGTGGTGCCTAGGCGACGGAGGATATCCTCGGCACGCTGCCAGGAAGAGGGAACCGTCTCAATCTCCCCCATGTGCAGGGAGTTGAACTCCCGCAGCAAACGGTCGGTCTCAAACTTGTTCCATAGGCGATGGGGATGGGTGAGGATGTGCCATGCGGCTGTAGGGTCTGGGGTCCTGCCAGTGGTGAAGTCACCGAGGAAGAGCTTTAAGGCCAGGCGTGATGCCGGAGGAGCGACTGCGACGAGGGCACATATGGCATGACCAATGTCATGGAGCTGGTCGGCCTGGGTGGAGTCGTACGGAAGAGTGTAGTATGCCCACAAACCTTCACCCTGTGCCCAGATACGGAAGCTGAGCTCCCAACACCGGAAATGCTCACCGTCGTGAAGCGGCGGGGGGCGGGGTCTCAAAGTCCTTTGGCCTGCGGCCGGCACCCAGAGTGGGGCCAAGGACTGAAGTCATTGTCTGCCGTTTGCGCTGGGTATGATATTGTGCCAGGTAATGCGTGGTAGCACACACAGCAAGGCTGGTGTGCCCGGGAGGAAGGAAAGGCGGCAGGGCACTGGTGTGAGTCTGTGATGCCAACAACTGCAATGTTGTGTCATTGCGGCAAGCTTTTGTTGAATGGCGGCCACGGGGTCAGAGACGCTCGCAACGAGGCTGGTGGACTACTGCTGCTGCTGTTACTACTGCTAGTAGTACTACTACTACTATTGTTGCTGTTGTTGCTCCTGTTGTTGGTGCAGCTGCTGCTGTTGTTGCTGCAGCAGCTGTTGTAAGAAAGGGGGGCTTGGGATCCCCCCAACACTGTAGGGCCCCTCCCCACAGGGACTGTCAGCCATGGTGGGTTTTGTTGCCCCTTCATTTTTTTGTGCTACTGATGTCAGCACTGACATCACCCTAGGATGGCTGACGTTAGCTGTTGCTGTTGCGTTATCTGCAGGGTTGCTACTATAGATTTTCTTGGTTTTTCTGTTAATGATGTCAAAAGTGACGTCAGTCGAGGACTGTTGACATCAACAGCGGCTGTTGTTGAAGCCGCTACTATGTCAACTACAGGGCAGCTACTATTGCTGTTGTAGCTATTGCAATTGCCGCTGCTATTGGTGGTGGTGCTACTGCTGGTCTGCTATTGCAGCAGCAGCTGCTACTGGTGCTGTTGTGACTATTGGTGCAGCAGCGGCGGTTGCTACTGCTGTAGCTGCTACCGCTGTTGCTGCTGCGGCTGCTGTTGCAGCAGCAGTTGCTGCTACTAAGCTGCTACGTGCTGCTGCGGCTACTGTGGCTACTACAACGACTGTGGCGGTGGCTGTAGCCGTTGGAGGGCCACTTGTGGAGTGGGGGATTTTTTGTGTTCTCTTTTTCTTCTTTTTTGTATGTTACAGTGAGCAATTAGTAGCAGGCCGCGAGCAGCTGCAGTTGCTGCTGCTGCTGGCTGCTTCTGCAGTGGTTCCTGCTTGTTGCTGCTGGTTGCTTTAGGCTACTGTTGTTGTTGGAGTCGCCTGCTACTGCAGCCTGCTATTGTTGCTACTACTGCTACTACTGTTGTTGCACGCTGCTGCTGTTGCTGCTGCAGCTGTGAGCTGGTACTACCTGCTACTACTACTGCTTGCTATTGTGGACTGCTACTATTGTAAGCTGCTGCAAGCTGTTGTTGCTGCCGGCTGTTGCTGTTGCACGCTGCTGCTGACTGCTGCTGCTGGCTACTGCTGCCACTGCTCCCTGCTACTATAAGCTGTCGCTGTTGATGCAGGCTGCTGCTGCTGCTTGTTGCTGCTGCCAGTCACTACACCTGGGTGACGTCGCTGCGTGCGTATTCGCCAGTAGGTGTCTGATGCGGCCTGCGGCTCACCTGCTCCTGTCACTCATGGGGGTCAGCGTTGCCAGAAATATGCGGCAGCATTTCCCCTCGCCCAGTGGCCGTGGGAAAAACTTTTACGTCGCCACCAAGCGGGTCAATGCTGCTTGAAAAAATCCGGCAGCATTTCCCTTGCACTGGCGTGTATCGGGGTCCGGCGGTGTAGTCAAGCACCTGAACGCTAGTTGTCTGATGCTACTGCTATGCTCTAGCTCTGATACCAAGCTAGAAACTGCTAGAGCGTAGGTTGGGGCAGTAGCGTTGTTGATGCAGTGTGTGGGCTTCCACACTCATTACTTAGTCTGATGCCCCCTCAATCTGCCGCTTTAGAGTCTAAGTCTAAGTGCTCTGGGTTTGTTACGCAGAAGTGCGCGCGCCAGTGTCAGCGCCAGAAAGCAGTTGAAAACTGAAAGCAACCGATTAGGAATGAAGAATGAGACACAATGGGAGACCCCTCTAAGTTCTAGCTCCCCCCCGCTCTGTAGTGCTTGTTATTAAACTAACCAGCCAATAAGAAAAAGGACCGTTTTCTGGCAGGCAGGGTTTTCTCGGTGAGCCCTGCGAGATGGCCGACAGCCCCAAACCCGGGCGTTGTCCGTTTTGCCTGAAAACGGAACCATACCATAGTACTGTTGTTGTAAACGCAGTCGTTCGGTCAGAAACAGATAGAAAAATAGCAGCAAGGAGTTATGGCTGCCCGAACTCGGGCAGTGCCTACGGTAGTCCATCGTGCCAAAGAGTGCCATGCTAACATGAGGCTCGGACCCTAAGCAGAGCATGACGCTGCAGACGCAATGGTAGATCCAGCGCTGGGCGCATGCAGATAGCATCTGCAGTGGCAGTGACCGCCATCGGCCCGACCGCCGAGGAGGCCTGCCGATGAAGCTAAGCGCGTCGCCACAGGGAGGAGGCTCCAGTGAACTAGGAGTAGGCCTTAGCATGTGTCGGCTTCACCGGATGAAATTCCAACAGCGTTGAGTATCGCCGTCAGTCATGTGCACGCCAATGTACACAAGCCTGGAAGACAGAATAGAGCACAATGAGAGATAGGAAAAAACCAACACATTTTACATGGTCATTTTCACTGATGCATTTCTCAGTAGTTTGCTTTTGTTTTTTTAAGAGAATTGCATTAGTGTGACCTCCCCCCCCCCCCCCCCCCCCAAATACACCCTTTGATAAAAACAGAGTAAAATTTTGACTTTGGGAGGGGGGAGGGGGGAGGATTGCGTACAACCATCCTCTCCCAAACATGAAAGTGCATTGGGGAGGTTAAGATTGGAGTGCCGCTGAGTAAAAAAACTACTGTGTTTGATGCTTGTATGTTTTTGACATGTACGCACCATTGATATTGGGAATTGTGATGTTGGATCATACATGGCTGGTCCCCAACCACATCCTCCTCCCACCCAATCCCCCCCAAACACCTCGAGTGTATCAGGGGAGCTTGTTGGGACGGGCATTGTACAGATACAAGATCTTTTACAATAAGGTATCTTCTTGATGAGTCTCCTCACTTCATACACAAGTGTGTGTCTTTTGATTTAAAGCTGCATTATGTTACACAAGTTAATGTGTTCTACAGGTGCCTGATTTCACAGAATTTGATGTGTTTGAATCCTCCAAACAC
>SZWC01000698.1:201533-222236 GCA_023375785.1 Penium margaritaceum | reverse complement strand
TCTCTCTCTCTCTCTCTCTCTCTCTCTCTCTCTCTCTCTCTCTCTCTCTCTCTCTCTCTCTCTCTCTCTCTCTCTCTCTCTCTCTCTCTCTCTCTCTCTCTCTCTCTCTCTTCCCCTCCCTTCATCTCCCTCCCTCTCCCCCGCCTTTGCTCCCCTCCCTGTCTCCCTCCTGTAGTGAGTGTCAAGAGAAATGAGGGGAATTGGGGGTGCAGACGCCATCGACGGGATGAAAAGGGAGACTAGGGGAAGTGATCATCACGGGTGAGTGGGAAAAATTCTATCAAGGCCCATGACAGAGCGGGCAGCGAACTTGCCTGCAGCCTTGGGCATCACAAACAGATTACCTACCTACCACAAAACCTGAGAATGTTAATCCCAAGCACCCATTCTAGTTAAACCAAGACTTCAGCAAGGCTGCACTCAAGCATGCAAATGTGCACCCTGGAGGTGACAGTCTCAACTCATCCGCATGGAGCCTTGTGGTCCCACTTTGAGTGCACTATACGCTCCATCACATTCCTTGTTCTTGGTAAGCCCACAAACTTCATCAAGCTGCTGCTGGGTATCTCCTGATCGTTGATCATAAGTACTCTGAGGAATGTTGGTGTGTGTGGCTTCCACCCGTCACGAGCCATGGCCGTGGCAGTTATGGGTGCACCCGGAGCTGATGGTGAGCGGCGACCGCATTGGAGATCGTGACGACCCGACGGGACTCCGAATCGTACAGGGACTTATCCAGTAGCTACAACATGACAAGTGTGTCGCAGATGATGCGTCTCTACAACCTGACTGGTTGGTCTGCCGTTGCTGGAGTTTTCTGGGTGGTCGAGACCCACGCACCCGGTAGCCTGTACCGGTGCGATGAGTAGACCTACAACTTTGTGTGTGCTTCCCGTCGTGGAAAGTACACGATAACGTTTCAGTACTGCACTCATACATTTATGGGTGCTCTCAATGCAGTTCAAGGTGCTCTAGAGTTTTCTCGGTGGACAGGCCATTTTGGCTAATTTCCTTGTTTTGCCTACTATTCGTGTCTGGATGATGCCAACCCACCTCGTGTGGGTCCCTTGCGTAGAGCTCGCTGTTCTGCACGTTCTGGTGCAAACGGCGGGTGATTCCGACACCTGAGCAGTGAGTTACGACCAAAACTGTGGTTTTAGGCCAGTTTAAGCAAGTACGAAAACACCGCCGCCCCTAACGACTCTAGGAGGCCAGCAACTATTTAGGCTGATTTCTGCTCAGTTGTCGTTCTCTCTGCATGTGTTTATTAATGGAAGCACATTTGATGTTGTGTAGTGTCGTCTAGCCAAATCCTTGCCGTTTCGCGTCCGACCTGTGTTGACGTCGCGAGCTGACTTAGCGCTGACGCCCAGTCAGTGGCAAGCATGCTAGGAAGCTTCCTAGAATCTTCTCATGGTACCAGAGCCACAAGACAGTTCTCGCCGAGCTACACAGCAAAGCAGCAGCAGTGAGCGTCACCACTGCAGCCGAGTCGTGGGACCCGTCGACCTCACCCGACTACGGCCGAGGTCACCGACCTTCAGCACGTGAGAGTGCAGCAACAGTCGCTAGCGACCAGCAAGCGGCGAGCGGCGAGCTGCGACAATAGCAGCCACTATAGCAGCATTAGGAGCTGCTGGCAGAAGTAGCAGTAGAAGCAGCTGCAGCACTAAAAGCAGCCCAGCAGTAGAAGGAGCAACAACAACAGTAGCAGCGGCAAGCAGCTAAAGCAACGACGGCGGCATGCAGCAGGCGCGGTAACAGTAGCTGCAGTAGCAGCATCAGCGGACAGCAACAGTAGTGATTGCAGCAGCCGTTTGCTGTTGCTACTGTTGCTAGCTGATGCTGCCGTGCACTACTACTGCAGCAAACATTAGAAACAGCAGCGAGCAACAGCAGCAGCTGGAGGCTGCGAGCAGTAGCAGTAGGCGCCAGTGAGCCACAGTAGCAACAGCAACGGCAAGTAGTTGCAACAGCAGCAGCAGCGTGTAGCTGGCGCAGCGGCAGCAGTAGCAGTAGCTGCGGCGCTGGCGGGTAGCTATAGCACGTGGCCGCAACTTGTCACGCAGGCTGCAACAGGAGCAGTAGCCCACGCAGCAGTGCCAGCTACAACAGCAACAGCCAGTGCTGTTGCTTGCTTGCCCTGCTAAGCTGCATTGTAGCTTCGCATTGCAATCGAGCAGCACGAAAGCTGCTTGCTCACAACGAGCGAACTTGCCAAGTGAGCTCGCTTGACGGGCTCGCCGAGCTCGCTCGCTTGAGGGGCTCGCTCGAGGCAAGGCTCGAGCCTACACACCAGAAACCAAAAAACAAGAGGCAGATGTTCCACATAAAGCGTGCATAGGGTTACATAATGACCAAGCAAAAGCATCCAGACTAGGATCTCTTAAGAGACTGAATAATTGCCCGCAATCCGGACCACATAATGGAAGGTTTGCCATGAGACTTTACCTCGTCCGTGGAAGCAAAAACTGATTGTAAATGAAATGCCAAACTGTCACCCCCATTCGTTCGTTTTCAATTTTTGGTTCGCCCATGCATGCTCTTAAACATTGTGTATGGTTTGGGCAAACTCTTCCTAAATTACCTCAAGCTGTGTTGGATTTATTCCAGCTTGTGTTGATGTCAAAGATTAAGAAAACCCAACAAAAAATTGAACAAATGTTCCTAACGATAAAATTTTATGTATAACAATCCACCAACATATTGAAGATGAACCTAAAACGGTATTTCTTCTTGTTTTTTTTTTTATGAATTTGGTTTTGTCTCATGATAAACTTATTTTAATGGAATTCATTTGTTCTTCTATTGTGAACATGCTTGTTTCACATACCTATGATGAACTTCACAAAACAAAATACCTTTGACAAATTTGGATGAATTTTGAATGTATCATTACGTTGTGAGAAATAAGATGGCATAATTACAGGCAAAAATTAATCCATTTACCTTTTTATATGACGGTGGTTGAATTTCTTTTCTTTCAATTGTGTTTTGACCCTGTTTGAAGCCGGGTTCACAAGTCTCAAGAGTTCGCCATGACGACCAGTCGTGTGAAACAGGACAGGGCGAGGCCAAGGCTAGGGCAAGGCCAAGGACCCAATCCAACGTACAGTCCTTACCCTTTTGCTCTGGCGTCAGACTGGTGATTTCGTACTATCCAGGGTCTGTCCGGACATCTAGGTCGATGTTCGTGATGTTTTTCTTCTGGGCCGACCCCCGACATGGCGTCCGCATACGTGGTGAGCATATGTCCTACAAATTCTTGCACCCATATTGGTGTATGTGTCCAAAAATGACTGATCCACCAATCATGATTTTCTTGTGGCACAAACACAAAAAAGTAAGAAAATAAAGGGCTACTATGTAACCCAACAAGGGGGAGGGGGAGAGCACATGAGGAGGTCCTCACGGGGGGCATCCCGGAACAACCCCAAAAGAGGCACCCGAGGAGGTGATGCCTGAAAAAACAAAACAAAAAAAAGGAGAAAGAGGACAAAGAGGTCCTCGATTGGGGCATTTGAGTAAGACCTCAAGAAGGGGTACCCTACTCGTGCCGAGAGTTTGATGAACCAAAAAAACGTTTTTGTGTTTTTCATTTGTTTTACCTTATAGGTGTGGCTTGAGGTCACCACCGTCGGCTGAAAATGGGAGCCGTTGTTGTAGTATCCACCTAGAGAGTTGTAGAGGTAGCAGTAGCAGCAAAGGTGGTTTGAGGCCACAATCCTCGGCTGACGACGGCACCCGGTGCAAAATCAGCACCAAAGGCGACTTGAGGTCGCACACTTGAGTCACACAGCAGCGCACCACTAGCGCAGTGGTGACCGTCCTCGCAATGGCGTCGCAGCACGTCTGAGAGATTGCACTTCGTTCTCTCACCTCCCCATGTGGCCTTGCGCCAGCGGGAGCAAGTGTTGTTTGCACTCACCCACGTCGAGCTCCGGAGATGAGCAGACTGGAGTTGCAAGGAGCGCAGCCAGCGCCGTGGCTGGCACCGGCTCTGCATATGTCGCAGGCGCCACGTCCACAGTGGCAGTTTCAGCCGTGGCATATGCCTCAAGCGTCCAAAAACTTTGCTTGCTACTACTATAGGGATCGGCACCATGGATGGCACCACTGTCGCCAGCGTCCTACGTGGTGGCGACCGCCTTGGATACGGTCCCGCCCTTCGTCTTCACCATCAGACATAGAGACGTTTTCAGCCGATACCGTGGCACCCCTCAGTGGAGCTATGGCTGTGTTGTACATTGAGCTCTATGGTCTAAAGCGCATGGTGCAACAGCTCATAGACCATGTACTCTCTGAGCGGACTGTTGCCACCATGCCATTGTCTCCCTCCTCGCCATCCTTACCTCCTACAGTTTTGTCACCTGCTGGTCCCTCACCACCCGGTCTGAGCTCCACATCCAACGCCCTCCACTCTGTCCTCAAGTCAGTCGGTGTCATCTCGACCTCCAACCCCGTCGCTATCTTAGCCGTCACTTCTGCTGGCACCTCTCGTACATGCACTCATCGAGCAAGATAGTGGATGGCTTTGACAGGGTAGCCATGCTCAGCGAGTAGTAGCAGTGCCGACAGCAGTATCACCAGCAGTAACGGACGTTGCCGAGGAGCCGCTTCCATCGTCTTCCGTTGTAAGACTGGTGTGTCACCCCCTTCCACCTTCTAGCGGTGTGTCGGTGGTGGGAGAGATGGAGTTTCCGCCGAAGACTACCTTGGAGCCGAGGACTGAGGTAGGAGACAGAGACTTACGACACTCTGAGTTGGTGGATCATCTCGCAATGGTGGAGGACTGTTCTTCCAAGGAGGAGTGGTTTGATGCTGAGTCAGCTTCAGAGATCGTGTTGGAGATTGCAGTGGATGTGGCGGAGGGAGTTGGAGAGGCAGCAAAGGCCGTTCATACCCTGACGATGGCCAAGACGATAGCAGCTATTATGGCGATGGCAGGAGTCGCAACAGAGCCGTCTCCCTTGTCCTCGGTCGCGGGGTTGGTGCGCCACTCCCTCCTGGTTTTTCCCAGTCTGTCGGCCGGTGGGGGAGTGGAGTGCTCAACGACGACCAAAGGACAGCACATCATTACTGCACGGGATAGTGCTCCACGGCAGGAGCATGTGGCTGACCGCCAGGAGGGGACTGACGCCCCTTATGAGGACGAGGAGTCGTACATGGGGGATTGGTCAGACACGGATTCAGTGACAGACATAGAGGCCTAGTGCACAGTCGTTCTTGCAGTGCTATGGCAAGACCATGAGATGGCACCTCGGTGACAGTAGACGTTCGCGTGTGAGACATGGAGGATGCAGATCGAGCTGTGGGCCTCCGACTCCTCGCTGCCCTGATAGGAGTCGCTGACACCATGGCGGTTCCAGCAGAGGACACAACTACTCCTGCCCGAGCTACAGTTCCTTTACCCGAGTGCCTACTCTCCGTGGTCGACGAGTAGGAGGCACTGGTGGCTCAAGCGGAGACACACGTGCAGAGTCTCATTGTCGAGCTCCGGGAGGTTAGTAGCCGCTGTTACACCGTGGATGTTCTAGCACGACGGGTTGTCGAGCGGTGTGTGGAGGATGTACACAAGCGTCTCAAGGCAACTTAGTGGTCTCCACAAGATGCATGTCTGGGACACGTGGACCTCCAACAGCACGTGGATGATGGGTTGCACACTAGGGGTGACGGGGAGCACCAAGGCACTTACCGCACCTTTGATGACCACGACGTCGCTGAAGACGCAGCTGTACCTAAAAATGTCCCCGTTCGGCCAGCAGCTGACGGCCGAGAGACAGGTGTGTCACAAGTAGCAGGTACCTTTGCAACAGGTATTCCTACAACTGTAGATGACTTACTTGGTGACTAATTGTCTTACGCTCGCGCCCTACCAACACTTCGTGGCCCGATGGCACTTGAGTCGACGATTGATGCAGAGGACATCGACTTGTGCGACGAGCAGGCGCAGGTCCACTCTTTCGTATGGGGTGAGACCGCGAGGCTGCAGGAGGCTCTGGCGCATGCTGACACACACACGATCAAAGTCCACCGTAAGGCTCATTCTGTGATTGACTGCCTACATGCCGTAGATGTAGCCAGCCGGTCGGTTGCCGCGTCAGAGCTCTTCGAGTTCCACACGCGCCTCGACGCTACGGAGGCCGGAAGGCAATATGCACCTCAGCAGTTGGAGGCCATACAGCATGCGATTGTCTTGGACGAGGCCCTCAACGCTACAATTGTCACATCAGCAGATGACGATAGCAGTGACGATGACAGCGATGACGACACCAGCGACGATGGCGCTCCGGGTTGAGGCTCTGAGCAAGTGCATCTCACCAGCATCGTCGTCACTCTTGCTATTGTAGTGTTGGGGTATGTGGCCATGGGGGAGCCGTGCTCCCTCCTGGAGGGTTGTGTTGGGAGGAGCCATCAGCTTCAGTTGATGGGAGCAGCCATCAGCTTCAGCTGTCAGCCTCTGTAGCCCTGGGTGGTGTTGGTGTGTGGGCTTTGGCCTAACACTCTTTTGAGGACAGCGATGTTTCTTGGGGTGTGACACGATGCTGGTCGAGACCCGCAAACCTGATGAGTGCTACCGGTGTGACATGGAGACCCATTGCCTCCATTCATTGTGTATGATCCATGCATGGTGTGGTCGATACCCAAACACCCAGAGACATTTTCGGGGTCACGAGGAGACCTTGTTTCTCTGTATCTCTTGCATGATGTTTCACACGTAGGTGTGTGATTGACTTCTTGCATGGTCGAGACCCGGGCACTTGGTGGGATGCGCCATTGTTACGAGGAGACCCTATATTGTAGTAGGTTTGATCGGTACTCACCATGATTGGTTTTCCGAGCCATCATGTTCTGCCTTTGCTCAGTCATTGTGGTGTTGATGGATGTGTCAGCCAAGGGGAGAGTTGGTGTGTGTGGCTTCCATCCGTCACGAGCCATGGTCATGGCAGCTATGGGTGCATCTGGAGCTCATGGTGAGCAACGACCGCATTAGAGATCATGACGACCCGACGGGACTCCGGATTGTACAGGGACTTATCAAGCAGCTGCGACATGACAGGTGTGACACAGATGATGCGTCTCTACAGCCTGACTGGCTGGTCTGTCGTTGCCGGAGTTTTCTCGGTGGTTGAGACTCACGTACCCAATAGCCTATACCGGTGCGATGAGGAGACCTGCAACTTTGTGTGTGCTTCCTGTCATGGAAAGCACATGCTCACATCTCGGTACTAAACTCGTACATTCATGGCTGCTCTCATTGCAGTTCAAGGTGCTCTATAGTTTTCTCGGTGGACAGGCCATTTGGTCAATTTCCTTGTTTTGCTTGCTATTTGTGTATGGATTATGCAAACCTACCTCGCGTGGTTCTTTTGCGTACAGCTCATCGTTCTGCACGTTCTGGTGCAGACAGCGGGTGATTCTGACACTTGAGAAGTGAGTTACGGCCAAAACTGTGGTTTTAGGCCAGTTTGAGGAGGTACGAAAATGCCGCTGCCCCTAGCGACTCTAGGCGGCCAACCACTATTCAGGCTGATTTTTGCTCAGTTATCAATCTCTTTGCATGTGTGTATTAATGGAAGCACATTTGACACTGTGTCGTGTCGTCTGGCCAAACCCTTGTCGTTTCGTGTCCGACCTGTGTTAACGCCGCGAGCTGACTTAGCGCTGACGCCCAGTCATTGGCAACCGTGCTAGGAAGCTTCCTAGAATACACCCATTTCTCCCTCCTTGATGCCAATCATTCACCTTCAGACAAAATGTGGCAGATGCCAATGTGTGTCGATGACTCGCACATTGACACTCCACTATAACCCACAGTTGAAGCACAACACCATCATGGACTGTTGACCTAGCAAACGGATGATAATGTGCGACAAGGCCAACATGTGTACAAGGTTAGACATCTCAGCGAGGCACATCCCAATTGTAGACAAGGCCAACGGCATGCATAGCTACTTACAAACAGTTGTTGTATAGCGCTTTGGCCAGTAGATCAGCACATTCCTGTCACGTATCGACCCATACTACCCTACTGCTCTTGATATTCGATATTAACTCTTTTTTAAGTCGTTGAAACTCGTCGAAAATGTTGCTTTGTCGAATTTAAGAAACTTTTAAAATAATTTCAAAGTTGAAAAGTCGAATATCAAGTGTCCCCTCCGACTTTTAAGTCCTGGGTTCATAGTTGGTTGGTGTTTTCCACTACGACACTCCATACAGTAGTGGGTCGTTCAAGTCTATCATTGTTTATTTCCTTCTCTCGATGTTCGGCTTCCACCACGAGTCACGTGGCGAAGCACGAGATCGGCGGGTCGA
Organism: Penium margaritaceum; assembly: GCA_023375785.1. Taxonomy (NCBI): domain Eukaryota; kingdom Viridiplantae; phylum Streptophyta; class Zygnematophyceae; order Desmidiales; family Peniaceae; genus Penium; species Penium margaritaceum. The sequence goes on along the minus strand of SZWC01000698.1, from coordinate 213,920 downwards.
GCGGTCAAGCCCTCGATCGCTCGACCTACCGAGAGCGAGATCTGGCTGTTCGAACGTTCGATCGTTTGAACGGCCACATCGCGCCAAGGTCCTGGTCACTTTCCGACGTCGATCGTCGGAATCGGGAAGTGACCCGGACCGATCGTCGAATATCAGGTGTCATGGGGTATACAAAAAACGAAATTAAGGGTATACTAAAATAATTACATGACACCATTTTCATGATCGAATTAATTATGCTTAAATCCATTCGTCGAATATAAAGCGCAGTAGGGTACCTACACATCACTAGCTGCAATGCGCTTGTGCAAAACGTGATGCCCAAAATTTGTGTTTTTCCCGAGAGTGTGGTTCATGCCCTTGTGCTCCACAACTTATTCTGCACCATGCTTGTCACACTGGTGTGCAATTAAAAAAATGGGCATGTGAAGCTGCTGCACAAGCTGACACGGACAAACACTCCCACATGTCCCCACACTAATTGCAATGTACTCTGCCTCACTCGAGCTACAAGCAATGCAATGTTCTTTTCCAATCTTCTAAGAGATGATAGTGCCACCTACTAGTCTGGCTGCAAGTGTCGTGTGCCCTGCCACTATCTGTGTACCTATCAACTATGAGTGACTGCTTTGCAAAATAGCACAGGCCTACTTGTATTGAGGAAAGGGCATAGCACATAGCCCATAGAGCTGCCTCCTAGTGCCTCAGGCATGGACACTGGGAGAACTCAGCCAGAAAAACAACCACAAAGGCAACATCTGCTCACGTTGTGGTGGCCAGGTATATGAGTGACCTGATGACCCCAGGGAACCAGGAACATCCATAGGCTCTCCCAACTTAGACATATCTAGTGTCCGTAGGATTCTCCTTCTCCCTAGTGCCATTAATGTTCATGCACTTGCAACTGACTACACGCTTGATTTTAAGTATTGTCTCATACTGTGAACTTCGCAGCCTGGTGCACGTACAGCGTGTGCTTCTGGTGAACCCACTCGCGCTTCATGCGCAAGTGATCGCAAGCAGGACCGAGGTCCTTCATCTTGTATGCTAACCGGAGCAGCGCCTTCAATTTCTGAAATTTTGTAGAACTAGGCAATGCATTTAGCAAGTTTTCCACATGTACCAGGATTGTGACAAAGGGGGCTGGGGGCACACTAAAGAGGTCTGTCGGATCAACCATGTTACCACAATAACCACCCTTCTCAAGCGCCTATGAGATCTCAAGATGTCAGCAACCAGGTGATTTCTTCAGAGGGCCACAGAGGGCCTTTTGCCACCACAAAAGTTAGCCAGTGACATCAATGAAAACAAGGGCCTGCACCATGTAGATCTTGTCCTTGAGTATTCCATGAATAGAAGTGTTTTACACATCCATTTTCTCGAGTTCCTATTCGTGGCGTGCGATTGGACCATGCAGAGAACGAGCGGTGGTTTATCTTCCCATAGGAGTAATGTATCATCAAGAGCAGTTTCCGGTACGTAAGAAGAAGCCTTTTGCCATAAGGTGAGCTTCATACTAGTTAACTGATCCAAATGGATTCATTATTCCTAAGGGACGTAGTGGGCATCGACAGCCTTCTGCCCAGGTGTAAGATCCACCTCGTAAGACATGTGTACATCTATAGCATCGAGCTCCTCATGCATAGCCAGGCCCCAATGTTTGGCATAGGGCATCTCACGGGCCTGCCAGACTATGGTAGGCTTAGGTAGCGAGGGGGTGAAGACACAGGTGACATGAAATTTGGCTGGTGAGCCATTCAAAGAGACCTCAACAATTCTGAGGAACAAATCATCAACGAGAGTGTAACTGAGTGTTGTGTGTGGCTCTTGGTAAGCTCATTGAGACCACTCGGCAATGGCAAGGAAGCTGTGGGAAAAAACAAAGGAGCAGCTCGGGTGTGTACTTTATGCTGGAAGGATTGAGGGCAGCCAGCTACATAGGAGGTGGACAGTGTTGGGAGCGCACGAAGGTGCCCTCAACAAACATATGGAAATGCGATGGTGTGCCGCCATTATTGACAAGCAGTGGATCAGGTGGTGGTACCAGACTGAAGGATGGAGAGGTAGGGGAAACAGCTGAAGAATCTGAGAGGAGAGATTCAGACTCTGGGATGGCGGGCACGGAGTGAGGTGTAAATGCTGAATAATCAACAGAGTCTGCTGACAACGGTGACGATGAAGGTAAGAGAGCACAAGGTAGTGATGAAATGACTGGGAAATAGTGGGTGACAGAGAGGATGGACTGCCCCACTTAGAGAAAGTGAGAGGTAGAGAATCCCCCCAATCAATATAGCCAGATAACGGCAATACAGGAGAGGTGTGCCAAGCCATGGAGAAATACTAATTGAAGGGATAAGGCATCGCGGGATTCAATGACACGATGATGCTTCAGCTCCCAAAAAAAAACAAGGTTAAATTGTGGGGATGCCCGGAGAAAGGGTCACAAGTGCCCGAGGGGGGACATCCTGCCATGGCTCAAGTCCTAAGGGAGCTAGACAGACGCAATGCTCCCCTAGACTTGAGCAAGGCAAAGGTCAGCATGCTGCCTGTACCAGCGACCAAAAGGGGCGAACAAGTTAGGCAGAGGTTCGACAGGCACCGGATTTCATGGCATGTAGCTCATACCCTCAACAGCAAAGAGATGGGGGAGAATACACTCAGAGAGCAAGGTGTGAACACAACCAGCAAAGGTCCGGTTCCATCATTCAAAAACTCAGTCCTGGTGGGTTTGTAAGGACCAAGAGTTTCATATGCACCCCAAGAGACTTGAGGAAGGTAGATGTACGAAATGGGAACTCACCTCTTTTCTCATAGCCGAAAGTGCACAGGAAGTGAAGGAAGACATGTTAAGTTTGATCAAGCCAGGATTCAACAACAACGTAGACATCGTTTTTTGGCCGAAGGGAAGAGACCCAATGATAAGGGGAGAAATCATTGGTAAGGCACAAGACATATCAACTAATGCCACCTAGGAAGTTAAGAGGCAATGACCCAATGATGTGAACGTAAACAAGGTGTAGTACATGGGAGGTGGAGGGCCGGAATGAAGAATGATGTTTTATGAACTGAGTGCGATCAAGGCAGACAGATGCACATGGTGCTAGGAATGTGGAAAGATTAAGGCCAACGGTAAGATGCAAGCATAGCATGCTGAAAAAAGTAACAATGTGAGCGTGACCAATATGAAGATGTAGGATAGTTTGTGAACCGAGGGGTGCCCAATGTGACGGAAAAATGCTGAGCCCTTGGGACAAACCTCCCACCCTTGACCCCTTGGTGTGTGAAAAAACTATTGAGATACTGCACAACCCTCACCCGGTACCAAAACTACTACTAGTGTCCAAGGTTCTTTTCATGTGACTCTCTAGTTGGAGTTTGTACCAAGGCGCATTGCAAAATGGATGCGTGCAAAGCAATAATAGGAGAAAATGAGAGTTGGGAAATGAAAGAATCCTTGTACCTGAATTTTGTAGTACAAGGCAATGTACAAGTCCGGGGTAAGATTGGCATGCCTTGAACAATTCATAGGCTTGCTCGTGTACCAGCTCTAATGAGCAAGCTGATATCTCCTTGGTGATTCAAAGCCTCATACCAAAGTACAGCGGTGTTAGTAAAACATGATTCAAATAGCATTCATAACAAGATTTTCAGTGCACCAAAAAATTTCTCCATCCATGGAGAAATGGCTGGATTATGGCCATTTTTGTGCACCACGTATGACTGCCGCTTGAAGCACCACCAGCGGGTGTCACGGCCACTTGAAGCATCCTTGCTGGCGAATGCACCTCCAGCCATCACCCCAAGAACCCATGCCCTCCAATTTAACTTGTATCATTGACTAACCGTCCATCTAGGAGTGCACTGGCTTAAGTAAGCAAGAATCTGCTCCACTGTGCTCAGGATCAAGCCTGTATGCCTCATGTTTCCAGGCGGTGCACCTCCCACTGTTTCATGGTCGTGTTTTTCTCATCCATGCATCAAAAGACCTAATTCTTGGGTCAAATGTGCACGATCTTCCATGTGAAAAAATGACGAGTACTTAAAAAAATGCATATGAGGCCGGCATGATGATGTTATTACCGCCTTTAACAGCAGCTCCCATTGAAATCCTCCCCCCTCCCTTGAAGGCTGCATTGTCCTGGTGTTCCTCTGGTATGCTCAAATGAATGTTTTAACTCCACCGCACCTGTTGAATTCAGCCTTGAAGCTAAGCAGCTGTGCTCAGGTCCATAGCCAAGCCATTGCATAAGGTGTTGCAATCTATTGCTGTACCCACGGTGCCCTAGTATCTTTTCCACCGTGGACTCCTCCTCATCCTCCTACAAAAACGGTGGAGGACGAGCTTTTCCAAAAGGGGTAAAATTTGAGCTCCTTTTAGGCCTTGGGAAGAGAAGCGTGGAAAATGGTATGGCTCTAGTAGTGCTCCGGTATCTCTAGCTTGTAGCTCTATCACGGGCCGCTTCTCGTTGACCTAACAGGTCCCACCCACTGGGGCTTGAGCTTGTCACTGCCCACCCCCACCAATTTTAGGTTGTTCAAGCTCAACAAAACCCACAGAGAACTCTTGGGATGTCTAGTTCTTTTTTGCCTGGTGCTTTATCCATTGCTACACCTTGTGAAGTGCGTCACGTACACTCCTCCCCACCTACGTCATGTCTTGAGTTAACTGTTTTACCGCAAATAGGCCCGACCATGTTGCCATGTTTGAGGGAAATGTAGGGTTTACCCCATACACCACCTCAAAGAGAGGCTTCTTTGTTAATGTGTGCATCACAGAGCTATAGGCAAACTCAGCCACCAAAAGCTTGTTCTCCCATCCCTCACCATTTGGCTCCAAGATGCCCCACAACAGATGCTCAATGGTCTGGTTGGTGCGCTTGGTTCGGAAATCCCTTTCGAGACGGTAGGCTGACGAGAGAGCCACCTTGGTAATCAGCTTCTTGAAGCATTCCCCCCACAATCAGGGGGTGAAGCACATATCACGGATTGTGACTATGCACTTTGGCACTTGGTGAAGTTTGATGAGGCGCATTAAGAAGAGTTGAGTCATATGAGCAGCGGTAACCTTCTCTACTCATAGGATGAAGTACGCCAAATTGTTGAACATGCCCACAACCAGTAGTACGGTTGTGTTTCTTGTCGTGCCCCATGGAAGAAACCTCACAAAGGCTAATGACATCTTCTTCCACTGACACTTCGATGCCAATAGCGGCTTCAACTCTTCTGGTTTCCGCGTAGTCCATGACGTCATTCGTTAGCACGTGCCAGATATACTCACGTAATCTTTTGAATCTATTCCCCTTGTTGTTGAAAAAAAATAGTATGAAGATATTTAAAATGTCTTGACATGGCCAAAATGACCATAGTAGTGTGAGTCATGCACCTCCTCCAACACAAAATGCAAACATCATGCACTCGCCGGAAGAACAATATGATCCCCCTTCTCACAATACCAATACTGGCCGTCCCACTTATCCCCATTCACCGCAATCCTAAAAATATCCTAGTCCTCTTCATACTTGTTAGCAATTAGGCTTCGGATGATCGGATATAGTGCCAACACGGCTAGTCCCTCTCCCCCCTTTTTTTACTGAATCTTGCATTCAAATCCTCCTCGAAGCAGCTCCATCCATCGTGCTTGATGAAAAATCAGGTTTGGCTTCGACTTTAGGTAGTTGAGCACATAGTGGTCCGTGTATACCACAAACCGTTGCACCTCTACTGCTTGAATCCCTGGGCCACAGTTAGTATCTCATTCTTATACACAAGGTAATTAAAGTCAGCCCCTTTTAGCTTCTAAGAGTGTAACACAATGGGTTGCAGTCCCTCCCCTCAACCCTACATAAGCACCTCAACAATCGTTTTGTTGCATCCATTACCAACACTAAAACTGTGTACCCTGCATGTGACAATCTTGACTCATCCAAATGGAGCTTCATGGTCTCAGCCCAAGCACATAGCAATCATATGCTACATCCCATTTCTTGTTCAAAGCATGCCCCGAAATGCCATCAATCTGCTGTTGGGTATCTCCACGTCATTGGGCATAAGCATGGCGAGGAGTGTGCCCACAGTTCCCTATGAAATGCCAGTTGGGTACTTGTTGAAGAAGATGAGCACGTCGCAAGGCCAAAGATTTCTGTGTTGATACAAATTACACATCAAATCCTCCCTTCATACCTCCTCCTTCACCCTGAGGATGCACACTACTTTGGGAATGTAGTTTTGAGTTTGGAACCAGCACCGTAACTACGGATACAAGTTGGAACCATAATTGAACTTCAAGGTGCAGAACCTTAGCTCTTAAAATTGAAGTTATCTTTATGGCTTCACATGCAAGGTACATTCTCCTGTGCTTCGAGTAGAGAATGCGCGTCACAATGTTGTCACAATGTAGGTCTAGGACTGAATATTGTCAAAGGGAAGCTCTGGGCCACTTGGCTCGTCTACCCATTCTCAAATTGTTCCTCGAACAGAGACACTTAAGCACCTTTCACCACTGCATTGTGGAATTTGTACGTGCAACCCTGGCCACGAAGATTTCCTCCTTGAGCCTTTGGGCCATCGTTGTGGATGTACCATTCAATGAAGCATCCCTTGTGTTAATGTTTGGCCATAAACATGTGAGGGAAAGCAAAAGGTATGGCAAAAAAAATCATTAAACAGTAAGTTGGCGATGGAGAGGTGGTGGAAACAAAACAAAAAGACACCACCAATCCTTTTGTGGAGCAACTAGTTGTCACCACTTGGGGTCCTACTACCTGCCAACATCACATCTGGCAACCTAACTATAGTTCTACAAACAAATCCATACAGCATGCGCCCAGCAACGGAGCACCAGACTTCTCCTCGAAACAAAAATAATTAACCTAACCCAACACCATCGTGAAACTCTCAGAGAGGCGTGATGTGCTAGAAACTCAATTTTACACAGAGTGAATAAACACGTGGCACGTATCCTCTGTTACATGTTTTATCATGTTGGGTTTTCGCCGCGTGGGAATTAGGCTCGTGGATCCTTCTTTTACATTCCAATTGTAAGCTTCTTTTCGCCTCCCACCACCTTGGCACATAATGGTGGGAGGGAAAAAACAACAATAATAAATTTAGTCCACCTCGTCCTCTGGGGAAAACAAACAATGATTAGAGGAGCCAATGGGCATAGTGGCACAGAGATGCACATCTTTCCAAACAGCAGAGTTGCATCATGCAAAGCATGAACCATCCCTGATCCATGCAAAACATCACATTGTGCACTGATGCCAGTAATGGGAATGTACTGAGACATTACTACAACAACCCCTTGCTCCCACACATTGTTGTTTACACCAGCGAAGTGAGAAAATCCCCCAGCCAAGCACAATGTTGCCAACCATTGCACACAGGCCCAACACTGTTGCGTGAGACCCCCTACGGTCTCAAAACAAGCCGCAACAGTTGCCCTCACCTTGCAGCCAGTGTTTCTTGGTACTTTCTCACCTTCCCCTCTTCTGTCTACGGTGCCATCCGATCTGGACCAGTCATCCTGAGAATCTCGTGATAGTCTTGAGAATCCATTGCCGTGGCATCTAACATCGAAACCATTTGTACCTTTCATTCTGTGGCAGCCAATTCCAATTGCAGGCTGCTCTCCTATCCTGCAAAGCCCACTCCACACTCACTCTTAAGAACCCCTCCTTGTAGAAATCCATAGTATCATCTATGATGGCATAGTGAACCCTGAGTGATATGCACCCTCGGTGACAAAGCGTCACGCAGGCTGGAGCCTTCCTTCATAAATGGCAATGGCAGATGCAACTTTGTGGCGGCCTGGAGATCCCACTCTGGTGTACAAACTCTTGCAAGTGGTGACTATATGATGTCGAAGAAGGCCTCCCAAGCTGCTTTCATTTCATTAAACTATATACATATCCATACCCAAAGCAGGTGGTGGTTAAGAATTTGTCTGGCCGATGGACATTCCGTGTCCATTTCTTCATTGCCTAGAATGCACTTTGCCTCTGCTATGTTGGAGAACCGTGATTAGGAAGAAGTCAAGGAACCACATGCAACTGCTTCACGTTGTTGTGTCAGCCTCTCGTACCAAAGATCCTGTGTATTTGCACTTGATGCCACTCCCTGAACGACACTCTACGATGGTTGATATTTGTTTCTACATGACCATAATCATCCTACACCACTCCATGTTTGAAGATAACGTTTCTTGGTGACAAGCTCCTGGGGTCATTTTCTCAGTTAAATTGTTGTTGTTCCTTCTTACAATATTTTTGTACATGTTCCTTTTGTGCTTCTGTCTCTTCCTTCATTTTATTCATTTCAAAACCAACCACAGTGTACTCACAATAGCGATAACATTTTTATTGGGCTTGTGTACTTTCTAGTCCCGTAGGAGTGAAAGATCCACTCCTTTGGCTCATCGTCATAGGTTTACTTTGATTCTTTCAGTGATTAAATTTTAACTCTGTGAGAAATTTCAACACATAATGATAGCGTGCTCCCCATCTTGAAACCAACAAAAATGAAGAATGTTGCAGTTGTGATTTGCGATCACTGCTCTTGGCCCTACTAGGCTTCGTCACTACAAGCTTGCTCGGCCAGACAAGCCACCTTATCATCCCTTTGGCAGCTCGTAAATGGTCTCACCCACTTGCTATCCTTGTGGTTTCCTTGTGCACCATTAATGGGTGGCAAAATTGAGCCTGCACCTCTCATCACGCAGAGCAGCTCTTTGAGCGTCTTGGTGCTGCAAAAAACAAAAGAAAGATCGCATGGTGAGAACAAGACAAATGAAACTTTTTACTCCAAATCTTTGACCACAGAATATAGGAGCTTGAGGTTTTCATGACTAATTTAAGAGATTAATGGAGAATTATGTTTATTCTCCAAGGTATGTGAAGCATTTACCCATAAAAACTGGAATCATGGGTATTGAGTTAGGAAAATAGTTATGGAGAGAGAATCATAATCATGCACAGACTGAAAGTTTTTCATACGATGGATCATCCAATCACACATATTCATTTGGACACGAAAAACTTATCCAAGTGAAGGGTGAGTTGGTGATTCATGTGGAATATTTCTCTGGATATTGAAGTTAATCACTGTGCCCCATGATGTGATGACAATAGCTTGCGTCGGATGAGTAAGTAGACTACCTAGAAATGAATGCGAGACACATGATTTACATTTTCAAGATACATTCATAGATGAACAAAAATCTGGTTGTGATTGAATTAGTGATTATTGACAAGGTTTTGTAGCCTGCTTTTGAAACCATGCACAATAATCTTCCTAGTCTTGTGTCCAATGTCACAGGCTTGAGCGAAGGTGAGACAAGATCACTACCATATGAAAAAACCATTGTGCCTAAAACATTTATGTATTCTCATGATTTTTGTACAAGAGTCCAAACTAAAATTGAATGTAGAAACACAGTAAGACTTAGATGTCTTAAGATGGTCTAAGGTTTGAGATATGATTAAGGGTGTAAGTCACAAAAACCTTGTTTTCAAAACTATATAGCTCATTTCCATGCCGTCGAGCAAAAGATAACCCATCGGGTACCCATCGGGCGCAGCTACCGCCACATCAGTGACAAAAAGAAGAGGTGAAAAGGCATGATGAGGCCACATGCCATGCATCGATGATGCATAGCATGCAACCCCCACTAGTATCACAAACCCTTCAACAAAGGGGTTTGTGATACTAGTGGGGGGAGGTTTGTTAATAATTTGAGGGGAGTTTGCGACTCCCCATGTGTTGAGAAGGAACCTCTTGGGCCCCGCTACCAACGGGCGCAACAAGAACCCATGCAAACCCCTAAAACCCCATATATAATTCAAGGTAGTGTTTCATTGAGGTTTGGACATCAAACGACTAGTTTCCCATGTACAAAAAAAGAGTTAAAAACGAAAGAAATGTATATTTGCTTCATTGCAAGGGAGCGATGCCCCCTTCTGCTTTTTTTTTTAACACACAAATCCCCCATTTTGATTTAGGGTTTTGTATGATTGCATGGACGGAGCTCACGCTAAACATGAAACCCCCAACCAAACTAGGGGTTTTCTTGTCGGATGAGAGAAAAAAGAAGGGGTCATCGCTCTCTGGAGATTCTCGCGTGGGAGTTATGTGTGCATGCACTTTCTTTTCTTGCTCGCTCGTTGATGCATGCCGTGAACAATCATGATCTCTATTAGGGCTTTTGGCTTTTTTTCCTTATTGGTGCTGGGTGGATGAGAGTCACACTCTGTGTTCTATGGTTACGCAAGCTATTTTGTCATGTAATTTATGTCAAATTACATGTTGTACCCACTATAATTATCATCTTCATGTAACCTTATTGGATGGTTGATCATTGGAAGAACACGGAAAGGACTAGAATGTATGCATGATCCTATCCGTAAAACAAGTACACGTTGATGACATCAGTCCATCACGCATAACAACATGTATGATTTCTCTTACTTATGAGGAAACTAGGCTCTACTGCTCATTGTTGTTCTTTTGCACATCATTCTGTTAGTTTCAGATTGCTATAGCCCTTGGGCAGCACTGTAGGTGCATTGGTGGCTTGTGTAGTACTTATTTCATGCTTTGTTTTACTTTGACCCACTCCATTGGTGACTTCACCCATGTTTTTCCTGTCCTGTCCGTGTCATTACCTTGGCAATCATTGTGGCATTTCCTTTAAGCCTCTTGTTGAAAAGACCACCATGAAATGAATCTTGTATAAATTACTCAAGGTACTTTAATTTGTGAGTTGCCGAAGCTTCTGGCTTCATCGTTGAGTAAGGTAAGGTCACTGTACAGTAAGTTTTAGAACAAGTACAACTAATTTGATTTGTTCAGAATTTTTGCATGGTGTGGCCCCTCATATTAGTGCGTGATGGCATATGATTCCTTCTAAGTCATGGGCTACCAGCTTTGGTAAGGCCTCTATGAACCCAATCCATTGACCATTTGCTTGAATTTTCTTCAAACTTCATTGTTTTAAGATTGACGCACTGAATGAGTAGGTCCTTGTGGATACATGGCATGTGTTCCATACCGATAAACCTGTTGTTATCACCTTTCTTTGTTTTTTTGCCAGGTACAAATGACATGTTCATGGAATGCTCTACATTTGTCAAGGTTGTCTTGTCTTTGGTGACTTTGGTTTAGGTAGCCTTCGTGATAGTTGTGCACTTTGGCTAGTGCGCAACCCAAAGTTGGATCATGTTCAACATTGTCATGTTGAGTTTCCTATAACAATGTGCCACCTTGTGGACAACCAGGCATTGGAGTTGATTGTGCATGCTAATGCTTTTGATGCTTTGCACGAGGTTGGCTAGCAAGATGGCAAAGGTTGCCTTGAGTTGTGATTTCATAAGAGCCCCACGCTCCATGCTTCTTTGCTAGTGAAACATGGTGTATTGTGCACAGGCTGCCAATTAGGCATGACTTCAAGAGGATAGTTTCCTTTGCCAACATGCTAGCATGATTGCGGAAGGGCATCATCATCTTTGCATGTTAGAAGGCCATTTTTATGCAAATGTCTCCTGTTGGTGTTCCATCTTCACCTCCAATACTAATGTTGAGCTTTATTTCTGCCTTTGCAACTTTAAAGTCAACTATTGGAAAACAACATAAATCTTATGGTTACGAAAGCATCGTGCATGACTTCTTATGGCGCATTTGCTACATTTGGTTGTATCACTAGCATATGCAGTTCCCCATGGCTCCGAGGGTGCTTTGCATGTTTTGATAAAAAAATTGAGTTATCTTTGTAATGATAACATAGGTCCTGGTCCATGTCATTTTATTTGTGCTCTTTTGTAGGGGCAAAGTTTTAGTGGTGTTCCCCGAGTGTGCATTTCCCTACATTTTGTAGAATACCATTCAGAGTAAGTGTGATGGCTTTCTTCCCTCATATCTCTATGGGAATTTTACATGTAACACCTTATGGAATAATGCATGAACTATTCATTGTTGGGAGGGCCCTTTTCCTTTGTTGCCTCATCCCCTTGCTTGGGTCCCCAAAATGACCGTTTTATTACACCCCTTGAGCTTACACGTATTCTCCAACTCAGGTTCTCAAAGTTTATAACACTTAAAGTTTGATGTATTTTTCATTCTAATGGCACGAACATGTCATGGGCCAAGCACACTCAATAATTCTTCAACGTAGTTTTTTCTTCCCTTAGATAATCCCTTTATTTTGGGTTTGGAAAAGGAAAACACTAGACAGGGGTGAAAATCAGTGGCCTCCCCCATGTTTTATACGTATGGATGGATGGCTGGCCACTTGCTGCCATGTCCCTCTTCCTCCTCCTCCTCTCTCTTTCTCCCTCACTCTTACTCTCTGTCTTTCTTTACTCCTCTCTCTCTCTCCACCCCCTCTCTCCATCT
>SZWC01000698.1:191304-201505 GCA_023375785.1 Penium margaritaceum | reverse complement strand
TATCTCTCTCTCTCTCTCTCTCTCTCTCTCTCTCTCTCTCTCTATATATATATATATATATGTATATATATACATGTATGTATATTAATGCATACATATCAACATGGTCGTAGGTTTTGTAAGGATATCATCCATGGGATGCTCCACCTTTTTAAATCACTTCCTATTGTTACTTCTACACCTAATGTCCTGCTAATCTTGTTACTCGTACTATTACCATTGTTATCATTGTTGTTTTCAAGAGCTTCTATAACCATTTTTTTACATTCTCTAGTGCTACTTCTTTTCCTACAAAATTGATAAATAAAGAGCTCCGATTTCTAGTACTTGGATTAAGCCACTAATCGTTGTTTATTTTCAACTATGAAGTGCAGCAAGGGTTGCTACTCAATTTGCAAAGGTTGCAGTTGAGGATGGATTATACTATATACCTCGAGAATGAGGATTCCATTGAGTTTGTGGTGCATGGAGGGTGCAACAAAGGGTGAAATGCATCAATTACACTCATGGTGTGGTGAAGGGCTCGGCCAATGGGTCATATTGAGGGTGTGGTGTGTTGAGGATGTGTCTAATGAATCTATAAAAAATGTGGCTCGCACCAAATAGACTACATGTAATGAGCAAACGGTTTAGGTTCCAGCCTACAGCGCATCTTAATGGCTAAGCCCACTTGTTCATCGCAAGAGTGCAACCAAGGCTATTCTATGCTTGTCAAGTGATACATATAGGGTGCATAATAGAAATGGTTCACCAAGAGATTTTGTATACTCAGGATGAAACTAAGGGATGCACAATATAGGCTAGGCGTGCCAAAATGCTTATATCTCAAACTACAGCATATCCTAGGATGCATCCAACAATGTATTCAAAGGGTGCCATTGAGGGTGTAAAAATGTTACAAATGATCCAATATTTAAGGGTGTTTCCAAGGGTGTAGCCAAAATTGTACAAAAGGTGAAGTGTGTAATGGGTGAAGACAAACATTCAACAAAAAAATTGTATGAGGTTGGGATTTAGTCATTGTCAAGGGTGAATCCATGTTTTGTGTATAGGGATGTATTTGAGATACATTCGGTTCAAGGAGGAGTAGACCTTTAAGGAAAGTGTAGAGGATGCAGTCATGGGTGCAGTTTTATGCGCTTTTTATAATTATCATGTAGGTATTCACGGCATTATAGGTTATTTCTCATTGTGACATCGTAGTCAAACAATTGAAAGCACAAACAACCATAACGTTATGGGTCAACGGGTGGTACTAATAAATAGCTCTAGTGCAATGGTTGCTTCTAAAATTGTTCTTCAATGTAATTACAAAAACATCCCAATCCATGTAGCCCCTCCCCACCTGAAAACTCATCTTGTATCATGTTAGTATGTAGCATCAAATACACATGACTGTGAGAGGCGTAAGAGCCCAATTTTGCAAAACTAGTGTTTAGAAAAATTAGGCAGTGCGTGCATGGGATGTGGGTGAGGACACAAAAGTAATCAAATGTAAATGTAGTTAAGTGTACCAGCAAGCTTGCTCCTTTGAAAGGAAAACAGTTTTCAAAGGCTTAAGAAAACCTCACGAGTAGGAGTGGAGCACATCCGACAAGATTGTTAGAGATTGTAGAAGAAAACTTCCAACGAATGATATCATGAATTGGAACCATCCAAATACGTAAGAAAAACTAACATACATCACCTAAGAGTATTTGACGTTATATGAGAACATAACAATTAAATTTTCATGTACACAAAAAAATCTGCTTTTTCTCATCCACCGAGTGCTTAAAAACATGTAGGTGTGTAGATGAATTCCCTAGTTAAAAAAATGACATGGGTAGCATGGTATTGTGAGATTTTGGTAGCCACTCTAATGCATGGTCTACTTGCCTTCTTCCGTATTTCCAGCCATGCTTTGGATTTGCGTAAGCCACGTGCACCATGAGGATGGAATGCTCCTATTCATGATGTCCGTTGTATTGAAATAAAGTAACATAAAAACAAAGTGTATGAAATTAGAAGTTTTCATCGTCCGCTAGCAATGGGGGGCAAGATTTTACCTAGTTTGTTGTACCCGCTACCATGTTGTGCACAACCTATCACATTGGTTTCATTATGCCACAGTTATTACAAATGGAGTTAAAATGTGTTCAATAATGCATTTAATACAAACCCTCTGATTTATCAGTTGGACATATGAGCCCCTTCAAAATGGTAGTTTTTTCCCTTAATGGATGATTTTCATTATTTATACAATTTACCATATGGATTCATGAGTATTTTGTCTAAAACGTCTAGCACTTGTAGTCTTGATTTGCCATAGAGAACAAACATTTCCAGTTTTAAAAATGGATGTAAACTACGTCATGTTGTTGTTTACAATGTGTCTTGTCCTTTTCAAGAAATCTGTCTTGACCCTCACCTCGTAATCATTGGTTACGTTGCATGTCACATGCCAAAAACATTTCAATTGCATGACAGATGGGGGTCACGATATAGCATTTTGGGTTTTCCTTCGTCCTCGATGGCCAAAAAAACCAGGTGAATGAAACGCATTTTTTTTACGAGGAAAATGTCCTGCACAAAGAGAAATGAATGAATTCATCATCCTCGAATAGATACTCACTGTTGGAATAAAAATGTAGTCGGGTATCCATGATTACCCTCTTAGTGGGAATCGTGTAAGCTCCCTTTGGAACCCTAATAGCACATATGAGCCGTCGCCTAGTTGTCTCCGTAGATCTTGAGGTTTCTTAGGCTGCCCATTTTTTTAAGGCAATCCCTTTCCTATGAAATTTATGAACGGTCTTGGTCCCACCAACACCTTCTTGGGACTCTTGGCCACATGGACCCGTCAACTACATCACATCCTTGATCAAGAATGTGAGCATGGGCCACATCTGTTGCATTAAACATTCTTTAATACAAACATACACACCATTCCCTTCATTACAACAAACAACCTTTTTTTGGTGTGCTCTACATGTAGGGTATATGTTTGACCAATCTAGAAATAATGAAAAAGTATGTTATGTTTGTCATAAAGCATAACATAGTGAGAAGTTCAATATGGTCATCCATGTTTTTGGCCTATGTACATTGTTTTCTTTTCTTGGATAAATTTTCAATGTGTAATTGATTTTTCTCCATGAATGGTGCTCATGTATATCTTGTGACTGCATTCCTAATTTTTCTGTCCTCAAAGCTGAGTTCACAAAGATTGTGGTTATAAAGGAGTCGTGAGCTTCTTAAGATGGTATTGAGGTGTCACCACTCACTTGCAAGAACTATGTGGCATTTCATACACTCTTTTATACCACTTTTTATATCCACCGGTAAAAATCATTGATATCTTTCTTTTCATTGGTTGTAGAAATTTGTTTGACATGATTCCTTGATTGTTTAGTCTAAAAAATGTCTAAAAAACTGTTTTTTCAAGGAATAGGGTTCCCCTTTGATAACTTCTCCTTTCTTGTTTTTTCATTTGCAAAACCACCTTCTAAGTTGTATTGGTACCTTTTCTTGGATGATTCCAAGTTGGATAAAACCCAAGCCAACTCCTTGCTTTTCTCACCATTCATTCTACCAAACAGTTTCCATACTCAAACATTTATAATTTTTCTCTATCATTTTGTAAACAACTGATTCCTCCCATGAAATTTAAAATTAGTAGGCGAAATTCCCTTCTCTCTACCTCTCATTCCTCTTGAACTCCACTGTTTAGAGTGCCATCACTCATGTAACATTCCACTTCTGTCCCAGGTCCCTATGTTATCACACATGCACCATATCCCTCCCTTTATGATTTCCTCCTCTTCTCTACTTAGTTTACCCAATTTCCTTTGTCCCCTAGCCCTCCCCTCCCGGTGGAATGCATGAATCCTTCCCTCTATTGTTATACATCTAACTCGCATCCCTCAATGCATCACCCTCCATCCCCACTTGAAATGGAAATTCCGTCCGTTACCGTG
Organism: Penium margaritaceum; assembly: GCA_023375785.1. Classification (NCBI taxonomy): domain Eukaryota; kingdom Viridiplantae; phylum Streptophyta; class Zygnematophyceae; order Desmidiales; family Peniaceae; genus Penium; species Penium margaritaceum. The sequence goes on along the minus strand of SZWC01000698.1, from coordinate 197,546 downwards.
ATCCATTAGTATGACCTCTTCACACCCCCCATTATCTCTCTTTGTTTCCCTAACTTATCCATTTAAACACTCAAACAGCCATCCCTTGCATTTTTTGTCCTTCAACATAGTCATGTTGTCACCGTGTACAAATTATTCCACAGGTCGAGCTTGGAAAGAAGGTTTCCGGTATTTCTAAATGTGAATCATTTAGCAATTCCATTGCATGCTCTTTAAGGGGATGTTATACTGTTTGAGTTTGCTCATGAATTCCAATGTCCTTCATGTTGTTTTCACCAGCCTTCACTACATATTGATTTGCAAAAAACAGACAATTCCATACATCCTTATAAGTGTTAAAGAATGCATGTTGTGGGATCTACATTTTTTTGTAAGATCAGTGTGGTGTGATCTAAAAAAAACATGTTAGACCCCATGTAAGCACACGTGGTGACCTCCATGGAATACCCTACGCCACAGAGGTAGTCTTTGAAGTTTCCCTTTCACCAAATCTTTGAAAGATCCACTGCCCTTAATAGCCTCACACTTGATGGGGTCATTATCTTAAGATCCCTCGAATTTATTCAAATATGGAAATAAATCTCTATTCATGATTGCATTCAAATGCTTTGTTACAAATGAAAAAAGGAAAAAAATGAAAAACTCTTTCATATTTAAGATTGTATGGTGGATGGTTAGTTTATTTCCATTTTTTCAACATCATATTTGTGTGAATAAGTAACCCTACTCAGGAAATATACCTTACCAGGTTTCTTACATGTCATTTTGTCTTTTCATAGGGTGATGGTCGTCAAACTTACCATTCCTTTCAATAACTATGCATGGGAGTTGAACCACTTGCGAAGCAAGATGATCTTGTATACCTTTGCGAGATCTCCTTAAAGTGAATTGAAATGGGAATGGCATGTTAGCCAACATACGTTTTTGCACGTCTATGATGAAATAGTTCATGTAAGAAACCATGCAATGATAAATGCTTAGGATGAAGGGAATATCCTTGCTCCCCGTCCTTTCACACCCTCAAACCCCTTTCTTTCTCCCCCTCACCTCCCTCTACATCCCCTCACTTTCCTAGTACCACGTCATCCTCCTCTCCTCACTCCCTTCCTCCCCCTTGGCTCTGTCATCATCCTCTCCCTCACACCCCTTCTTTTTTTCCTCCTTGCCTTCTTTTTCTTCCTTGCCCCCTCTCATCTCTCCACCTTCCCTCTAGCCTCCCTCTCCTTCCTCCTTTTTTCCTCCCTACCTGTCCTCCTCCCTTTACATCTCTTCCTTTCCTCCTCCTCTCTTTCTTTTTCCTCCTCCTTAATTTTCATTGTTGTCCTTCCCACCCCTTCCATATCTTTTCCACAACCTATATCTCTCTTTGTCTCCATTGTATGACCCTCTCCCCTCTTGGCTCCTCCTTCCTCTTCCTCAGCCTTGCTATGATCCATCGCTACCCTCCTCTCACCTTCCTTTCCTCCCTCCCTCAACCTCTCCTCAATCCTTTGTTTTTTCCCCTCCCTCTTTGTCCAACCCCTCATCCCCTTTACCTCTTTTCCACCCTTCTCCCTCTCTCCCTCTCTATCCCTATCTCACTCTCTTTCTCTATTCCTCTCTCTTCCTCCCTCTTATTCCTCTTCTCATCTCTCTCTCTCTCTCTCCCTCTTTTCCTCTATATCTATCTCTTTATCTCTCTATATATATCTTTCTCCCTCTCACTCTTCCTCTCTCCCATACAGAAATCTCTCTCCCTCCCCACCCTTAATATTATCTCTCTCCTCCCCATTCTTCCATCTTCTCCCTACCCTCAATCCATCTTCTCCACCACTTCCTCCCTCCCTTCCTTTTGTTTTTCTTACCTACCTTCTTATATCTACTCATCCGTCTCTCCCCCTGCCCATCTTTCCCCTCTGTCTTCCCCCCTCTCTCTCTTTTTCTCTATCAATCCCTATCCCTCCTCCCCTCACTCTCTCTTTCTCTCTCCACTCATCTCTCTTGCTCATAAGTAACACATTCTTTTTCTATTGCTGACATTCTTCCATCCAACCTTCCACCCTTACAGGTTAAGATTAGTCAACCAACTTTTAAACACTACATAACTTGTGTATACTACTCCTCCAATGTCTTCATCTCCAGTAACTTTACGTACATGTATACACTTGTTGTCTTTGTGAAACAATGCAACATTGTTTTCATAGGGGTTTCTAAATCCATCAACTCGATTGTTCAAAACTAATTCACATTAAGTACAAATCACACATTCCATTGTCTTTCACTGGCCTAGTTCTTTTCTCCAAATTCCTTTACGACATATTTGTTTAACATAACATAGTTGAGAAACAATGTGGAGCACAAAGATTGATCTTACATCACAGAATGACATGTGGTGACTTCGCATGTTTTTTGCTAGTCCTAATTTTGAGGTTCGCTCAAAGCTGACCCCCCCCCTCTTCCCTTGAGTGTATGTAGTAAATTCATTTGGAAATGTATCATGGAGATACAAAAATATTTATGCTTATGTGTTTTCTGATCTCGCCACCCCCCTTACCATCATCATCCTATTTGTTTTTGTCATTTTTTTAGCAATTGTATTTGAAGTAAAACTCAGAGTTTTAGTCATTATCCAACTTGTAGTCATTTCATGTCTCCTCCTTGCTGCCAATTCTACTTTTTACATACCCAGAATCATGGTCAAAGGAGTGATTCCCTTCCACTTGGAGCTGTCACCGTGGTCGTAGTCTTCATTCAAATTGTCGTTATTGTCTTGTCTACCACTTACTTAAAATTTCCCTCCCCTTTTCTTTCTCTTATTCCGACCTCCTTCTTCTTTTGCATGCTCCTCTACCTCCCCCCCCTTCTATATGTCACTCCCCCATCCACTTGTCTTTAGAATCTTGCCTCATAACTTTCAGAATGCAACTTTTCATGATGGGTTGTTGTTTTTCCAATGAACCTCCTTCCCAAATCACCTCCCCTTTGACTCTCTTTTCCATTCTCTTTCCTTCAACCCCCTTTCTTTCCTAGCTTCCTCATTTTTTCCTCTTCCCACTTTTAGATGTACCCCCTCCTGTTACCTATTTTCCCTACAAATTTCTTATCATGATTCAACACGTAAATACAATAAACAAGCCATATTATGCCTTGTTGGGCACTCGTTAAACTGGGTATTGCAAGACCCACTTACGTGTCCACCAATTTTTCTCTATACTTTCCTTTCTTTTAATCTATAAATACATTACTCTCTTAAGCCTTTTTGCTTCCCTCTTCTCATGCATTACATTATCACCTTTGCAAAAATATGTTCTTCCTCCTAATTCCACAAAAGAGGGTTCTTCTTATCCCCCCCCCACCTTTGGCTCCTTGCATGCTTCTTTTTATTGTCCCTCATTTTCCTCCACCTCTTCACATGTCGCCTTTCCCTAGTCCTCACCATCTTTCTCTTTCTCCTTCTCATACCCCAATGTATCCACGTGCCCAATCTCCCCTCTTCCCCTTCTTGTTGTTTGTGCTCCTCCCACTCCTCCCACTCCCGTTTTTTCCCTCTTCTTGTACCTTTTCTCTTTCTCCCTCTTGCCCTTCCTCCTCCTCCCCCTATTTCCCATTTTTCTCCTCCTCTTCCTCCTCCTCTTCCTCCTCATCCTCTTCCTTACCTTATTTCTCCTCAAACCTTTCCCTTTCTTCCCTTCCTCCTCATGCTATGTTTCATTTTCTCCCTCGTACTCCTCAGCCTAATCCTCCTCCTCTTCCTCCTCGGCATCCTCTATCTCCTCATGCTCATCCTACTCCTCCTCCTCCCCCTAATCACCCATATCTTACCTCCCCTCCCTTCTCGTTTATCATCCCATTTCCCTCTCTTACTGAAATTTCCATTTTTATTCATCTATCACCCTCACCCCCCCCTTCCTCCTCCTCATTCTCATGCTCATCCTCCTCCTCTTGTGATAAGTTCCGGGTAAAAGTATGAACTTGTTTGTAGACTTGACTGTCTTACCTTAAACTCCTCGCCTATCTTCATCCATATGTAAGTGAAAGTCACATCCATGAGTTCCACACATGAATTCACACACACCCAAACACACAATCAACCACACAGTCATTACTACACCAAAACATAAGTGTGAGAAAGGCAAGGATAGTCCGCACGACTGAATCTTGTATAGAACGGAGGAATAACAAATGAGTTCAAGTTTGCTTAAGAATAAGTGGGCCCCAAGGGGCATATTGCAATACCTTGAGAGTGAGTTGCTCATAGGAAAGCCTATACACAATAATAGTAAACCATGATTTATCCAAAAAGTGAGGATTCCACGTCAGAAAAGCTATAAAACATTTGCTAGGAAAAACAACAGGAGGCATTTTCCACCTTGTATCGACACTCTTATTCCTCCTACTCTAATTCCTCATCCTCCCACTTTTTCCTCTTCATCCCCCCCTCTCCTCTTTCTCCTCCTACTCCTCCCCCACCTCCTCATAACCCTTCCCCTCTATGCCCTCCCCCCTACTCGTGCATCAACACCTCCACCTCCTTCTCCCTTGTTTTATTTTCCCTTTGCCTTTTCCTTAGCCTCCTCGTCTTCCTCTTCCTGGTTTACCTCCCTTTTTTCCTTTTTCCCCTCTATTTGCTTTTCCAAATCCTTTATCCTATATTCTTCCTCATATCCCTTCTCCTCTTCACACTCAACCTCCTCCTCCTCTTATCTCTCCCATCCTCCTCATCCTTCTTGTCCACAACTTCCAGCTCCTCATTCTCCTTCTCCGCCTTTCACTCATTGCCTTTGCCTTATTCCATGTGCCCTTGCACATGGTATGTTGCCTTTTTCACCCTTTTTATGCATCAGCTCCCATTTCTTGAAAAGTTCAACTAGACCAAGGAAATGACGCACTCGCTAAAGTGTCACATGTGTTGGGGCTATGGTCGTCTTGGTGTCATGTTTTCAGCTTCATTGTCTATGTTGGAGGTGTGGCATCAGCCTGTTCACGACCTTTGCATATGCTAATGGGTGTAACATGTGAAAATCCCTCCATCCACAAAAAAAAAACCAATGATGACACAAAAAAAATTCAAACATGGAGAAACACCAAATAGATCACATGGTTCATGTTGAATACTTGCAATGTGATGTTTAAGTTTATTTTCTCGTGTAGTTTGTTGCACATGCCCAAATGGTTTGTGTTCGCCTATTGTGCAATACCTTATGAATTGTTTTATGTTGTAGTTTTTAACCAGTCAGAAAGTCTTATTGTTGTGAATGGAATTTTTGATTTAGTACCTTTCTCTCCTAAATTGTTAATGTAGGATCCTAGATTGTTACATATGCTAATGTATTTTTCCACCAGGGAGACCAACAAGATAGTGGGAATTATAGTCCTAAGTTTGGAGTTTTATCAGATTCAATGGGGATGAAACTCAATGGATACAACGAAAACTAGTTTTCCACGCTTCCATTATCCAAGAGCAATCACTACCCATGGTGTGTTCATGCCCAGATTTATTATGCAATATCTATAATATGAGTAAAAATACTTCTTAATCTCAGCATCTTGTCTTGAATGACGTCGTATTTCCCCCCCCAAAACTGGAGTATGTTTCTCATGATGAAGAAATTTCAAATCAAAGTTCGAACAGGATGGAAATCATTGTTAAGAAAAAACAATGAAGGACACTTGATGAAAATAGTGCAATATTGAGATCAAGAATTTTCTAGCGTAATAGTTACAAAGCATAAATTTACATGTAGCATGGGACATGTGGGGATGTTTTGGGTCGGTTGCGTGCTCCCAACCTAAGCTAGGTTGATGCTTGCAACCACCAACTGAATAGATTTAGATAGGACTAGGGGGAGAAAGAGGAAGAGGATGTGATGAGAGAGAATGAAGGGGGATAGGAAGAGGAGGTGGATTAGGAAGGAAATGAGGAGGAAGCAATGGTATAGAAGGTAAAGAAGGGGGAGAAGGTGGAGGAGTTGAAGGAGATGGCCTTGGAGGAGGAAAACTGACCTTATTAGAGAGAATTTTAGCTGTACGGTCAAATGAAAAGCGGGAGAATAGGCAAGGAAGACATACACTAGAAGGGGGTATGAATTTCCAATAATGAAATGAGCATCCAAAGTTTTGAACACTTGGAAAGGAAGATAAACAGCTCACAAAAGACAAGATAAACACATCAATTATTAGTGGAAAAGGATGTGGAGAGGGACAGGAGAAAGGAAGGGGTGGGTAGAAGGATGGAGAATAGGGTGGGTAGAGAGAGAGAGAGA